>KZ613466.1:21488-177780 GCA_002865625.1 Hyaloscypha hepaticicola | reverse complement strand
ATTGTCACGTCATTGTTATTGTCACGTCATTGTTATAGTCATTGGTGTTGACGAAAATACGAACTTCGCCAGCACACTCTTATAGGTTTTACGATTTTTTCGATTTTTACGACTTCCTTTGAAAATGGACCCTTTTCAAGCACAGGTTCAGCGCGAATTCGACCAATTACGCGTTGAGGTCACGATATTACGGGCTCAACTTGCCGTACAGTCGATAACACCACACCGGGCGAGGCTCCCTAATCCCGAGAAATTTGCCGGATCGACCTACAAGTTCAATACCTGGCTTCCCTCAGTCAAGGCCAAGTTACGAGTCGACGGTCCTGTAATAGGAGACGAAATCGCTCAGTTTTATTACGTTTACCTCAATCTCGACAATTCCGTTCAAAGTATAGTTTTACCACAACTGGCTCAAGCAGAGGAGGTACAGCAGTAGGATTACAATACGATCCTTGAGTAGCTCTCGCGGGTATACGATAACCCGAATAAATAACAGGAGGCCGAGGATAAGCTATTCCAGTTGAAACAAGGAACTGATTCCCTCCCTGTATTCACAACCAAATTCGAACGAATACTATATGAAGCAGGCGGCCAAAACTGGCCAGATATTAACAAAATATCCAGCTTCCGGAATGGTCTCAATAGCGCTTTACGGAGTAGACTGGCCCAATAGCTCAACTTACCACGAATCTATATCGAATTCCTACGGACTGCTCAGCAGCTTTTGTCAAAAACTGCTATTCCTCCTTACATTCAAGCCCCGAAAATTGCCTATAATCCCATAGATATCAGCGAACTGATAATTGGTACTTTTACGACGCCTCCCTCTCCTCCTCCTGACCCTCCAATTTTACCGAAAATGCCAGCTCGTTTAATAATACTAGAGCTGCATAACGAATATCAACGAACAGGCAGATATGTCAGGTATAGCTCAAAGGATCACTGGATCAAGAACTGTTCCCTGGATCCATATATTACCCTTACGGGAACTGGCACTAGCAAGCAGATTACAGTTATCGGCATTGATAATAACAATTACGAGAATTCCAGTAGTGGTTTTGATAACGGTTCTTACAATAGGACTAGGAGCGAATTGGAGGCTGAGGTAAATAGAATGGTGACTGATTGACCGGAGATTGACTGGAGACGACACGTTATGTCTGGTACTTGGAAATAGGTTATTTTTTCAAGGATTTATCTATATATACTCTTTTTGTTATTCCCTTTATCACTTTGGCATTTTGTTACTCGGGATCGAGCTCTTTTTCGAGAAGGGGGTAATATAACAGTATATGTTATATACTTACTGCACTACTGGTTTCAGGTTAAGGATCCGATATCTGGCGATATAATAATGTTTCAAGCTAAGAGAGTAGGTCTCAGGCTTACAGTTTAAGAACTTCTCTTCCTTCGACCTTCTCTTCTCTTCTTAGCTTTAAGTTTTAGTTAGACCTTGAAATTGAGATCTTTGGTTTACGACCTCTACTCCGTTCCTGCTATTACAACTTTTATTTATTTTAAAAAGTTATCTCTTATTATAAATAAGTAATTATACTCTTTATAATTTAATATTTTTATTATATTAATATTAATATAATAGAAAAGAAATATAACTTTTATTAAATATAAGATTATTTCTTATTTAAGTTTTATTTTAAATTAATATTTATAATAAAAAAATATAATATATTTAAATATTATTATAAAACCTTAATTATTAATATTATATAATTATTCTTATATATATAATTTCTCGTTTAATATATCTTGTTTTATTATAAAACTCTTTTTTAATCGTTTTCTTTTCTTTATTACTATTAATAATTAATCTCGAAAAGTAATAATTTATAATATTCTTTTATAATTTATAATCTTATATATTATAATTTAATATTTTCTTTTTTAACTTTTTATATTCTCTTTTTAAATAATCTTTAAACTTAATAAGTATAATCAAATATCTTATAATTAATTAATATCTTTTAAAATAATTATTATCGAGCGGATTGAATAAAGTAAAGTTTAATAAAAAAGAAATTTTATTAATATTATAATCTCTATTAATATTTATATAATCCCTTATTAATCTTAAAATATTCAAATTCTCTTTTTCAAATCCCATTTATTCATTTTCCGAATCGATTATTTTAATAATATTTATATTTAATAATTTAATCCCTCGAGATTTTATCCTTTTTATTTTATAATATTATATTATATATTTGTATTATCTAATAAAATCAATTAATATACTATTAATATTAATCTTATTCTCACATTTACTCTTAATATTAATAATAATAATTCTTATTAAATTTAATTTTACTATAATAAAATTATTAATATTTAATTTATTTTTAAAGTCGTTTTCGTATTACGACTTTTTTAATAATCTATTAATAATAATATATTTCCTTCCTTTAATATATTATATTTCGAAATCGAATAGTCGAATTTATATTAATTAATATATTATTAAAGTTTCTAGAAGATTTATTATTATTTTATTTAATTATATAATAAGTATATTTATATCCATTTTTAAAATAAAATAAATATTATATAATTAAAAGTATAATTTTTATAAATACTTTAAAACTTCTTTATATTCCCGTTTAATAATATTATATTATTATTTTATATAATTTTATAAACTTGATTCGAATCTAGAGATTCTCTTTTTACTCTTATTATTAATTTATTTAAGAGTTTTATCTTATTTTATTAAACTAATATTAATATTAAATATAATATTACTTTAACTATTTTTAAGATTATAATATAATTTATAAAATAATAATAAATTCGTGAACTTTTCTTTTAAGACTTTTATAACTTTCTTTTATTTAAACTCTTATTCCCAATTAATTCCTTTCTTAAATAAATAATATATAAGTTTAGTAATTTAGTTATAATTTTATATTTATATATAATAATAAATATAAATACTTATAAATATTTTTACTTTTATCGGATTATTATATCTAGTCTAATTATTAATCTTTTAAACTTTAATCTCTTTCAGTCCTTTTCTTTTAACTTTATATACGAAATTTATAATAATTATTCTATTATAATAAAATTATAATTTCGGTTTTATATATACACTAGTCCTTTTAATATATTCTAGTATTTGATCTAGGTTTTATAAATACTCGTATATATAATAATGAATTTCAAGTAATTTGAATTTATTATTATAATTAATATATAATCCCTTAATATTAATATTATTAATAAATAATATAATTACTTTAAGAAATAATTCTTCTAGAATTATTATAATAACTTATATAAATTAAATAATTGAATTAATAATTTCTTGAAATAATATTATTATTCTCAAAAAACCGAATAGGATATAATAAATAATTATATTTTTATTTTATTTATTTAATATAAACTAGTTGTATCCGGAAAAGAAATCGATTAAAAAAATAATTATATAACTAGTAAACTCTTTTAAGAATTCATTTATTAAAGGGAATAAATTAATATCTTGTAAAGTAATAAAATTCATTTTTATTATAATATTAATAAATTTATATATTCCTATTAATTTCTTAATAATTAAAAATTATAAATTCTTATAAGGACTATTATATTTTTTAAATATTCCTTATTTTAAATACTCTTAAAATATCTTTATTATAATTAAAATTAAGGCTTTAAAATATAAGAAGTTTAATTCTTATTATATTTTATATTTAATAAATTTTAATCGAAATCGAAAAGTTTATATTTTTATAAATCTTATTAATTTCTTTTTAATCGAATATAAGAGTGCCTTTGCGATTAATTATAAACTTATTAAATATAGTCTTTTTATTATCTTATAATTAAATATTAATATTAAAAACTTTAAACTATTCGAATATAAATCGAGAACCTTTAAATATCGCGATAATTCTTAATAATAAATAGTTCTTATATTTCCCAATATACTCTTATTTATATTCCCGAAACTTTATTTTAATATATTAGTCCACGAGACTTTTAAGATTATCTCTTATATTATTATTAATATCTATTAATTAAATCTTTTTTATTTTTAATTTATAAACTATAATAATTCTCAAGGATTATAAAACTCTTTTAAACTTTCTTTAAAATACTTTAAATACTAATCTCTTTTACTTTTCGTTATCTTTTATTTAAAGTTTAATCATTCCTTTCTTTTTTGAAAAAGTTATTTATTATCGAATTTCGAAGACTCTTATCTCATTTTTATTATATTATATTAATTTTCTTTATTCTTTCCCAAAATAACTTATATCGAAATCTCTTTATTCTCTTTTATTTCTTAAATTCCCTTCGATTCCTAAATAATCTCTTATTAATAGTAAAAGATATACCAGTTCCTTTTTGGAAATTTCTTTATTTAATAACTCCTTGACTTTTTATTCTTTTATATTAAAGAGTATTTTCAATATAATTTATACTAGTATTTTCTTTATTTTCAAATCTTTAAAAATATCTTCAAATCCTTTAATACTTTATTTTACCTCTTGAATCTCAAATACTATTAAATTCAAATAAATAAAATCCTTTAAAACCTTTAATTTAATCTTATTCCCTCTAGTACACCTTTTGGACTATATATTAGACTTTAATTTTCCTTTATATTATTATTCACTAGATTATTACTTTTATTTATAATAATAAATTTCTTATAGTCTTTAAAACTCACTTATTTCTTTTCTTTTTCCTTTATCTTCGATACTATTATAATTATATATAAAGTTCCGGTTTTAAGGTTTATAAATCTCTTATTTATTAAACTATCTAGTTAATAAGATATTATTATTTATATATAATTAATAAAAGGTTATTTAAATAAGATCTTATTAAACTCTCGAATTAAAAAGAAAATATTTATATAATTAATCCCTTCTTTAATCTCAATTTTAATTCTTATTACTTTAATAAATCCGATTTTCTTTTTATTAATTATTATTATAATATAGTATTTTATATTATAAATTATATACTTGATCTTTTATATAAACTATTTAAAAAAGATATTAACTTCAATTCTAGTATTAATTAATTTTATATTTATTTACTTTTTAATTAGATTTATAAAAGTAATTAGAAAGTATAAGGATAATATTATAAATCTCGATTTTATTAACTCTTCTTAAATAAATAAACTTTCTTTTATTAAAGTGAATATAAATACTATAATTAGTTTTAATAAACTTAATCTTATAAAAGTATATTTAAATTTATTCTTATATTTTATTAAATTTAATATATTATTATATATAATATTCGCTATTTCGATTACTTGAATATATAAAATATTATCTTTTTTTTATTAATAGTCAAAAGTTATAATTAAATTAAGTATATAAAGAATATTTATAATTATCTTTTTATTCTAATCGATTTTGGAAAGAGGGATTATTTACTTTTTCTTTATTATTTATTTAATAATTTCCTTCAAATTATTATTTAATATTATTTAGATTTTTATATTTTAATTTAAATCCATTTCTATTTTATTTATAATATCTTTAATTTAACGGAAATCTCTTATCTTATCTTGTAATCTTATTCGCGAGACTTATTCTTTTATATATATTTATTTTCTCAAAGTCTACTTGACCCCTTTTATTACTTTAGCTTTCTTATTTATAATAGTAATATTATTAATAATATTCACGGATATTAATATTAATAAGGCTTTATACTAATCCTCTAGTTTATTACTATCTAGTAAATTAAATTAAAATTAATATTCACTTGTCTCGAAACCTTTATTAATAATAATTTTATTATTATCTTATATTATATTTTTATTCTAGTTTCTTTATATAATAAAGAGTAATATTACTTAATTCCCTTAAATACCTATTACTTTTACTTACTCTTAAATAGTTAATCAAGTCTCTTTTTCTATTCTTCGAAGATTAACTAGTCTAGTATTAATATTATAATTAAACTCTTTACTTTAAATAATAACTCGAGTTTAATCAAATTATTTCCGATCCTTATTAAAGAATAATAATACTACTTTCACTCTTAACTTTAATAATCCTTAATATTACTAAATTCGAAATTTGTAAATATATTCCCTTTTTATTAAATATTATATTAATAAATAATTATAAATACGATAATCTTTATACTTTAAATTCTTTACTTTATTAATAATCCGACTATAGTATTTAAAACACTTTTTATCGATTAATTAAAACCTTATAATATTCATATTACTTATAAATTCAAGAGAATTCTCTTATATTACTCCTCCTTTAATTTATCCCGAATTCTAGTAATCTCCATTTCCATAACTATTATTCCCAAATCTATTATATTTATTATATTTACTATATTCACTCCGAAATCCATTATCGCGACCCCTTTTATATTACGGGAATTTACTTTATTAATCAAATCCGTTTAATTAATTATATTCACTCGACTAGTTATATTAATTATTAAATAATTATTAAGATAATATTAAAAATTCTATCTTATTAATAATTATCTTCCTCAAGTTATTTATAATACTATTAAGAGTATTTTAAATTATAATATAAACTTTCAATTTCGTTATCTTTTCTATTAACTTATTAATTTCATTAAGTTCTAGTTATTTAATCTTAAGAATTCGAATTATTACTAGTATTACTTAATCTTTATATTCTTTAATAAGGCTTTCCGAAGTCTTAAAGATTAATATAAATAAAGGAAAGGATAAAATATATTCTTGATTCTTTTTAAGAAATAAGTCATTTATTATTTTATTAAAGTAAACTTATTTGATTTTAAAATAATTTAAATTATTATATTTATTATATTATTAATACTTTTCCTTTATTTTATATATCTTGATTATTATCTTATATATTTTATTATAATCGTGAATTCGTATATTAAAAGGTTTAAACTCGATATTTTAAAAGATCTTATTTTTAATTATATTATTCAAATCCTTTATAAACTCTTTAATATATTATATCTTATTAAATTCCTCTCAGTCAATTAATACTTTCGAGATTTAATTAAATAGATTTATATAAGTCTTAAAAGTCAATTTATTACTCTTTACCTTTTTAATAATCTATTTTAAGAACTCTCGATTAAAATAAAGTATTTTCTAGTTATTATTCTTATATTCCTTTTTTAAAACTTTATAAAATTTATTCTTATTATAATTTACTTTAATATACTTTAATATTATAATAATAGTATTCTTATATTAAGGATAAATATAATAGATAATCCTTTTCTTCTTTATTTCCTTAAATACTTTATAATTATTATAAAGGTTATTATACCTTTTCAAGAAAATAAAGATATTTTCTTCTTGAAATCAAGGTATTCCCGACTAGTCTAGAAGTAATAAAGGTATATTAATTATAATAATAATCTTGTCTTTAAGTATATTCTCGAAAACGGGAAAATAGTCTTTTAATTATAAGATTATAATATTAAGACTTATTATAATTAATCTTGTAATATTCAAGTCTCTCTTTGATTATTCTTTTAAAGATTCTATTAACGAATTAATACCTAATATAAACTAAAGTCTTTATTTCTTGGAAAAAAGGTTTAAAGATTCTAAACTCTTTCTCTTTATCTCCCGATCACTTATACTCCGCTTTAACTATATCCCGATTCCTTTTCTATTATAACTAAATTAGTATTCTAAATAAGAGCCTTTATTATTACTATTTCCGTACTTGACTCCTGGATATTATTATTATTTTTTTTAATGTTTTTGATTGAAAAATTACTTTATATATTCTATTTTAGTTATTCTTATTCTGCTCTTGTATTCTAATCTCTATTAGTCTACTCTTATTACTTTAATTATTATTTCTTATTCTTTTTTAATTAATTCCCCTTTCTATATTAATTTCCGATCCTCCTCGAGCTTTCTTATCCCTTTTTGAAACTTATTCCCAAGTATTCTTTATCTCTTCACTTGAAATAAGACACTTTTCCTTTCTAATCCTTTATTTTCATTCCTCGGTTCAAGCCTCTAGGCCTGAATTAATAGTCTCTTTATACTTACTTTTAAAATAGTAAAGATTAAAGCCAAAATCAATAATATAACCTTATTACTAAGAGTTAATACTTGTGTCCAACTCGTGACCACTTTGTATTATTTTATTATAATTTCTAACTCCTTCTTTATCTCGTATCTCCTCCTCCTTAAATTAGCCTCTATTAATACTATCTTCCCATTTAAGATTAAACTCGTATCTTGTGACTGATCTAATATTATACTATCGGGTCTCTTCGGAAATTAATATAAAATAATAAAATTATATTCTTATTATAACTATAGTATATTTTGATAAGTATAAGACGGAATAACGAACTCCCTTCCTAAGTACTATAGGGGAGAAGACGTAATAATAAGTGAGATCCTATAGAAAGAGTCTAAAACCATATAATCTCAAAATCACAAAATAATAACTTGATATAGGCATGTAATAATAACGGAGAAGCTCAAAAACTGGAGAAGACTGAACTGTAATTAATAAGTAAAGAAGTATAAAGTTTCTATAAGTTATATTAGGAACTAGTCCTTATATCCTGAACCTTAATGGCCACGTGATAGTCTTCACACTACTATAGTGTAACCTTCCTAAATTGACTAAAAACACTAAAAATGAATATAATAGAACACGTCCCTTTATAATACTAGAGATCGAAGTCCTGTCTTGTAAAAGCTTTAAAGGATTATAAGAGTTTTAATTTAACTATATTTAATATCCTTATATTATTTACTAAAAAATATATAAGAGGAGAAGATATAATAATAAGTAAAATCTTATAATAAGGTCTAGAATTATATACTCTCAAAACTATAAAATAATAATTTAATATAAGTATATAAATAATTAATAAAGAAGTTCAAAACTAGAGAAGACTAAATAGTAATTAAAAGTAAGAAAGTATAAAATTATTTTATAAATTATATTAAGAACTAGTCTTTATATCTTGAATCTTAATAATCACGTGATAGTCTTTATATTATTATAGTATAACTTTCTTAAATTGACTAAAAATACTAAAAATATATATAATAAAATATATTTCTTTAAAATATAAATTATAATTCGTATTATATTATAATATAAAATATATATAAGTATTATAAAGGATAAGATTATAATCTTTCTCGTTTAGTATTATATAATTAAAGGTATTTAAAAGTAATAATTGAAATGTTATAATAATAAAAATTAATTATATAAATTATAAAAATAATTTAAGGAAAGTCAAATCGATATTAAAAGATACTATTTTGATAATATTAATAATTTAAAGTATTATATTAATTAAACTTTAAAATAATACCTTTTATTAAATATTATTCTTATATAAGATATAATTTTAAATATATTATAATTAAAGAGAATAAGATATTATTTTAATTATATAAATAATATTAAAGAAAATAATCTCGTTATTACTCTTTCTTTTAAACTTTCTTAATCTTTTTAATCTTTTAATCTCTTAATTATTAATTTATATTTATATTAATTTGATTATTTTTAATCTTAATAAAATCAAAATCTTTATTATTATTAAAATTAATTATATTCTTAATATTAATTCTCGTATTAATTATAATATTAACTTTTAATTTATTTTTAAATTTAATATTAATCTTAATCTTTATTATAATATAATATATTATATATATATATATTCGATTATATATATATATTCGATTATATAAAATAAAGAATAAAGGAAAAAGTAATATTAAATTAATATTTATTATATTATTATTATTTAAAATATATATTAATATTTAAAGATATTAAAACCTTAATATTTTATTTAAACTTATAAATAAATTAAGAATATTTTAACGCGTTTAATTCTTAATTTTAATACTTAAAAGATTATATATTTTAAATTTATAATCTTTTAATTTATTAAGATTTAATAAGAGACTTATTTATTTAAAAGTTTTAATAATTAATTTCTTATAAATCTCATATATCTTTAATTATACTTTCTTAATCTATAATATTAATAAAACTCTTTATTATAACTTTATAAGTTTATTCGCTTTTTATTCTTTTTAATATATATTTTAATATTCTTTTTCTTATTCGCGGATTATATTTTTGATTAATTTATTAAAATAAATATTAAACGATTATATATAATTAATTCTATTATTAAGAATAATAAAAAATATAATATTTTAAATATATAATTCTTTTTTTAAGTCTTTTTATATCTTTTACTTAATTATAAACTTTATAATATTAATATAAGATAATTTAATTATTATCTTTATACTTGTATTCTTATAAAGAATAAAAGAGTTTATAATAAAGAATTTTAATTTATTATTAAAGGGGGAATAAAAAGAGTCTTATTTAAATTATTATTATATTTAAATAAGTAAAGTAATTAAATTATAATATATTTTAAGATTAAAAATAATATAAATTATTAAATAATATTTTTAAAAAAAGTGAACTTGATTTAATAAATAAAGAAAAAGTTAATTACTTTTCTTTTAAGATATTTAAAGAGATTCTTAATTTTTTTAATATTAATAAATATTAATACTAGTTTTATATATATAATCTTATTTATATAAATTATAATTATTAAAATAATATATTATTTTTCTTAATTAAAAAGTTTTAAATATAAAAAGATAATATAATTACTTTTCTTTATATAAGTTTATTTAATAATAATAAACTTAAAAGCGAGCAATAATTAATCTATATTAATTATATAATAAGAGAGGAATCTTTTAATTCTAATAGTTTTAACCTTTAAGATTCACTTAATATTATAATTAAAATTTAATAAAATAATAATATTATACTTATTAAATTAAAACTAATTTATAATAATAAAACGAAATTCTTTTAATAACTTTTAAGTCCTTTTTGTTTTATATTATAAGGAGATTTTGAATCGATATTAAAAGTCTTAAAATTAAATATTTAATTACTTTATCTTAAAGTAAATTTACTTTTCAAAAATAATATTAAAAAGATAATACTCGAGATAAAGTTAATAGTATAATAATTTAATATATTAAAGGAATTAATAATATATAATATTCCGATCTTTTACACGAGTCTCTTTAAATAAAATATATAAAGGATTTTTAATAATAAGATATTTAATAAATTTATAAGAGTATAATTAACGGGATTCTTTTAAGGAATTCAAGATTATTTATTTATTAATAATCCAGTTCTTGAGTATAATAAGAATAATATTAAGATTCTTTATAATTTAATATTTGAAAAGTAATATATAATTATTATCTGGAAATTACTTTCAAGTAAATTTAATAATAAACTTGACTTCTTTTATATATTAAATATATTTAATAAAAGGATTAACTTTTCCTTTATTATTAAATTGAATTAATTTTTAAATATAAACAAAATCGAATAAAGATATTATTAATTATTTTGAAAGTCTATTAATTATTTAATATTATATTAAGGGAATAAGAAAATAAGATTTAAATATTAAACTTGACTGTAATAAACGAATAATAAGATTATTATTCAAAGTAGTGATAATAGTGATTTGGCTAGTAAGTAAAGGAGTAAGAGTATTAACAAGGCGGTTAAGATAATATAATCTAATCTCTTTATTCCATTAAAACCGAAAGCTCTTAAGATTCGACCGAGACTGAGAGATAACTTGAGAGAGTTAAAAGGAGGATAAGACTATTATATAGTTTATTTAATAATATTAATAAAGTATAATAACTGTGCGAGTGATTTAAGAAAGTAAAAGACGAGGTGATTATAAATAAAGAAGAAGAAAAGAGTGAAGTGTATAATAAGTGAGTCTTTATAAGAATTTTTATTAATACTTATAGATTTTAATCACTTACTTAACGAGCCTTTTTCCTGGAAACCTCGCTTCTAGTCGACCTTTCTGATATCTTGAATTAAGGAGAGATTATAATTGAGAATTAAATAATAAAGAAGTATACTGGAAACAAGTTCCCTTTTACTAAATAGACTTTATCGTGAGGTTAATACAAAGTCTAGATTTTGGTTATACGGAGTCTCTCTCATCTCTTTAACGAGTCTCTTTTATAAAAAATACTCTTGAGAAGGATTTAATATTTTTAAAAAGTGATATTAAAGATATGAATAATCTTAAAATAATAAAAATAATAATAATAAAAGTATAAAATAAAGAGATTAAGATCTCATTAATCCCGTATTAATTAATTAAAAAGTATTAAAATATTATTATATTATAAGATATAGTTTTAAATTTAATATAACTAGAATTAGTTTTAAAAGATATTATTTTAAGGTTTAATTAATATAATATAAAATATAAAGTTTTTATAATAATTATAATCGGAATATTTAAACTATTAAACTATTAAGATTTAACTTATATAATAAGATATATATTAATATAAAACTATATATAATAATGGGGAAAAGACTTTTTAAAAGCACTTCGAAATCACAAAATTTCAATACCTTAACTAATTAGTTATTGATTAATTGAATATATTATAAACTGATTGACTTATATTATTTTATATCCTTAATTAATTAACTGATAATTGATTTTCAAAAATTTAATTAATATTAATTTAAGTCAATTGACTTATTATATAGTTTAATAAAATATATAAATAATTTTATTTTATATTAAATATAATTACTTCGAAATATTATCTTTAAAATTAAATTAATTATAATTATAATACTTTAAAGTTAAAAATAGTTTTAAGGTAAACTTATTCACTTATAATATAATTCGTTTTATTATATTTTATAATTTCGTGTTTATAAAATTAATAATAATATTATATATTATTATAATAAGTAAAGGACCGAATTCGGGTTTCAAGGTATAAGAATGGGCAAAATTCGACTGCCTTATACTAGTGCTTAAACGCTCCCCTTTTTAACATTATCGTTAATCGAGTTCTACTAGTCAATCGCTAAGGGAAAGGATGTGCAATCTTTAAGCCGAAATATTTTAGACTTTGATTTGGCCAAAAGGGTCAGAACATTGATAGTTCCATCCTATTAAGGATATTTTTTTAACGTTAATGTTCTAGCTAGACGGGGTTGGCTAAATTCACTTCCAGAATGTGCAGGCCGCCGAGTCAAGGGCTCGCGAGGGGACCTAAATCGGCTCCGCCAGGACCCTTGTTAAATGGTGACAGGGGAGCGAGAAAGGACGCCGCTTATGACGTGTGCTCAGGGCTTAGGGCTCAGCTCAGGTTAGAGCGGCGACTGCTCAGGTTCAAGGACGGAAACGGATTCTGGTGGGTAAAATTGTCGTCCGTGATTTTATGGGAAGTGGTCGGGATGTCTTCCGGATCTGCAGCGGGGTTGGAACTTGGTGGGGTAGTATAGATTGTAGAGTGGGAGATCTACAGGGTCTATTGCAAAACTCCGAACGAGAGCTTTCAAATCAAGTAAATACATTACAGTCGCCTCTGGTATCAGTTTCACACTCATCTCTCTCATCCGGATCTTGCCCGCAGGAAATTCAGGTCACCATATCTCTGAATCTGGTTTAGCGTCAGGCATCATCCACGTGCAATGTCTCAAGTTTTTAAAGGGAGTACGTTTCAGAATGATTTCAGATAACTTCGGAGCTGAGAGCTTCTGCTTGCTTTATTAACATGCATCCATGCTCTGAACGCAATCAATGTCCAGAATGAATCTCTGCCCCACCTGTTCGCTCTTTGACTTTGAAGGTCTTCTGGAAGAGCATACCCCTGGCACCGGCTACCAAAAAGCTCCCGAAGGATATCGGCTTGGATCCATCGAAGAAATCTCTAGCAGAGCACAATGCCCCCTGTGCCACCTCATCAAGCGTGGCATTGCTTGTTATTGGCCGTCAGCACCTCGAAACGAGGTAATTTTCATGTCTGTAAGGAATGTCAACGATTATCGACATTTGCACGTTCGAGCGATCATGGACTGGATTTCGAAGTCGACAAAACAGAACCATGGAAGATTTCATTTGCCAGAAAGCGGAAGAGAAAGGCGGCGGTTGCGTTGAACTTATATCCCACACGCGAGACTACAAGAACGAAATGTATTACCTCAAGGCCCATGTTACCCAATCTCGACATTAATATCACAAGAAGATGGATCCAACGCTGTGAGACTGAGCACACCCTAGACTGTCGAAAGGCCTCGAAAATTGGGGAGGAACTTCCGGACAGATTCATGCTTATCGATGTTAACACCCGATGCATTATACAGGCACCCAGTTGTGCGAAGTTCTTTGCTCTGAGCTACGTATGGGGGAGTGCTACGGATCAATTTCATACCTCCAAAAAACATCTAAAAGCTAGTGGTACTGGCAGCAGTAGCCCAAACTTGCTCTTGAAGCTGCCTAGTCAGCTAGCACAGGTCATCGAAGATGCAATCCAATTTGTACGAGCCTTGGGAGAGACGTACCTTTGGGTGGATGCGCTATGCATCATCCACGACGATGAATCGCATCTCAATACTCAACTGAATGCTATGGACCATATTTACGGACGGGCTGTTCTCACGATCATTGCCGCTCCTGGGTTCAGCTTTAGCAACCACCTACCAGGCTAGTCGAAGACTTCTCGCTCATTGCTATCAATCAAAGGCGACATTGCAGGCTCAGAGTTGCTGGTTCGCTTGCCTCCAGAGCACGCCGTGATTGATGCATTAAGCAGATCTCCCCGGACCCATAGAGCTTGGACATTTCAGGAAGGTCTGCTCTCACAACGTCGAATCATCTTCACAGATCAAGAAGTATTCTTCATATGCGGGACGGACCTTTGGTCAGAGTCCTGTCAGGACCGACAAGATAAACAGAAAATTCTGATTTCCCCATGGGGTGGTAGTGAGGATGACGCCTGGGTTGCAGCTCTTTTCAACAATCGAAGCCTCCAAAGCCTCGTATGGCAGTTCAAACACTGCACAAGTCTCGTTAGAGGATACCTGTCGCGCGATATAACACATATACGGGACTCCTTGAATGTATTTAAGGGCTTGGAACATCGAATGCAGACATCTACTGGTGTGAAGTTCTTCTGGGGACTACCCGAAGGAGAAGACTTCTATCAAGCACTCTTATGGCTCATACCCGATCCGCAAGTGTCGAGTCCAGTACGGGAGGGTTTTCCATCATGGTCGTGGGCAGGCTGGTTCAAAGATCCATACTATGTCAGGATACCTGGAGTCGTCGAAGAACCTACCATTGATGAGCCACCACATGTTCAAGGTGTGAATGCAAAGTTCTGGAAGGAGACTGAGGATGGAAAACTGGAAGTTATCGACATGACTACAGAGATTGGTGATCTTCACAAACAGCCTCGAACACCTGTACTCCAGTACAAAAGCCATATGTATGTTGAAAGCATGACGGCGACCTTCGACATCAAACAAGTTGGCGCAGCTGGAGACTCTCATCTTATCTCCAAAGGAATAGACCTAGGTCCAGTTAAACTCCAACGAATCAGTCACAGCGACGTCAATCGAAAGCTCATAAATAAATCTTGCGAATTCCTTGCCGTCTCTGCGAACTTGATGTGGCTCGCCGAAAGAGATTATCGGGGCTTTCAATTCAACATGTTCCGGGTGGAATCCGCAAAGAAGCGCGGGGAGGATAATGGACCACTTAACAATGCTAGTCGTTTGATTGAGGACAGAAACTGGGTTGTCCTCAACACTATGGTGTTAGAGTGGCAGGGCGGTATGGCGAAATGTATAGCCATGTGTCAGATCAAGGATGAAGTCTGGAATGCAGCCAGTCCACAGCGGACAGACTTGGGCATGGGTAATCCGGGTCGTACCCAGCGACCCTAATGGTCGGGGTACCCAACCCGTAAATATTCGGATGGTCGGATACCCAGGTTTTGAAGGGTCGACGGGGTGGGTTTCGGGTACCCGTACACGTGACCTGGAATAATATAAATCCGCTCCGGGAGCCAATCAAATCGCTAGATTTCTTAAAGCTTTGATCACCCCACCATAACTTTTTGCAGCCTAACTTTTCAGTATAATCCTCACGATACCACAACTTAAAATCATCAACAACGTGACCAAAAAACGATATCTAATCAAATACTTACTCCATTCGGAACTCCCCCAAGGTGTGTACCAGTTTTAGCTCGTGCAAAGACTGCCCCCAAGAGAAATCGTACTATAATTATATCAGAAATTATATTAGATACCGTATCATTAACCCTCCCTCCATACCTTTTAAAATTTATATCCTCACCTACAATACCCGAAAACCCGCCCGAAACCCGATTACCCACGCCCAAGTCTGACAGCGGAAGATGGTAAAGCTTGGTTGAGAAAGAGGTCCAGATTGGTGGTTCGTTCATGCGCATCATTGCTGACGTGAGAATGGCTAGCGTATCAGAGAATTTGGATGAGGCTATTGGGCGAACCATGCGCTGCTAGGTCCCTTTCAAAGGGGTGTGTTACGCAGGAGGATTACTGAGCCAGGTCCTTTCGAAGCTACGAAGGTTCGGGAGCTGTTGAAGACGGGACATTGAGTTCGGAAAGAAGGTTGGCTCAAACGGCCTAGGAACTACAAACCTGTAGACAGATTATTTGCTCGTTTTAATCCATCAAGAGACCGGTACATGAATGCCAGATTGACATTTCAATCCTTTTAGCTGAAAGTTGATCTTTTTGATGATGTCCAAGAAATATTGTTGATTATCTACTAGGGCCGTGTCAGACAACACCTCCTTAAAGCCTCGCTTGACAATTTCGCTGAGTTCCCAGGCTCACCCTTTCCCCTTATATCCCGGCCTTCAATTGACATCCCGATGCTTAACTCGTCAGCTAGTCAATAAAAGCTAATGTTAAAATTTCGTTGCAAGTCGCATTTTCCCGTAGTGTCATTTTATGGTAGATGGTGCTTTATTATTGCAAGTCATGAGGCGCTTGAGATAGCTTGTTCTAGTCTCTTGGATGGTAGATAGCAACCTAAACTATAGTGGTGAATAGCGAACATGTCTCTTCAGAAATGCCAGCAATCGCACCCCTGGACTAGTGGTCCTGTCCTCCCACTCTTGGACAGCAATCTCATTAGAAGCTTCAGGGTCATGATCAAGAGATATTATTCATGAGTACGAAACCACCTCTCTCATAGTGACGGCGGAACAATTCTTCCGTGTATGTCACTACTCGCATTCCTAAGTCATATTTGAGAAGGAAGTCCAGAGATAGGCCAGCCCGAAGTTGTTATCGCTTGGCCGGGGATTACGTCAGGACTTAAACCCCGCCCTGAGACAAATCGAACAGGCATTCAGAAAATACACTAGACACGGAATTCCTCCTTTCGATAGGCTGGGTACATCTCAAATAATGGTATTTGTTATCGCAGTTCAAGGTGTGGGAGGGCTTTCTTAGCGATAGCACTATCGCAGTTAGACCTTCTACATATACTCTCCCACTTCTGGAACATATAACCTGCATCTTGTTGTATCTCTGTTACTCTGATGCTCCGCTTTCATTACATCTAAGAATATTCTTCTCGCATCAACGAGAAAAAGATAATGCTCGACGATAAAAAGCGCTTCGGTGGCGAGAGCCCACAGTATCCGTATGAGGAAGAAGGAATCATCACGTCGGGACCAAATCGCCATATCACGGGGGAACTCGATGTCTTTGGTAACGAAGAGAACCACCAGATCAAGTACAAGACTTTGAGCTGGCAGCTAGTGGCAGTTTTGATGATCGCCGAGATTGTATCGAATGGCATGCTCAGTCTTCCTAGTAGTGGTGGTGTTGTTGGCGTGAGTTGTATTTCGGGAAATGGGATTCAGAGGCAAGCTAATGGTTGAATAGCTGGTGCCTAATGTTATCCTGATTGTGGTACGTATTTTCCATGGGAATTAAGGATGATGAATGCTAATATTACTGTAGTTTCTTGGCATCTTTGGCACTTTCACGGCGTATTTGTTGGTTCAATTGTGAGTTTACGGCGTTTTCATTAAGCGTATTGCTTTTCTCCATTGTAGCTCCATATTTTTTACCCCTTCATTGCAATATCAAATACTACAGTAATGAGGTGTTGCCGAGAGAGTTCACTGAGCACAATTTCTAAATTATTCAGGGCGCTCCGTGGTTCCATTAGACATTTGACAAATTCTTCACACACTCTTTCTGTCAAAAACATTCTCTTGGCCTTATAAGCATATTTCATTTTTTAATTCCATGTGTGTATATCTTCTGCAATTCTTAAAGACCAGTCCTTCTCTGCATTCAGCAGAAATATACATTGGGGCAGGGGAAGACAAGACCGAGCGCTTCTCGCATCATTTACTGGGTGTAAATAGTCATAAGTAATACTAACCTCAGACAGCAAGCTCAATCACCCTGAAGTCCACAATATGGGGGACGCAGGTTACATCCTCTTCGGCGTCATTGGCCGCGAAGTTCTCTCAGCCGGAACCGTAATTTTCGCTGTCTTCGCAACAGGTGGCCAACTCCTCGCCGGTCAAATCGCCCTCTCCTTCCTCTTCGACTCTCGTCTCTGCCTCATGCTTTATACTGGCATCTTCACAATCCCAACCCTCATTTTCAGCTTCCCACGCACTCTCGACCGACTGTCCTGGCTCTCCGTCCCCAGCGTAATTTCCATCCTGGTCGCAGGCCTCGTCGGTATGGTAGGCGCCGGTCTGAATCCACTCTCCCCACGCACCACCTCCCTCTTCCTCCAGCCCACATTCGTGAATGCTTTCGTCTCCATCACCAACCCAGTCTTTGCCTACGCGGGGCATTTTATGTTCTTCATACTCATTTCCGAAATGCGGAATCCAAAAGATGCTATGAAAGCCGCTTACACGCTCCAAATCTTTGCAACATCCTGTTATACCGTTTTTGCCATCGTAACGCATTGGTATCTCGGCGATGGCGTCTTGAGTCCCAGCTTCTCTAGCTTGCCTCCTGTGTGGGCGAAAGCCGCGTACGGCATCGCAATCCCCAACTTCCTGATTGCAGGTAGTTTGTACGCGCACACCGCTGCGAAATTGATTTTCTTGCGGTTGTTCAGGAACTCCATACATCTGCATAGCCATACGTTGCTCGGATGGGGGACGTGGACGTTCTTGATTGTGCTAATGAATGCTGCGTCGTTCGTGCTGGCTGTAGGCGTGCCGATCTTCTCATATTTGATTGGGATTGCGGCGAGTTTGTTTGCGAGTTGGTATACATATGGTATTGCTGGGGCGTTTTGGTTACATGATAGTTATTATCTCACCGGTGAGCGTATTCGGGCTTGGAAGAGGAGGAAGTTAATGTTCGTATTGAGTGTGTTGACTTTCGCGGCTGGTGGGTTTATTTGTGTGGCTGGTACTTATGTGATTATTACGCTGATCATAGATGCGTATAAAAGTGGTTGTAGGTTTCTCCTGTCCTTTCAAATTGGATTTATTATGCTAATGAAGTTGATAGCGGTTCCACCACCATTTCAATGTTAACCCGAATGGAGCGTTGTGCCGACTATTCGATGCTTGAAATTTCACCTAATACATAAACGGCATTCTATATATCTCATATATAATCAGAATGAATGGGGTCCGAAACGTGATGTTCAGCAGTGAAAACTACCCCCTATTAAGGACATTAAGGGGTGAATCACGTGACAACAACAATCGCTCGAGCAGACGCCGATGCACGTGGGTGTTTCATGCAACATAATTTGTGAATCTATATCAATCTGATTGATTGGTGGTTATGAATCGTCTCCACCATCTCTTATCTGCTGTAACTTACATAGCTGTCAAATATCCCGACCGCATTGAGTTTCGGAAACTGCACCGGATCTGCATTAGCAGTCGCCGACGGGGTAAATGCAAAAAGTGGAGAGACAAGGTACTTCTTCGAATGAGCCGAGAGTGAGAATCAATGGCTCATGTTTAAACGGAATGGTAGTAACGAAGACTGAGCCGCATTAAATTTGGTATTTCTAATCATGAATTCGTAACACTCGTACCTTCGTAAACAAAAAGGTATCTAGTCCCTACACCAAACGCCTTTCCGCATTTACGCCGGCCACTCATCCCATCGTTCATATTTAACAGCAACCAAAGAATTCCATCTGACCTCGCTTCGTCCTTCAGCTTACGACACACACGCCGCCCCAACAATCGCATCCAACGCGCTACTCTGCGTCTCCACCGTCGCGGTCACACTCGGCTCCCCACTCCATACCAATCCCAATTGATTATTAACCCCTCTATCACTGGCCCAGATGTCGTTTGCATTGTTCTGCAAAAACTCCACAAACTGAGCTTTGAGATTAGCTGGTAATACGTCGGCGCGATTGACCAGGAACTGGATATTCCTTCCATAAATGCCCTTGAACTGACTCAAATCGCTGTCGCAGTTCGGCTCACATGGCTCGTGAAGAATGAGGTCTGGGTTGTTTGCATAATGTGCCATGGAAGCAGTTGCCAAGGTGTTTGCAAGGTCGTTATAGCTAGGATCGCCAGTTGCCCAAGTCATTTCCGCGAGGCCGGAAAGGATAACACCTTGGTTATACGTCCATCCTTCGTCACCGTTGTTGACGCAGGGCGAGACGCCAATGTTTAGGCCATCATTGATGATGTCGGAGGGGTTTATCATGCCAGAGGCCATAAACCAGCTGTATGCTTCCTTAGCCATGGTGATGTATTCGGGGTTTGAGGGGATGCGGTTCGCGAGTTTGATGGAGGCAGTTAGGAAGAGCTCATTTGCGATGGCGTTCACGGAAGTTCGGGCGAAGTCCCACCTGGAAAGTTCGATGTTTGTTTGGCCTCACAAATGAGATTGGAAGAACATACCAGATGCCTCCTTTGCAGGGAGTTGTGGCCCAAACGGATTTTGGGTCTTCGTATATCTCTGCCGCTTTGTTGAGATATGCCACATTATTGGTGACATCGTAGACCTTGATCCATGCCAGAGCCCACCATAACTCATCATCGTAGAAAGTGTTCAGGAATGAGCCACGAGGAGAGAAAGGCGATGTTGCAACCGCGAGGGTGTTAGAGAAAATCGTTGGAACTTCGGCGTTTCTGCCCGGGAAATAATTCTCATAATCTGCGAGCATTGTAATGACATTGGCGGAGTTCCACCAGTCGGCTGTGAACTCTCCAGAAGCATCTGTATCACCAAAGAGTCCCAAGGCGGAGTTATAGAAGGTAAGCATCTCCTTGATTCCGGCATCTGCGTAGGAAGTGTATGCAGCTTGCGGTGTGTCCCGTTTGCCTAACCTCGATCGTATCTGGTGGAAGGCGGGTTCAGGTTCTGGAAGTGCATTGCAAAGAGAAATAGCTGCAAATGCAACAGAAAGAATTCTTGGTATTGATAAAAACATTATGCGGCACGTGATAGGTATCGATGTTGAACAAACAAGCAAGATGGGATATCCAAATTTTATAAATCAGGCAGAAACAGCAGCCCCATTACTTTATAAGGAGGAAAATGATCAGACCCGCGAACCGCACTTGCGTAGGCGGGCAGCATTGTCCTTGGAAATTTATCTCCCATCATCAAAGATACCACTGGGATCTAACTTGGGTCCCTGCCCTTCAATTGGGCAAATTCTGCCAAACTGTTTCGTTTCGCATTGCTGCATCTGCTGCACCACTGAAAACCTCCGATAAGGCGAGGCACCCGCTGTCACCTTGGGCTAGAACTGCCAGCACGGCCTAGTCCACAGGGGGAGACCGCATAAGAATCATCTCAAGTTGTTGAAGTTGGCCTTGTGGGGTGGAAGTTTACCACGCCTAGTCGTTGTCATTGGGTGTAACGACGCCTCTCAGCTCTGGATGCTGTTATTCCTCATTTTCGGTACGTCCCCAACCTGGGCGCAGGGGGATCGACGTGTTCCTGCAGGATATTTCTCAACAGCGGATCCTGGATAAGCTCAACGTCAACGTTGTGATGAACTGGTTTCTAAGCAGCGGTCAGGAGATTGACGTTCACGTAGCTACTTAGGAAGTGTCGACAACGTGATTTCTTTTTGCCTTACTCCCTGTCAGGAGAAACGTGGCTCCGCTCGCGCATGCTGGGGATGCTGCTGTGCCCTATAATATCTGATGATATACCATCAGCGCGCTGGGACTTGAAACAAGCCACAAATCTAGGATGTCGGCGTCGGCCCCGCTCCCGTCGGGCTTTCAATTTCGCAGCCTCGTTTTCCAGCCACAATAAGGAGAGGTCAGAGATGAGGTGAGAAGGTTTTGGGATTCGTGGCGAAGATCTTGAAGTCCTTATCGTGAGCTAACCTTAGTGCCTAGCTTAGAACTACCCGTCCCTAGCGCTAAGCAAGTGGGAGGTACGGACGGGTATAGCTATCACCCTAGTAAATTTATATGAGGGTAACCTTGTGTCGATAATATAGATGCTGCTTTAATCAACTACTAGGCTGGCACAGATCAACTGATCACGTTTTACAGCAAAATCTGAGAGAGCCTGCCAGGGTCGAAATTTCAAAGGACGTGAAACGTATGAAAAACGCTAGGCCGAGAATACACCTTTTCTAGGGTAATAGCTGTAAGTATACCTAGGAGGTAGGGAATCCTCCCCCACTCTCACTGCGCCTTCTCTCACTTCCCGTGCCTTCTCCATGTTTCGATCTCATCGAAGGTTGACTTCCCAATCTTGATTCTTGAGATTCGCCACAGCCAGCAAATTTGCGCCCCTGACCTTCGTCAATCCTAGGTAGCATACTCTTGATATCCGAGTCACAGTCATGGCAACGACTCAGGACACCATACCTAAGGCTGGGAAAACGCTATCAATTATTGGATGTGGTCAGCACGCATATAGAGAGCCTAGCTATAGATGAGACTGATACCCCAATAGGAACAATGGGCTCGGCAATCCTATCAGGTGTCCTGGAATCATGCTCACGTGACCGAGCAAACGGTGAGGCGCAGAGGATCTCACGCTTCATTGCTACAGTTAAATCTGAAAGCTCGGCCGAAGCATTGGGGAAGCGGTTCGCCGGCTTTTCGGACTGTTTTGAGGTCCGTAAAGGAGAGAACCTGACCGCTATGCAAGACGCGGACATCGTACTGCTGGCCTTCAAACCATACATGATTGACCAAGTCCTAAGTGTTCCAGGAGTGCGTGAAGTCTTGACTGGAAAGCTCGTCATCAGTGTTATCGTAGGAACACCTTTAGTGAAGTTGCTCAAGGCAATTCAGAGCGGCAATCAAACACAATTACCCGGCGAAGATCCGATCTACATCAAAAGAGCAATGCTCAACATCGCCGCCGAATTCCGCGAGTCAATGACCGTCATCGAAACAACATCTATGCCCCAAGAGTACGAAGACATCACCAACTGGATCTTCCTCCAGCTTGGCAAAATCGCGCCAGTAGCACCAGATCTCTTTGACATCGGCGGCGTATTAGCCGGTGCTTCAGGCGCCCTTCTCTCCGTTGCATTTGACGGCATGTTAGATGGAGCCGTGAAGCAAGGATTGAATAGGGCAGATGCGAAGAAGATCTTAACGCAGTCATTGTTCTCAATGGCGAAGTTGCTGGAGACTGAACATCCTGCTGTTCTGCGGGAGAAGTTTTCTAGTCCGAGCGGAACGACTATTGATGGATTGTTGAGCTTGGAAGAAGATAGGGTGAGGTATGCCTACAGCAAAGCTGTTATTGCCACTACAAAACGGAGTTTGGAGATCGGGAAATGCAGGTAGAATTGGCGTTGCTATGCATAGAAACTCGTCATCAATTGGGTATACTTTACTTCAAAAGAACTTTATTTCACGTCCTTCCTTCTGTGTGTTGTTCATTCAAACTACCAGGAATTTTCACAAGATCTTCGCTCTATCTTCAGTATTTTGTTGTTTTGGAATAGAGCAACCTTAAGATCAATGCCAAACACAAGCCCCTATCTATTAGCACAGCATGACTCGGTGGCCAATCCGAGCCGAATTTACAGAGATCTATTTGTCTTTGCATTTGGGAAAAGGTTAAGACTAGCTAGGGAAGTGAGATTGCCTTGCAGCTGCATCCAAGAATCTGTGTCATTGCTGATTTACCCGTGTATTTGGGAACCGACTTGGTCACAGAGCACGAGGCAGCCTTCCTGGTTGAATATCATTTTGATCTGTTTCAGTTAATGAAGACTAAAATTGCATTGGCTGAAAAATGGCATGACACGAAAGTACATCTGAGTGGACTTGAGAAAACCACCTATGAAACATGTCATGCAAGGAAAAGTCGAGTATTGGACAATTCTGATATCGAGTTAGATGTAACCCTCTTCAAACCATTGTGCCATGAAAGTGGATTTAGCGTTACTACAGTAACGGTCAAAAGTCTGGGTTAAGACAGGGCAGCGTCTCTATGACCCCGTATCTGTTACGCTGCCACCAAAAGTCTCCCATTTCGAACCCGGATTACGAAGCTAAACTTATTTAGAATCTGAGACAAACTTAAGTAAACCATAATTAAAATGGCTATTAATTATGATATTATAGTAGCTCTATTGAAATTATGCTATGTAGTGACTTATTCGGGATAGAAGTAGAGGGGAAAGATAAGGGAGATGCGATCTTGGTGGCAGTGTGACGGATAAGTCAGGGAGCAGTCGCTAAAAACATAGCGCATCATAGGCTGTCCTACTGAGCTTTACGCTATGGCGCAGCCTGTGCAAAAGAAGCGAAACTACGTCCCGAATCCTAGTAGGCTGGAAGCCTAGACTTATAGGGACTTCTGGCGCTCCAGTGGAAACGTTATCCGTTACGCTGCGGCCAGCTGCGCCCTCGCTTAGCGGTTTTCCTTCCCAACTTCGCATTTAAATAAATGTCTACCAGATTATAAAAGATGTAGTTCCCTCTAGAAACTAAATTAACTGCTTCCAAATTGTAAGTATATCTAGTTTTTACTCATTTTTATAAACATTTTATAACTCGAGAGATGTGGTAAAAGTTGGACTTTTGATGTTCGTCACATTTCTAAGCGAGGGCGCAGCTGGCCGCAGCGTAACGGATAGGGGAATATAGCGTTTGAAAGCTGTATGACCCTGATTTATGACCATGACCTTCGTGACTCTAAGCGTCAAGGTTCCCTGAGATGGGGACATTCTCAGTTGTCTTCATTCCATCAGGTTAATGGATTTTCTTTCTATATCAGTTTGAACAAGTGATAACCTTTAAAACGGTTCCAGATTGATGGAGCCAAGGAGTTGTTGACGTTAAAACAGAGATCGGTGAAACCTCGGGACGAGCCTAAACCTCCACTCTTGACCAGTCCCCAAGAAATTACCCCTCTATCCGGACCCGCAATCCGACCCGCGATCGGATATATCCCATCCGGCCTCCCCTCATTTCCTCCTGCACACTTTCTTTCGCCTCTTTTCACCTCTTTCTCAAACAGCAACAAAATGTCATCCCACTCGACGCTGCATCTAGCAGTCTCCCAATCCCACACTCTTTCAACCATCTCTGCCACCCTGTCCGCTCTTGAAGCTACTGTCCACCGCGCAAAATCCCAATCCGCCGACTTCATCCTCTTTCCCGAAGCCTACCTTGGCGGGTACCCACGCACCGCAACCTTTGGCTCTTCAATTGGCGGGCGCGATCCTGTTGGACGGGAACAATTTCTACAATATTTCGAGAATGCCGTAGATCTTGGGGACATACCGGCAGGGGGCGGACAAGACTGGATCGAGAGACGGTTGGAGAAGCCGAGGGAAGGTAAGAGGGGTGATGGCACGAGAGAGGAATTGGAGAGGATTGCGAGAGAAACTGGAGTGTTCTTGGTAGTGGGTGTTGTAGAGAAGTGTGCTGGGACGCTGTATTGTGCAGTGTTGTATGTTTGCCCAAGGTTGGGATGTGTGGGGAAGAGGAGGAAGATTATGCCTGTTTGTTTTTCCCCCTTTCTATCCCGTCATTCTACTCAACCATGAGCCCTACAACTAACGTCTTAATGTAGACAGGAATGGAACGATTGATCTGGGGCCAAGGCCAGCCCTCGTCCTTGCGAGCAGTTACAACAACGATCAGAGGTGTGAAGTTGACACTTGCTGCCGCCATATGCTGGGAAAACTTTATGCCACTTCTCAGGCAGAGTTTGTATAGCCAGAACGTTAATTTGTATCTTGCGCCAACGGCAGATGGGCGGGATACATGGATGCCTCTGATGAGGACTATTGCCTGCGAGGGGAGGTGTGTCGTTTTGAGTGCGAATCAGTGTATACGGGAGAGTGATCTACCTCATTGGATTACGGGAAAGAATAATAGTGCAGATGGAAAGGTGAATGGAAGTGGGGGTACTGTTGCGCCGGCCAGATTGAGGCGGAAATCTACGATTGAGTGCGAGGATGGGAACGAGATTGCATTGCCTTCACCGAAAACATCAACCTTCAGTTCAGCTATAGCGGAAGAAGACGAAACCGCACCAAAGTCTAAGAAAGCAGACTTCATATCCAGGGGTGGATCAGCCATAATCGGTCCTATGGGAGAAGTTCTAGCTGGCCCACTATGGGATGATGATGATGGGTTGCTCGTGCGCGAAGTGGACTTTGATGATTGTTTGAGGGGAAGACTCGATCTGGATTTGGGAGGGAGTTACTCGAGGTATGTAGAAAGAATCGAGTGGAGAAGTTTGTAGCGCTAACATTCCATAGGAGCGAGTTCAAGCTGACTGTGGAGGGGCTGGATTTGAGCCCACCTCCTTGATCAAATAACTCATTCGGATTTAGATGAAGGGCGACAAATTCGTACAAATCTAAGTCTATATATACATATATATTCTATAGAGAGTCTCAGAGTGCAAGCCAACCCCTATCTGAAAAATCTACTTCTGTACAAACCCATCTACCTTTACACCGCAAGCCCGCCACTATTCACCTGTCTTGGCTCACTGGCGGCCTCAAAAGTCCCATTCCACAACCGCCTCACCCCCTGTACACTAGCCATATGATTCCCACCAATCGTCAAATTATGGCCCCTCTGCCCCAGACTATCCACTACTCCCTTATCAAACCTACGCTCGAAGAAGGTACTAGCCGGCAGTAGCTGATCATGCATTCTCGGCTCTTTTAAAGCTTCGGGCAAAGTCATACCGTGTTCAAGGACATGCCAAATAGACTGTACGGTTGAGGTTGGAATTTGCGAACCTCCAGCTGCACCGATGGATAGGTAGAGAGAGCGGTTCGATGAGTGTTCGACGACTATGGGGGAGATGGAGGACAGGGGACGTTTGAGGGGCGCGATGTAATTGATTGGTGAGGGAACGAACCCGAATTCGTTGGAGATGCCCGGTATGGAGAAATCATTCATTTCGTCATTCAATATGACGCCTGGAAATATCAGCATTCCTATATAAGTTTGAGGAAAGTGGGAAAGTGGCCTACCAGTCTCTGGCACAACAAGCAACGATCCCCAAAGCAAGTTGACAGTTGATGTTGAAGATATGGACATCCCACTTGCATCGGTTGTGACAATGTGACTCGTCCCATGGTTATCCGGAAGCGAATATTTGACTGGACTGTAGTGTGAGACATTGTGGGTATGGTAATCCGAGATCCTCTTTCGAATCTTTTCCGCCGTGGTAGGTTTCAGCATCTGTGCTTCGAAGCTGGAAATATAGCCAAAGAAGTCCGGATCTCCCAGCTCAGAGCGAGCAGCGTATGAAAATCGCATTGCTTCGTTCAAGCGGTGGTAAGAAAGGTTCCGGTCAGACTCAGAGGTTGAGTAACCTTCCATGATTTTGAGGATTGAGAGGGCCACAGATCCACCTGATGGAACGCCGGTCGAGTAGAGGGTATAGTTTTTGTAGCTTATGCTTATGGGGGTGCGGATCAAGGCTTGGTAATTTTTGAGGTCGTCAAGTGTCATGATGCCGCCTGTTGCGCGAATGGCGCTGATGGTGTAATTGGCTGCGAATGTGAGCACGTGGTCATGAATAGGAGGGCGGAAAATCCACATACCTATTTCCCCCTCGTAGAAAACATCAGCTCCATACTGGGCGATTTTTTCAAGCGTGCTTTTTCGAGTCAGTGATAGTCAGAGAAAGGATGAACGGATTTTGCCTACTCCGCATATCGTTTTCTGGTCATTATGTCTCCAACCCCAACCAGAGTGCCTAAACAAAGTCAGAACACGCAAAGCCTTATGTGTTCTTTACACACCATTCGGCGCAAAATCAATGGCCCACTGAGGATCTTCAACTAAAAATTCGCCATGGTCATGTCCTGCCTGTATATACCGAACAAGATCCTCCGTGACTGACGTATTTAAGCATGTGCTGAAATGTGAGGTTGGGTTTTCGTACCTCGAAATCCATTTCTAGCAACGTGAACAGCAGGATTGCAGACAGCTCTCCATGGAAGTACCTGAACGATCGTCAACAGAATACAGTTCAAGGAAGACGAATGAACTTACACCATGTTTCTTGTGCAAATATTCAAGTCCTCTGAGGTCGCCTGGAATACCACTCGCAAGCCCTCCTCGAATACTCCCATTAATATTATCATTATACATATCTTGAGACGCCGCCGCCGGTGCTGGTTCTCGGAAGTCTAGTTTCATCAGCAGAATCCCTCACATTTCCATCTTCGGCCTTACCTATCGACTCATAATTCCCATCAGAATCTCTTACAAGCATGAAGCCACCACCACCAATCCCACTATGTTGCATCCCTAGATATATATCAGTTAATAGATCTAACAGTGCTGACTACACCTACCAATCACTCCAACACAAAGCGTGGTCCCAACCATCGCATCAGCAGCATTTCCCTTAGACACGTGATCAGCTGCTGTTGACTTCTCTCTCGCTTCCCACTCAAGAACTCACCCCTCGCCTTAGCAATTCAATACCAATCTCACTACATATTTTACTCTCGCTCGATACTGCGCCTAAACTGTCGGTTCCATGAGCTGGAGCGGCATTAACGAGCTCGGAGCTGGAATGCAGTAATAAAAGCCAAAGGAGACCTCGAGAGGCGTGCCCGATAAGGCTGAGAAGTTGATCTGGTGTTACTGTCAATATTTTTCGTTGTGTAACGGACATCAGTGAGACATACCCATGGAGACCTGTTGTGTGACGTGAGGCAAGGAGGACAACCACAAGAGCGCCCCCACTCTTATCGGTGTCACACTGGGACAACTTCAGAAAACCTCCTGTTCCAATTTGGTTCAAGTTTGCTTCAACGAGCAATGCAAATTCGTGTTCTACCAGCCTTGCTTACTTGAATCTGCGGAGGCCTATTTGGTGAGTGAGGTATGTGGTTGAAAGTTTTTGTGGATATTTTGCGGGGGCCGTCGGCGTTAAGATACGAAGGCTGTTCTAGGGTAGTTTAAACTAAGACAAGGATGTGTCAGCAGCCCCCCTCAACATGGTGAGCCCTATCACCCGACACAGTCAATCGTTTCTCCCGAAGAAAGGACTGTTCTATCCAGAGTCTCTCAAGTCAACATGATCCAAGATTGATCACCGGACCCGTTGCCCTCACAGCGGATCCAACGGATGACGAGATCAATGCTAATCATATCAAACAAACTAGGTCAGGTACGAGTACTGGGCAATGCTTTGAACTCTAATACAGGCGATGTTGCAGGATTATCCTACAGGCTTTAAGGCCTGTAATTAGCCGCAATCAAAATTTCGCCCCTAAAAAATCGAAATGTTGCGAGTACTGGGCGTTGCAGTCAATAGGAGCCTGGGAGCCTGGAAGCCCTGAGGGACTGGGAGTCGCGGGAGTCTAGGGAGTACAGGGAGTGCTGGGAATCTGGGCGTTGCGGGTTACTGCGCGGCCTCGTCCTGCCTCGACCATGTTCGCGAGTTGCAGCTGTGTTCGCGAGGTGGCAGCTGTGCACGCGTGGTGGCAGCTGTGCCGGCGTAGTGGCAGCTGTGCATGCGAGAAGGCCCGTGCAGCTGAGGATATACTTTCTTAAGCTTGTGAGAAGAGAAAGTAGTGATTGTGCTTCTTATACTTACAGAAGCGAGCGAGTAGGATCGCGAAATGGTATACAAGAAGGTGTGTATTCGAAGTACATCTAGTATCTAGAGCAGAGGTAGTTACTCTAACGATCATAGAACCTAGTACTGAAGGCCCAATACAAAATGAGGCGACGCAAATCTACAGTTGCCTTTCTAGAACTACTTAACGCTTTGGGGCAGGTTTCCGGATTGGCACAGGGAGTATTGCAGCATCTCCGAGTTTGTATCCATTCTAGGACCCTGGATTTATTATCTCGTGTGTTTAAGAAAGCCCATAAACTTCATCTTCTATCGCATTGACTGGACACAATCTCTCATTTTAACGTTAAGAGATTAAACTTCATATTTGTAGAGAAAATACGCGATACCCGACGAATGAATATATTCAAGCATATATATTCCATGTTTCCTATTTCGACCGAGAAGACTTTTCAACCCCTTAAAGAAGACGATAATAAAATGAGAATATTCAAATAAGTTTAACACCGACCTCTTCAAGATTCTGGACATCTAAAGAATTGAGAAGCCACTTGATTGAATTGGCATACCGTCTGATAACAGAGCCCAGAATTTAGTCACAACATTTTGAAAAATTGAAAACACAGTTAGTCTCTCATGCTCTACTTCTCCGAAGAGTCTGCCTATCCTAAAAGGCTAGCCCTCTAAATCGGGTAGTAATAAAAGACCAAAGTCACACCAAGAAGCTTTGGGGTCTCCTAGTGAAGCAAATGCACATCCCCAACCGTCAGCCTTAAACTCGGCGCTAACTTCATTTAATAACCACAGTGTGTTGAGAACTCTATTTCCTCTCTTTGCATAATGCTTTGCGAGCCGCGGTATCGCATTCGTGGAGGGCGTGGGCGCTCAGTTCGGGTGGAAATATCAGAACGATCCTGGAGACTCAGAATTGTGTTAGCATCCAAAAATTTTGGGAGAAGGACGTTTGTGGGGCTCTAGTTAGGAGGGTCAAAGATCTTGATTACATACGCTGTACAAACTGCTCGTGTCGATAGCGTAACTTCTTTCTTATCCTGGTACTTGAGCTTCATTGCTTGGGTTGCAACCTGTTTAAATATATCTGGAATCTGGCCTTGCCAGTGGGAATTGAGATTAGACTTTGCAAAAATGATCCACAGCAAACCGATTCGTACTGTAGACAGGAGTTTGACCGCTCACTTGTTCCATTGAGCGGCCAATTCCTTCGTACCTAAAATATGTAACCTCAACATCTGCTCGGGCCGTTATAGGCTGGGGTGTAAGACACTTTCTCTTATAGGATTTTAGTTCCTCGGCAACGACATTGTTAGCAGATGAAACTTCTTGCCAGACATCGGGATTACTTGAAGAAGATTAACAAAGTTCCGAACTGAATCAAAAGCTATACATACGTTCTTAAGAGCTTGAAAGCTTCTGCCCCATGTCCATAATTCTTATTTAGTGGCCAAGTAATGCGCTTATGAAGATCTTCAATGGGATATGGAGTCTTTTCTGCCACAATGTCGCATAATCGAATAGACCACCTCCCTCTTGTTATATCTCTCCTCGCCTTTGATAGTATATTCAGGCGACGCTCTTCGTATCAAAAGATTCATTAGCTTGCTCCAAGACCTCGCACTGACTCTCGTATATATCGGCAAATTGACTGACCATTGATATAATTGGTTGAGATAATTGCTCAAGATCTGGATAGCTATATCACTTATTCCTTCGTCAGGACAGAAGCGCTCTTTGACTATGCGCAGAATTAGCCTAGTTAATTCCTTGACAACATGGATGGAGAACAAACTCTCACGCATGCCGTTGTGGTAGTCTACTTGACCTCAGTCCTGAAACCCTGCTGACCTTTTCTTTCCTTGGGTACTAAAACTTGCCCCCTCAACCTCTGATTCAAACCTCCCTTGGCCTTTGGCCCATCGTTGGAAATTCGGGGGGCCATTTTCTTAAGGGTGTTATCAGAGCTATCGCACACTGTACACGTAGCCGTAAAGAAGCTCACGCCTATAAATAGGAAGGAAGTACTGAAGATGGAATGGTATCTGAAAAGCGTGAAAGAGAAGTACTCACCAACCAGATACGACCTACCAGAGAGTCGATCTGAACGACGAGGATTGCTCCCTCTATAGCTCATTAACACTTACTTCTTCAATCATGCCGTTAACGAAAGCTAGAAAATACAGATTCAACGTACCTCTTGCAGTTGCATTACACCGTCTTCCGTGTATCCTCAGTCTGCCACTCACGCAAGTATTTTCTCGCAGCACGATGACTAACCGCGTCAAATTCTGATCTGCGTTAACGCTGTTAGTCACCTTGCTGCGAGAAATTGAAATCTCGCAAGTGCAAAATGGATATATCTTTGGGGCAGGAGGATACAGGCGGAAAGGTAGAACCGTAGAATCGTGGCTATTAACATGATTAAGTCCAGAGGTCCAATATTGTTCGCAAATGGCCAGTGACTCAACGAACGACACGGGAAGAAGGAAAGCAGGATATTGCCACCCAACTCCCTTGAATGTGCCACCTGCAATCCTCATCACATTCTAAAAGACATTTACAGGGGCCCCGAAACCAGGTAAAACGCCTCCACATGATCACATCAGCACAGGACACTGATATTTTCATCGGCACCTCCACCCCTGTGTATCGGTGTAGGTATCCAACCTGTAAGTGTCTCACTCTGCAATATTCTGACCATGCAGGAGGATGTCAATGAACAGCGTCTTTTCAAGCGCATTTGAAGCAGATTTATTTCCTTGAACTCTATACAATATCGACTTAGTAATTCGACTGTTCTAAACTCTAGAGAAAGGAGATGTCACTGCATGATCTGAAAAGCCTTTCCACGTATCCAGCAGAATGCATTCAAGTTTGACTTAGGCCAAAGCCACTTGCCCGGGTTTTCCTTCACACCGCTGCTGTGACTCATAAGTCTTCAATAATTGGACTCGGAATGTGCGAACCTGTATCCGAGTGTCCACATACAAACTACAGCATACAGAACGCGGGTGTGCTACCAATAAATGAGCCCAAAATCAGCCTTGGCAGGGTTCTGATCCAAGGCATTTTCCAGTCGACCAAAAATAAAGGCGGTTCGCCGCGCTCGTATGTGTGTTCAGATTCTCTTCGCAGTCCCTGCTCCAGCAGATTGCCTTGGTCCAGTTACAGATAAATCGGGCGTAACCAATTTTGTCTAGTGTTTCAGGAACGCCATCAGGGCGACGATCACAATACTTCAGAGACATTCGAAATGATAAGGGCAACTTGCGTGCACTGTGGATGAACATGAGTCAATCCTTGTACTCCCTACTGTCGTATCCATCAATGTGGCGTATTATCAGAAGCGCCCAAATAATAAAGACGAGGGATCGAGTGGCTTTTGCCGTTTTCTAGGTTACACAGGTTAAAAAGGGCTGGACGTGACGCAGGCTTGTAACTCTCCACAACTCTCTCAATCCTCTTACGCTTCTCAGCTGTTCGTAACGTCTTCCTGGGCACCTCAGTTAATCTCAATAGCAAATACTTCAAGCAGTTCAAGTAGTGCAAGACACAGGGCTTGTTTCTCAGCGGCATCGACAAACAACAACAGCATGATGCCTCCTCAAAGCATATCTCGCACTCCATCACCAGGAGTTGGAATTAATACCCGCCGTAGCGCGTTACATGGGTTTCCCAACATGTGTGAAATACACAACAACAGTTCCGAACAACGTTCTGGTCAAATGGCCTCAATCGTTGACACAGGTAGCTCTGAGTCGTCGGTAACGAGCACAGAAGGATCGCCCCAACGAGATGTCAACATTCAAGCTCCTCAAAAGGTTTCCGTTCCAACATCACTTCAGTCCACCAGTACCGGCAGACGCAAAGTTGCTGATTGTTCTTCGAAACTTTCAAATGAGAACTTCTCGCGATCAATGGATGCCCAATCGAATAACGCAACTCAGGGAACAGTTGACGAAGTTGTATATTCTGCTGCTAAGTCCTTGAGAGCGGCCTCCCTCGACGACGGATTTACATTTTTTGGAGATGTGCCACGTACTACGATTGTTGTGAAATGGATGAGATTCTATCATTATTATCCAAATGCCGATAAAGCTACCGATAAATTACGGCGCGACGAATTGAAAGCCCACCTTAAAATCCCTCCTGGATGTGGACAGAGACTTGGGTCATTTATCATCAACAAGTTCAATTGCTTCAGAAAGTGGGGATATGTGTACTGGGATGGCAAGCACAATGTGGAATACTTCCCGCGAACGGATGCATGGTTGAGCCCAACCTGGGATGGACACATCGAGCGCCTTGTTGACAAAGACTCGACATTGCGGAATACCCGATCTCCGAGCAATCAACGTGTCAGAGCCAAACGATCACGTAGTCCACCAGCAGAACGACGGGAGAAGCGTCAAAAACCGACCGAGAAGAGTAGCGCCACGTGCTCTGTTGAAATTACAACCACTATTCCGAAAAACTCCGCAGACTCATGTTCGAAGCCAAATACTCTCCCTGGTGAGCGCCTGTTGCCGTCAAGGAATCAAAGTCTCAACAACGTCTTTGATGAGCAGTGGGAGCTTGGCAATCGATTCGACTTGCCACCCCGGACTGAGACGAATAATAGTCGACGCACGCAGGAAATCGACATCACATTAGGTGAACTGACCAATCCGGTGGATGACTCGACAATTCGTGTCAGTGTGGCACCAAAAATGACAGCGACGATAACGAAGGCAGCCAAAGAGGGAGAAACTTTGGCATCATCTGCTGGTACGACCAACGACTGCAAGACAAGAACAGAAAAAGTCGGAAGTAATCCAATTCGCAGCAGAGACCTAGCACCAGATCCGCACGATCTTTCCGCACGACTGGAAGCTGCAAGTTCTCAGTCCACTTTCGGCACGGCAAATGGTGATACTGGCTCTTGTCAACTGGCTGCAACTACCAAGCATAACGGCAACCTTGGACCACTTCGAGAGAAGGAAAAGTCTTGCATACGAGTTTTGAAGGAAAGTTTGAAAGAGCTGGAAAGCAGCAGAGTGGACCACAAAAGACTGTGCGAGCAATACAAGATCCTGGAAACTGATACCAGAGACATGATGAAAATCATCGACAAGAACAGCAGACGTCGGAAGGCGACCGCTACTCCCACACTCCTTGGCGTGGACCAAGCCGCCTTGACTGATAGTCTCAAAGCTCTCATATATCATCATAGAGAAGACGAGTTTGTTCGTGCAAAGAAGCAAGAGATGTTGAGCTTGGAAGCGCGAATTGCGGAAGTGACGGAAAGGAAATCCAGGCTGAAAACCTCCATCACTGCAAAAAAGCTAGATCTCAAGGACCTTCAAGGAGATATCAAAGAGACACTCAGGTTCGAGGCGAGGACAGATCGATTCGGGGAAAAACTGGCAGCTCTTTGGTGCGAATTCAAGCATTTTGATGGCCATTCCAGCTCAGGGACAATGTCGCCAGTGGAATCGGTGCCTGAGTCAGTGTCGTGTGATCTGGATGGAGCAGATCAGCTCACCGAAGCAGATGGGAGCAGTGAGCTCAATATGCTGGACCTTGTGGAGCTTGAAGAGTAGGCAGATTGCTAGTCATCTGGGGTCATTTTGTATTTCGTGGTTCAGGGTGAATGGCAGAGGAAGTCAAAGATCCAATTACATATATTCGTCGAGTTTTAGCAGATAATTTCGCTTTCATCATGGCTCTCAGCATAGTCCTCAGTACATCAATTACGAACTAGTGACTGTATACACCCAACTACAAGTTCTTATCGAGCAGATTAACATCACGTGAGGAGTCCACGTAATTGCAACGAAATCGACGTACCTCAGTGTTGCACAAAACCATAAACAAATTATTGTTTTGTAATTTTATAATAGGTATGTTTCAAGAAGAGAAGATGAGGCCGGGAAAGTCGACTCCATACAGTTGGACTAAGGTCACGTGACAACAAGTCTAGTGGATTCCTCACCTAACACTTAAGATTTTACTGTAGATACCGTGTTTGTCCTCTCTTCCTAATGATATACTGAGATATCGGTATATCGAGTGTCAAAATCGCTGCTAGAAATCGTTTAGGCCCGAAGGATCGTACTGTTAAATTATGGACGTCGTTATATCGGGTATCGTTATAGCGAGTTTTTAGTGTGGTAAGAAAAGTCTTAAATACAGGGGTAAGAATTAATTGCAGTGACTAGCGTATAGTTGATAGTTGGTGTATGTAGATTACAAGTCAGCTCATAAAGCAAGTACAAGTGCAGAATATTCCTCGACTTTCGTATGTAATATCAGGTATACCCAGCCTAAATAAAGCATTGAGAATCTCCGATGGATGATGCAACGCTCTCGTGAACAGATATCTCTATTCTGAATTTTCCTATAATTATACATTGCCAATCACCCCTCAAGCGAGGACCTCATTGCAACGTGCAAAAGAAATATTAAGTTCCCCTTTCCTGCCGTTTTCCCATCCAAACCATGCTCTTCAGCACCACATCATTACAACAAGAAAGCAACACCAGCAACCAGACCCACAACAGCCATCACACCGGCCTCAACCCGTCCCGCGGCACCCGTATAAGTAACCAAAGTTCCGTTGTTCTTTGATGTCGGGCTCGCACTCGGCGCATAGCTCGGCACGTAGCTCGGCGCATAGGTCAGCGTGTTCGCGGCCGGGACATATGTCGTTGGCTGAACATGGATGTGCGAGCTCGCTGCCGTGGCTGTCACCACATATGCAGTCACCGACTCCACTGCTGTATAAGCAGGGCAAGTCGACAAAGTGTAAGGAAGGCAGGTGCTGCAGGGAAGAATGGTCGGAGGAGCAGGGGTGTAGGATGGTGGTGGAGAGCTGCAGGTTGTGGTTGTGGCTGTGATGAACTTTGAGCAGGGGATACCGGCAGAGGAGAGAGCGCACGAGTAGCAGGGATAGCCGGGCATGACGGTGTTCCAGATTGGCTTATTGAGGGAGGAGCAAGTGGTGGTGATGTATTCGGTGACGGTCTCGGTCAGCCCAATGGTCTTGCAGGACTCGATGATGTCGATGACAATTATGACTTCAACACCGATGATGTAGACTTCCGGAGGTGCTGGGGTCACGTATGGGGCGGGACAGAAAGTACTGTTCTTGTCAGTTGAGTTCTTAGGATATTGGGTAGGTACTTACGTGGTTGAAACAACGGTATCAGTAACCACCTTTGTGGAGTAGTTACCATAAGGAGTCGAGACGGGCGGTGGCGATGAGGAGGAAGACGTGCTGTTAAGTGGAGGAAGACAAGTTCCATGACCGGACGGACGACCAGAAAGACACTTGCAGCTGATAGAGCAAGGATCACCCGGAGCACCATTGTTCTTTCCATCATCGCACTCCTCTCCGAAGGCACTCTCCCAGATACCGTTTCCACATCCAGCAGGAGTAGCACCGCGGCTGATGATGTATGGAAGACCGACAGTTCCATCGCCAAAGGTTTGAGAGCCAGCTCCGATGATGTCCTTTGCAATTGCCAGGGCTTGGAAGCCATTGACACCGACGGATGGGTAGACGGAGAAGGCTTCATGGACACTGCAACTCCAGTCGGAGAGGGCGGTGTCAGTGAGCGTACCAAGGGCTGGTGAAGAGGCTACGATGTGCGCATTGTTATAGCAGTCGAGATTGCCGCGCACTTCGAAGTCGCCGAAGTAAGAGAGGGCGTCGACGGTTGAGTTGTCAACGCCTTGGTAGTAGCATGAGAGGGCAAAGTAGAGACCGGTCAGGGGTTGTCCGGTTGAAGAGACACCGGATGCGGCGAATCTGATGGCGTTGTCAATCAAGGTCGTAGCTCCGGCTTCTCCAGCATTGTCATGGAAGGTGGGATCAGTTCCTATGAGACATTAGTTGGCTTGTCCACTAGCAAGAAAAGATTTACAACATACCGATCAAGACGATGTTTCCCTGAACAGCGGGACCCCAGACTTTGTTGGAGCTTGCCAAGAATGCAACGTCAGTGGGATCGCTGGAGCAATCTGGATCAGCGATGACAATGGCCTTGAAGGCAGCAAAGTCCGCTGTGCTCATGGTGGCCCATTCTGCCTCAGTGACAACCTTCACGGTATATCCAAGAGTAGTTGTTGCTTCAGTGTACTCATCGAACTCGAACATATCGACGAAGAGGAGATCTTCTGCCACTGCGGAGGCAGCAAGGCCGGCCATCAGGCCGAATGTGGAGAGCTTCATGATAGTGAACCAAAAGGAGCTTGACGGGGTAAACAAGTTAGGAAGAACTTGAGTAGAAATTAAGTTTTTAATGAGTGACTGTAGTTGAAAACGAACGACTGAGATCAAAAGAGTGATGATTCTGCTCAGAAGCGTTCATTCCTGAGCGTCCACCAGATATATATCCGTCCGGTCCTCGAGACGCTGACCCGAATCCTCCGAGGCGGAGCAAGCGAAGGCTGGACCTCTCGACAACTCACAACGAACATAATTTACACATTTTCATGCCAAGAGAGACTTCTCACTACAGAAATTATCTGATCGTGGCCGAAAGGATTAACATCTCCGAACAATTGCAGATCAAGATCCAATCATGTACTCAAGGGGGCGTCTCCTCGCGCTTTTGCTTGGAATGCGGGAAATAGAAATTCTGGGGATTTGTCCTGAGTAAGCCTGGCCTTTGCGCTTGCAAGCTCCACTAAGGAGGCGAGGCATCGGCATTGTCAGCGATTGATGGATGGGTCAGCTCCGACGCCACGCAGAATCTTCATGAGGCTATTCACTCGCTGAGGCCCCAAATTGGTCATACCAAGGGCCAGGGCGAGAATCATCTGATCTGCCCTTCCGATTTTAGAAGCGAAATGCAGGTTGATGAGCTGCAGCCAGACGAAATGCAGGAACCCGTGTGCAGGGGTAAAAGTTGCGACTTTCCCGAAGGGCTGACAACGGCTTAGCCGCTCCGCACAGCCCGAGGTGTTTTCAGCCAGTCAATGAACCGACAACCTTAAGCTTGATTTGAGGCCGAATGGGCGAGGCATCATTGGCCTGAATATGACCGTTGAGAATTCACTTGGAATTCCAATGACAGCACACGAGTTTCATGTTGCATCCTTGGCCAATCTGCGCAAAAGCAAGTGTTCGGTTCTTGCTTGCAGTACGAGTGAACGCACATTCAGGAGCGGAGGATGCCGCTGCCAGAGCTTTGTTTGTCAAATTCAGGAGGATTTGAAGGCTCTCGAAGTATATCCGAGAGCCTGCGTCGACCCAATACTTGGCAGCTCATGCGCAGGGCGCCGTATCCCGTATTCCACCAATCCTATCTTTATCGTACAAACGGATAATCTCCTTGCCAAGAGGTTAGATTCTTGGCTCAATACGTGGAAACGCTGAGGCTGAGACTTCATACCGCAAGCATCTGATAAACGAGGCTGAACAAGCAAAGTTCTTTGAGAGAGCCTCTGAATCCAATTTGAGAAAGGTGGGACGGTCATGTGACAGCGAGTAAAATTGCGGACAGGGATCAACGCGTTTGTTTACTTCGCGTCTCCTGCATGTTTTCATCTCAACTACAGTTGAGCTCGAGAGCGAAACATTGGATTAAAAGACGAACTCGATGAATTCTCGAGTCATCGACCTTACCGGAGACAGCTCAGATATTGAGCCAGCGAGAGCGAGCATGCCACGCGCGAAGGCTGTCAAGAATAGCGCCCCAGGGAGGGTAGATTCTGCTCCGAAACCAGTCAAGATCTCGAGTGCGCTGGCGCAAGCGATCAATACAATGGATGCGTGGATGTTAAAGGCATACGTCAAACATTATTGTGAAACTAACAAGATTCTGAGATGCGATCTCGAGCAACTCTGCCTCGTTCCTGGAAAGGAGGTAGTGCGTTATCATGCCGATACTGATTCGGAAGACGACCAAGATAGTGAGAACGAAGGCAGTGAGGACGAGGAAGACGAGGAGGAAAGTACTAGTAATAGCGACAGTGAGGAGGATAGGGAAGCAAGGAAGAAGCTCAAACCTATCGAGGCTGCGGACGACGAAATGGTGCCCAGGAACGCGAAATGCCTTAATTGCGGAGAGAATTTCGACGTCACTTGCAATGAAAGAGGCGATTGCAGATGGCACACAGGCACGTACCCCAATTTCGGACAACAATCTTATGATGAGGGATGCGCGCTGACTTGACTCCGCCAGGGGAGAAAGAGTTGGATTACGAATCCGAATTTTGGGCGGACCACGACGAGCGCTGCCATGGGCCGATGAAAAGCTTTTTCGACGATCCGGGTTACGCAGATGGCTTTATATGGGATTGTTGCCAAGAATCTGGAAGCAACGAGGGGTGCAAATTCACAAAACACAAGGCCGCTGTCAACGAGATTCGGTACCCGCCACCTGTGGTAATCTCATCAGCGGAGCTTCTGAACAACGTGCTGGCAAATAGCAAGAAACGAAAAGCAGAGGCGCAAATGCAACGACCAATATACGCACGATGTGGCAATTGCGAACGAAGGTTCGATGTCGATGACAATAACACCAAATCCTGTGTTTACCATCCTGGATATAAGACGATCGATGATGAGGGCGAGCATTGGTGTGACTGGGACGAAGATTGTCATGGCAGCATATCCCCACTGGTAGATGACCCTGATCATGCAGATGGATTCATGTGGTCGTGTTGTGAGGGACCTTTGGACCATCCAGGATGCAAGACGAGGAGGCATGAGGCATGACTTGGAACACACCTATAGCCTTTGCTTCTCTCTGTCGCGGTGCAAAAATCTTAGTGCTGTGTAATTGAAACAGGAGACGATGTTTCCACCTAATTTCTGACAATCTGTCATCACATGACTCTCATTTCATTTCAGGGCTTGCACGCCACGCTCTCCATCGCGTCGCGTCTCACGGCGGCATTCTCTTCCACACTCAACAATTCTCGTTATAAATTCCAACGACAAACACACGTATTCCAATCGGCAGTCATGCCACGAGCGAAACGCCAACCACTTAAGGCCGTGAAAAATGAGGCGCAAGTCAAGGCAGAGTCACCTACAAAACCAGCTGTCTCCGCTGCATTGAAGAAAGCCATTGACACGATGGATCATATGCGGCTCAGATTGTTGGTTAAGAATTACTGCGAAACCATGGAGCCATTGAGGGAGGACCTTGAGAAGAGCTTGCTTGTGCCTGGCGGAGACGTGGTCCGATATCATGCTGATACTGAATCCGAAGACGACAAAAACGACGACAAAGAGAGCAGTTCGGAGGATGAAATCAAGGATGAGGATGCGAGCGACATTGAAGAGGCCCCGAAAGAGAGAAAAGAAAAGAAACCAATCGCGGCTGCGGATGATGAGATGGTGCCAAGATATACAATTTGCCTCCGTTGCAAAGCTGAATTCGATGTTACGGCAAATGATAAGCGTGATTGTACATGGCATTCAGGTATTTTCTTTCTCAAAACTCTTTTTGGAGTCTACAGTATACTGATACAATATTGAAGGCGAGAAAGAGGCTGACTTCGAGGACGACTTCTGGGCAGACCACGACGAAGATTGCCACGGGGACATCGATGACCTTGTGGACGACCCAGACGTTCAAGACGGCTTCAAGTGGTCTTGCTGCGGGGAACTTGGGGATGCTGAAGGTTGCAAGTGGACGAAACATAAGTCGGACATCAATGTGATTGTGCGAAAGCCCGCACACATACCTGCGTCCAAATCGAGATCGAAGAGAAAGGCAGAGGTGGATGTCAAAGAACCAAAGAAGAAGAGGCGAACATGAGAGTCGAGCCTGTACCTATCGGGGAAATGGTAGCTGATTACTAATGCGGGTATTGGTTTGAATAGGAGAGTGAGCGCTGGGGATATTGCCACAAATCCACCAGGCGCCTTGATATCGAAAAGCTCGTGGCGGTCAGAGACAAATAAGCAGGGCAATGAGCCAAGATATCTTGTAAGAAGGCATGAATATTAGAGAACTTACTCGCTTCCAAATCAGTCACGCTTAGTCTCAGAAAGACTGATCTCATACTGATAGCAAAGTCAAAGCAAGCCTCTTCGCTTCATGGACGATGGGATTCGGATTGACTTCAGCTTTGCCGCCTTTCACTTCAAACTCGGCTTGTCTACACCCTGTATTCATGTTATCTGAGAGATTCAAACGCTCCTGACGAACTTCGGAAGAGAGTTAAGAGACATTGGGCTGTGAAGTAACGCAGGCACATGGGGCTTGTCTTCATAAGGAAAGAGTAGATTTCATTGCAATGCGAACTAACAAAATCAAATACCAACTCAAAAAAAACTACGCAAGGACAAAGGAAAGTTCTCAGTCCTGCTCCAACTCGCTCCATTCGCTCGTGGAAATCAAAACAGTTTGGATTTCCCTGATCCTTGTCCTCAAGTACGCTTCACAAACCCCAAGTTTCCATGCTTCTTCCACAAATGCTCAGTCAGTTTGTCCTTGCGAGTGTACCCAACTCCTTGACTCTTGTTGCATCCCACAACATGGCAAAGATACGTTGCCTTGTTGATACCATGGACAGCAGCCTCGTGACGGATGCGGTCGGGGTCACGCTTGAAAGTGGCGAAGCAACCGAACTGGTGGCATGGAATTGGAATATCGCTGTTAAGAAGTGACTGAGGATTCAGATTCCCAATGAATTCTGATGTTGGGTCGTTTTGTCCGTGGAATTGATCTTCAAGTGGCCATTTATTGGGATTAAGAGAATCACTGGCAGCACAGTCTAGGGGACTGGACTGAGCTGGTAGACCACCGAAGTCGGACTCGTTGTCAAGGCTCTGCATATGGTGTCCATGGAATACAGTCATGCCATCGATGCCTTCAGCATCGTTTCCCACAGGCATCATCTGCTCCTGGACTTCGAATGCAGACATATTGAAGAGGTCCTGGGTGACGGAGAAACAGCCCGGAGACACAACATTGTCGAAGCTTGCATCGTTGTGGTGCTGAAATATTTCGGTGTGCACCCAAGAAGAACGGCCAGCGAGCGATTCAGATGTGGTCGTCCATCCAGCATAGACATTGGTTGCTGTTGGGGGCGGCGTGGCGTCTGGGGTAACGGTCCCGACCTACAATATGTGTCACGTGAGCAGAGGGTTTCAAAAAAAAAACTAACCCAACCCCCAGCGCCACCAGTTTCCCTATTCGGGAACATGGATAGGCTGCTGGCAGGTGAGGCTCCGTTTTGGTTGGCTATAGTCTCTTCGCGGCTGAAGTCCTGCATGATGAGGGCGTGAGAGGGCGAGAGGGCGTGCTGCAAGGACGGAAAGCGAAACAAGTGATGACGTTGCAAGGTCGCACACACCGAATTTGCATGAGAGAAGTCGCGAAATTTGAGAATTTTCGACGTGGGAATGCGCTGGCTTATATGGTTGAGCCTTGCTTGAAGGGAACCATCTGCACCTGAAGCCCGGCGCAGGGGATGAATATGGACTATGAATGCGGCTGCGCACACTTCTATCACCAGTAGTGCCAGAATAAGATTACTCGTAGTTTACAGCAAGAAAAATTGAAAAATTCTTGTCATATGACGTGTGAAAGGCTCTACCCGCTGAAGTAACGATCCGGGAGTTTCGGGCTCGAACACCAGAACACTTCTGAAATCTTGAAGATTGATATGTCAATCTTGTTAGAGCTTTACTAAACACACATCAAACCGGGTGAATATTCCATCGCCTTGCTTGGTTTAAGTTATCTGTTTGAGAGAGCTCTAAAATTTTGAAGTGTTTGCCGACGAGTTTTCAGAAAATACAGAAATATCTCGCGTCAGGTGCGGCAAGGGGGAAACCAGTCTTCATACTTTCATTTGAAAGACTCTGATGCTTGAAGAGTTCCACCTCGCAAGTTTCAGCAAGTAAATTCGATCAGATAACTGGCAATCGAATAATGTTCGCGGTTGCATTTAAAGAGTGGTCCAAGTAACACACAAGATTTTCTGTATCCTGAGAGAGAAGGAGAGAATGGAAACATAAATTAGTAAATGCTTGCTGCCATATGACAACGCAGTGTTTTCCATCACTGGCATCCCTCAAGTTCTCTTCACAAAACCCAGGTTCCCATGCTTCTTCCACATGTGCTCCGTGAGCTTGTCTGCACGTGAGTAGCCAGCCCCCTGTCCTTTAGGGCAACCTGGGACTGCACAAAGATGAAGTATCTGCTGGTTGACTTTGTGTACAGCCCTCTCGTGGCGAATGCGGTCTGCATCGCGCTTGAAGGTGACTGAGCAGGGGGGCTGAGTGCACATGATGGCATCGGTGGGAGTCTGTTGGGGGGCTTGACCTGCAGATGGTGGAAAATTGAGCTGGTTTGGCTGATCCATTTGAGGAGTGAGGTTGTAGAAGCCTGTGGATAGAGCAGCATTGTTGTTCAATAGGGAGAGGGTCGGATCGAAGTTAAAGCAATCCTGAACTGCTCCAACCATGGACCCATTGAAGTGGCTAACACCAGGATTGTAATGTAGATTGTCGTTAATGTCATTGTTGTGGAACGAAGAATCGGCGGACCAGAATTGCTGATGGTTAGAAGAGAGAGAGACGTTGTCGACATGCTTGTATTCTGGGGTGACACCATTGATGAGGTTTCTATCGTCCTGAGACTGATATTCCCAGCCTTCGAATTGGCTTGCCGAGGTGGCTTGCTGTTGATGATCTTCGAGAAGAAGCCATTGGCGGTTCCCGGTTTGAGAGAATGCATATGCTGCACCCCCAACGCTGCCATTGGGCTTCGCGTGACTGCACGACTCACAGCCTTATTAGTTTGAATAAAAATAAAAAAAACTTACCCAACCCCAGCGCCACCAAATGGTGGGCTGAAGGCTGGCCAAGTCCCCATCTCATTGGCAAAATCGTCGTCGTGGCTAAAATCCTGCCCATCGAGAGCGGGAGATGGCATGACGGTAGAGTTGTCCACCTGGTTGGTCGAGTTCTGCATATCAAGGATGAGAGAGGGCGTGAGGGCGAGAGGGCGTTGACAGGGTTGAGAAAATGAGGCGAACGAGTGGTGGGTTGGTGAGGTTACACATAGCGAAAAGGTATGGAGTTCTGAAGAAAAGACCGCGAAAAGTGTAGGAGGGGAAACGCGGAGCTTTATGCTTGAGGAGAGCAAGATTGGCGTGTGCCGTTGCATAGGCTGGGGCTTAGGCTAAGCTGGGCTTCACCTCGATAGATGATCATGGGGGCGCATCGTAGTGTAATTAGAAGAAACTAATATTCAGAACATAGAAAGCCCACCAAGGCTCATAAGAAAAAAGAAAGGAAATGGTCGAGATAATTGCAAGAGATCGTATCTTATACTGCATTCGTTGCAAAAAACAAAAAGGTTCTGGGTAGCCCCTGAATCTCTGTGGGAACGCAATTCATAGCAGAAGCTTTTAGCGAGCGAAAAGGGGGTCGGTTACATAAACATAATCAACTCGACTCACCCAGGGAACAAATATGGCATTACTACTCATCAAGAATGTGGTGTCTCACATAATTTTGGATGAATTTGATACACGCAATCATCTAATCAAGCAAGATTGGGGTTTGCAAGACTAATAATTCTAAGTTTCACTAGATATTGAGTAGCTGAAATAAAAAGAGACAACAACCAAAAATGAACGCAAAATGAACGAGAAAGTTATCGCCCTAAGACTTCATATCGCAAGTGATGAGGCTCAGCCAGTACCAATCTAGACCCTCTTCGCATACCCCAAATTCCCATGTTTCTTCCACAAATGCTCAGTGAGCTTGTCCTTGCGAGTATATCCGCTCCCTTGACTCTTGGAGCAATCGATGACTGGACAGAGATAGAGCTGAAGCAGCTGATTGATTCCATGAACGGCTGCTTCATGGCGGAGACGATCAGGCTCACGCTTGAAAGTTGCAGAACAGCCTAGTGCAGTGCATTGGATCTGGACCGGAGCTTGAGTCGCTATGGCAGGAGGGGCTTGCATACTCTGGCTCGCTGGGCTCCATGCTCCAAAGAGATTGTAGCTGCCCGAGGGGTGTCCACCGTTGACACTAGGACCAGGTATGTGTTCATATGGCTGGCTTGCAGGCCCAACAGACGCTGATTCTTCAAAACCAGTATCGGGATTGGAGTAGATGTTGAATCCGGTCAACAAGGTCTGGGGACCCTGAACTTGTGTCTGGTTAGGGATGGTGCATGCGAACTCGGTATCGTTGTTGAAGACAGAATCATGACAATTTGCAGTACTGACGTTAGCCAGAGGTTGTCGTTGACCTGTCAATGCATTGTAGTAGTAGCCTGACTGACTTCTGGGCATCAAGTATTCCGCATTCTTCTCCGATGGGAGAGCCGATGGAGTAGCTGTAAAATCCAACCGGAGGTGTAGTGGAAGGGTGGGGTACAACTGGTCTTCCAAGAAGAGAGTACGCAAAAGGCGGAGAGTAATTGCTTGTAGAGGACGCAGGACCCTGTGTATAGTTCCAGCCATTGGCTTGATTCTGGCCAATCGGATAATACTCAGAATTTGTTAGGTCTGAACCTGTCGATTCAGATGAATTCAAGAAAGGGCCTTGTGGTTCCCAATATCGCCGCTGAGAGTAGGATGGAATGGTTGAGGCAGAGCCTAAAAGCACTTGAGTGGGTGTGTTGGGACCCAAATGTAGTGGGTGCTTCCAAGCCAGTGGCGTCTCTAGGTTCGGAATTCGATTAGCATGTTAAAAAAAAAAAACTTACCCAGCCTCAGCGCCACCAAATCCCTCTTCGGGATTAGGCAGCATGCTGAAGGCAGGTGAAGCATCCATCTGGTTGGCCCAAATCTCATCGTCGGTAAAGTCCTGCATATTTGAGGGCAAGAGGGCGAGGAGGCGTAGACAAGGATACAGAAGTGAGGCGAGCAAGCGAGGAAGTTGATTAGGCTGCGGTGAGCAAGAAGGTTACGCACACCAAAAATGTGCGAAAATTGTAAGTAAAGGCGTAGAGATTTGGGGAGAGGGAAGGGCAGGCTTATATGTTTGGGGAGCACACTTGTACGCGGCGTAAATACAGCAGGGGTGAGTTGCAGGACTGCGGTGGCTGGTCCCAGCGCGCAAACAGTCTCGAGCCATTGATTCAAGCCCTGAGAGGTTCGAGAGAAAGAAAAATTCAAAGTGTAGAGCATGCTTGTACGCGATATCCGCGAATAGTTGCCTAGATGCCAGACTCCTGGGGGCTCGATTAATATTTGAATTGGGTGATCTTCTTGACGAGCAAAAAGGGATAAGAATAATTCTGCAAAAAACACCTTCTTCCACAACACATATACATAAAACGAACCCAATCCACTTTCTCTCGTCAAGAACTTAAATCAAAATCGCAGCTCCACCAAGGGCAACCATAAACCCAGCTGCAAACCCTGTCTCTCTCGCCATCGCAGCCGCCAACGCCTTGCTACTGCTCGACTTAACACTGGTCGTTGCTAGGGCCCCTTTCCCCGTCCTGGTTGAAACCGGTGTAGTTGTCGTAGGCGTCGGGATATTGCTCGTAAATGGCAGATTCGTCACACTACTCGCGCTCGCAAAAACCGGCATCTGAGTCGCCAAACTCTCCACGGGAGTCCCTGACGACGACGGATTAAGCACATTATCAATTACATGAAGAACGCCGTTTCCAATCATGATATCTGGTGCCAGGAGTTGGGCGGAGTTGATGAAGATGGCGTTGTTTCCTGTGCGGGAAATGGTGAGTTTACCGCCTTCGACGGTCGTGAAGACGGTGTTGTTGGTGAAGGAGGTGGAGTAGACGACTTGATCAGAGAGGGTGTGAAACTTCATTATCTTTGCGAGGTCGGAGGAGGACATGCTTGTTATCGCTGAGCCCAACGCTTGCCAGGCTGCGTTCTGTGGCGCGAATATGGTGAGGTTTGGAGTGGTGAGGTCGGTGTCGAGCACGTCTGCTGCATAGAGCGCGCCTTCGAAGGAAGTGAAGTTATACTCTTGGGCTGTAATGGTGATGTTTCCTGGCGGGACGAGGAGGGAGTCAATTATCTGGACCACACCGCCGGTGAAGGGAAGGTCCCCTTTGACAAGAGTGCTTCTGCTGCCTTGGCCACCGACAAGGGATACGACATTTCCTGCTTGCTTCACAAACTCAACTCGTAGCCCACCGGTGATGTTGGTCCAGCTGGATAAAAGTGTACCTGTGAATACAGGAGCACCAGCCACTAGATCTCCTGCTAGTACTTTTGCATCAAGCATGTGGTACTGGAGAACACTGGAAATGAAATCAGGTGTATTTTTTTCAAACTGGTCGTTCCTGACAAACGCATCGTTGTTCGGAGCGAGGACCTAGCGAGATGTCAATTCTCTTTGGTTACAACACAAATGCTCACGGAAGGAACTAACAGTGGCGCCGCTCGAGGGCAGTGATGCTAAGATATCGGGATATTTCTTTTTCAACTCGGTTAGAGGTTGTTCTGAGCTCAGTTACAACTGGAACGTACCTGAATTAAAGAATAATAGGTTGACAGGGTCGACTCGCCAGAGAGCACCGAGTTCAACGTTTGTGCGTTCGATCGCGTAACAAGTAATGCCAAAGCTGAAGCCAACAGGCTTCTCCAACCAGATTTTCTCATGATTTCCAGACCTGAACCTGTGAATGCAAAAATGATAGACGATTGAACGATTGAACAACGAGTGGGTAGACCGCAGTGAGCAATCTGATACGCGAAAAAATATATAAAGAGAATGTAGGGCGTGTCAGCCAATTAAGAACGAAAGACCCTCCAACAGGAATGTTCTTCAAACCTTCTCGAAGTGGACGGAGCGGGCCGAGGATACTTGTAGGATTCAGACCCCATTCCAAACGAATTTAAGATTTCCTTTCCAGGGTATTGATTAAGATGCTGACAGACGTTCTTCTCAGCCCTACTGCCGTGTCGAGCGCCACAAACGGAAAGCGGAGCGATGCGAGGTTCAGTCGGCCGCTGAGAATAGCCGAGGCCCCTGAATGGCCTCTCGCTTGCGGGGGCACAGCTTTCGCTTGGGCTGCGATTGGCTGGAGAGGGCATTTCATATGAAACGTAATATAAAGGGAGAGGTAGGACAAACGGGGAAGGGTGACAGGTGATAAAATCATTCTAGCGCGTTGTGAGCAGTAAGGGGGCCACGGGTACTGGTGCGGAGGTCGAGTGTGGTCCCGTGGTGGAGGAGAGTCTTGGCATTCCAAGAACAGAAAACAATGCTCTTTTACGGACAAAGCCCCTGGTTCACTCCCATGCCCAGCATGCCATAACGTCTCCTCGGGTACCCTATTTGGGCAACGCGCCCAACTACTGACTAAGACTCGATTGCGAGAAACTTTTCCGATCTCCTACTAAATAATTCATCTCATTCTCTTGTTTGCAAGCTGATAGCTGCGCTGATTTTGTTACTTCTATTGTCCACTCTGTAGAAAGCAAAGAGATTTTATAAGTTCTCGCTCCCATTTCGATAAGCTGCATATATCCAAGATTCGACACTTCCCAACCATATAACCTCATAACCTCGGATTCCCATCCCATTGCCTAGTCAATAATCCTCCACTCCTCCCTCAACCTGCCAATAGTTTGTGCAACCCTTTTAACATCCCACCAAATCCTCTTCCTGTTCCTCAGCCCTTCAACGCCGTCTTTTCAACCCCCGAATACCATTCATACGAATTTGTTCCCTCCCTCTTCAACATTCACCTCTTACTCTGCGCCTCCTTTTCCGCCATCCCTTTCGCATCCAATCCGTTAAATCTGGGTTGGTCTTTTTCCCACACTTCAAGCGCATCTGGCAACGCGTTTTATGATAATATACCGTCTGAAAGTCTCATCTTCACCAAACCTTTCTTTCTCTTTGGCTTCCAGTTTTAAGTCCAGCACTTCAAGCGCGGACCAGAATGATGGAACACTCTCGATCTTAGTCTGAGAGCCGCAATCTCGCTCGAGGATAAATAGGCGACAATCTGTGCCTGAAACTCTTACTCACCGGGGGTGGCGACTTCGAGGGGCTCTCCCAACGCAACTAACACCAAAGGTATCGCCTGTTCACTCATTTGCCAACTAAGCTCCCATTTTTGCAAACAAGAGAACGATCCGCTACTGCATCCTGATGGTTGTGAAGAAGAACCGTTCAATTAGGTCTAAGATTCCTCCTTCAATCTAAAAGAGCATGATATCGCTCCCAGTTTCACCGTCTAACAGACATGCATCTTCTTCATCCGTCAGACTTCCAGCCCACCCACCCCCAAAAAGCATCTCCTCGGTCTCACGCTCAATGGATAACCTCTCTCGCTCCTCCATATACTCCAACAGATCCTCATCGTCTCTTGGAAGCAGATCTTCAAAGTCCTCAACCTCGTCCTCACCAAAATTGCCGAACTCTGTTACCTTCCCAGTTTTCAAGACGTCTTCCTCGTTCAGTGTTCCAAGCAAATCAGGAGATTCGTCATCCTCGCCAGAAGCATCTCGCGAGGTGGACTTCCTCCATATCTTTGCCGCATCAGATGGATCGTACAACTTCTGGTGCATCATGCCCCATAACCTCGACTGCACGACAGCTAAAATTTGGTTCCTTGTGCCTTCCTTGGTAGCATCGGCATGAATTTCGTTCGTAAGTGACGATGTAGGTAAACTTGCTAATCGGCTGGATTTCTCTCTTAGACTTGGTGATTGAACATTCCGAGGCCACGAGACAGATATGGCATGTGCTATGGCTGGGAGAAAGTGAGCATTGTGTGCCATTGACTAATAAAATATTACGCCGTTAGTGTGTTCAGGGAACGGGGATGCGAGCGGTACCTCTTTGAATCCTGGAGAAAACGTAGATGGTGCGATGTTTGCCACTAATAGGCTGGGAGATGGCTTTTCAACCTGGATAGCGCCAATTCCCCGTAACCCACGGCCGATGTGCCCGCTCATCAATATGTGAATTGCAGCTTCCCCAAGCTCGCAAGCTGGGGATTTGTCAAGTAAGGTTGGTTCGGGGCCAGGAGATGGGCGCTTCAGAAACGATTCTCTGTGGTGACTTGAGAGGACAGATGAAGTAGCGGACGATTGAGACGTAAGAGAAGGCGTGTAATTCATGGGTTGAGATAACAGCATGTCCTCGTTTTCTTGATCATCAACGTCCCGCAAGGGTGCGTCATCTCCTCGTCGTGCTCGCAGCAGTTCATCTTTAGCGGTATACATCTCTTTTCCATGTTTGCGTCGCTGACACCGAAACCAATTGTGTACTTGATCTATTACAGATTAGTAATCCAAAGCGGACTTTCAGGCAGCGAATGAAACCGACCAATTGTTATGTTTGTTTGGCTTGCCAAGTCCAGCTTTTCAACCTTCGAAGGGTAAAGTTTGTTAGGATGTGTTTCAAGCCACACGTTCAAAAGACTAATCACTGCTTTTGGGTGTCTTGATTTCTTCTTTCCTTTGCTTCTGCCAATTGCTGAACCTGGACCATCATCTGCTATGGATACTGGTTTGAAAGGTTCCTGATCTTGCGTTGAAGAATGCACATGACCCTGCTGTAGGAGGTCGGGATCCCCGCCGAACTCCAGTTCTGGGACGAAAAATCCTCGTATTAGGCCCGGCAGACCTCTCATTCGATCAACATTGTGAGCCAACTCGTCAAAGCTCCCCTGTACAACAGAATCCATGGCAGAATCCAGCAGCATCTCTGCCTCAATATCAAGTTCTGTACTACCAGACTGGACCGTTTTCACCCGTTTTGGCTTCTTCCGGACGTCAAGAAAGTCGAATTGTATCTGCATTCGTTCGAATTCGGCACAAAGAACGCTTTCTGGAGGTATAATGTCGAAAGTATCTAATTCCCATGCTCGCTGTCGGGCCTGTTGCATCGGAGTGTCCAAGCCACGGTTGATGTTGATCGAGAGATCGGGAATCGAGTCCGCAGAACTATCAATTGGCCCTGGATCCAGAGAAGCCGACAGCGAGAGGTGTGACCAAAGCTTTCGTAATTTAGCAGAGATAACCGAGCAAGAAAACGTGTCACATACCTGTGCATCACGAAGCTTGTAGCCTAAGCTCTCCAGGAGAGTGACATGCCCCGTTGGGTCCAGAGGCTTACCGTTAAAGAGAACTTGAATTTCAAGATGGCATGCTATACCATGGGATACCCACAAATTTCCAGAGGTCATGGCTCCGACGAGTGCAGCGTCATCCAGGGTCGAGATGCTATGAGGAATCCGGATGTGTACGGCCGGAACAACGGAGAGCTTCAACTCGTTGTCTGGCTTGGTCAAATAAATAGTGTCAAGCCCCAGGACCCGGTAAGACATGGTTGTACTAGATCAGAATGAATTGCAGAGGATATCGCGCGGAATCGAAGCCATTGGAGTGCTGAACATTGATTCCAAGGTGATTGAGGAATTGGAAGATGAGGCAAGATCTGGAGAAGGAGCTAGAGAGCAGAATGTTAGTTTGGAGTGTTAGTTGACGATAGCAGATGATCTGGTCCAGCTAGACCGAGTTATAGATCATAGAGGCTGATGATTATGTTGTTGTGAAGAAGAAGAAGAGGAGGAGAGGTTGTGAATTTGGTGTTCCATCACGGCATCATTCTGCCGCCCCACACCGCCCCCAAGCCTTCAAGTCCTCAACTCCATCCCTCATTGGACATCAGCCTTTCTGTGGGCATGAATTCCACTTCAAGAACTCGCCCAGAAGCACGCCAGAACTCGCCAGCTCGGCAGACTGCGCTTGATGACGCTGCTGCCGATGCCGATGCCGTCCAACCGAAAATAACGACGGCTTCGCGATAGCACGCACACGAGTATTCCCGTCCGTGCAACCATCTTCTCCTTCCTTCACCATGGCGCTCAGCAACGTCGGCTCCCTCGTGTTGCACCTTCTCATCTTCATCACGACTCTAGTCAACTTCAGCTATGCTCTGACCTCTCTCGAACCGCTGATGCTGCTGGCCCTTTACGCCATCTCCAAGATCTTCGTTACCGCGCCGGAGGAAGGCATTTTTGCGAAATGTCAGCACCGGAACCTTTACGAACCCTATCAAGACGGATAGAGCGGCTCCTCCCTGAGAATGGTTATGAATCTCCCCGCGAGCCAGAGAACGAAGACGGTTTCTTTGGTAATATCATTGGCAATGGCACGCACAGGGTTGGAGGGAGAAAACCTAGCAGAAGGGGGCAGACATCTGTTGGAGTTGAGAGTCCTGAAGCTCGGAACGATGTTAGCAGAAGCGATACAGGTTTAGTGAGGGAGGAAGATAGAGACGGAAAGAAGGTTGGGATTCGAGATCGCGTGGGCTGTTATACATGGACCTGGTTCACAATGACTATGGCGACGGGTGGGATTGCCAATGTTCTTCACTCGAGTAATAAACCACGATGCCGACGTCGGATTGTTTCTGACGAGTTGCAGTCCCATATCGATCTGACTGGTTGGACATACTGGGCGTGATCGTCTTTCTGTTCAACCTAGGGCTTTTTATACTTAATGCCTTCTTTATCACACTTCGATTCAGGTGGAACCCAGGGTCACTTATAGGATCTTTGACAAGCCCTTCCGAATCTCTTTTCGTACCTGCTTGCGTGAGTACTTTCTTTGCTTTTAAATGGCAGCTTTGCTAACGGAAGCCAGGCCGTATCGTAAGTTCTCCTAACAACAGCAAGAAAACAAACTTTCTGAGGCTGACTTGCTGCAGAGTTGGGACGATTCTCATCAACATGTGTCAATACGGAATTCCAAGAACTGGGCAATGGCTTCAAACAACTATGCAAGTTTGCTACTGGGCATATCTTTCCCTGAGCGTAGTGGCAAGTTCTGGGATGTACCTCATCATCTGGTCTACCCAGTAAGTTGCAACTAATAGTTCCTCCCTACTACCTGCTAATGCTGCTATAGAACATTTCCCATCCACACAATGACACCTATCTGGATTTTCCCCGCCTATCCCCTCCTTCTCATGGGACCATTGGCCGCAAACCTCATCGATGCCCTGCCAGACGCTGCCGCAGCAGCAAGAATAAATTCTATCGCCATTGCTCTCGCAGCAATCTGTATTCAAGGAACAGGCTTCCTAGTCAGCTTGATGATCTACAGCGCCTTCATCTACCGTCTCATGACGCAAAAGCTTCCTCGAGAGACAACTCGGCCGGGCATGGTAATCTACCTCTCACGCCTCACTCCTCAAAACCCATCTGCTAACAGTGTATCACAGTTTGTCTCAGTCGGACCGAGCGGATTTACAGTAGCAGGACTTGTTCACCTGGGCAATACTGTCATCCCAAAAATTGCTCCAAACGGCTACTTCGGCAACCCAGATGCAGCATTCTTCCTCAAGCTCTTGTCCGATTTAACAGGTCTTTGGCTCTGGGGCCTATGTCTCTGGTTCTTCCTCGTCAGCATCGGGGCTCATTGGCAAATTATGCGACCCAACGACCCAGAACACCATATCCAATTCGACATGACTTGGTTTTCGTTCGTCTTTCCAAACACCGCGCTTGTGACAGCAACTCAGGCACTCGGCAAATCCCTTAGTGCAGACGCAATAAAGATTTTTGGTACAGTGCTGGCAGGTCTGTTGGTCTTGGTCTGGATTTTTGTGTTCTATATGATGATTAGAGCTTTATTCAAGAGGAGGTTGCTTTGGCCAGGCGCAAATGATGGGTTAGAGAGGAGGAAGAGTTCACGGGGGTGAAAATGGTTATTTGAACAATGACTATGTACGTAGCTCGAATCAGTGACATGAGCAGTACTAAGATTGTTAAGGGAACCTTTTAGTGCCTTAAGTCGACCAACTAGCCTCTGGTCCAGCTCCATGCCTGATGAGCGCACTTGAGTAAGGGAATGGCTATCTTTCGAGCCCACCATAAGCTAAACAATCTGCGAACCTGAAACACCCTCGTAGCATTATGACAAAAGATTGGTCTTTCATCTTCATTCTCTTATATTCTCATAAGCGTCTCCGGCTAGATGTCCGTTCACTTTCCAAATAATTCGAGCTTTCCCTGTACCACCGAGACTCAATCAACCCCTTATACCCACACTAATTAGTCACTTCGCCCGCTATCGCCGAGTATAGCACCTCTTACAACTTTCCTCTCACACCACGGAATAGTGAGACCGAGACATATGAGTTTATTAGAGAGTGCTGCTACCTTCACCGGGTTATGAGTAGGGAATAATTGGAAGAGGGGAAAGGCCGCGAGAAGTTTGAGAGAGGGTATTTTCAGCTATTGTAAATGGATTTCATTCTATTTGAGAAGTTCTTTATAGTATTGAAGCTGGCCTCCTCTGAACATTACAGCAAGAGCTGGATTCCAAAGACCATTCGCCCTATGAAAACTGTCGGCATCATGTTGAGCTCTTTAAATCTCATACATCAATCGCTGCCCATCGAATTGGAGTGAATTCTTGTCTCTTATAATTTGCTAATAGAACTGCAGCATACACGTGTTCTAATGCTAAAAGCTGAATTGCCGCCTATGCATCGAAGCCTCATAAGTTGCGGCGCACCTTCCCGGTGTGTCCTGATGTGGGATCCTGGAAGGTCATCACCTGACCTGGGGTTACTGCTTTGGGCTCACCGGAAATCCTGTGGCTTTTACAAACAGCTATCACAGGCTGCTTGGTTTCAGGCGATGCCCACTCCAGCCTCATTCTTCAACATAAGAGACCAGTCTTACCTCGATCCTCACGCTATTGATTTACTCGTACACCTTGTGAATACCCGAACGAGTTCAGTTTTCCGTCGCTTGTCATTGCTCTTCTACAATTTCAGTCCTGTTGCTTGTCAAATCTATAGTCCGTGTTCGTAGGGTCTGCCTGTCAACACAATGAACGAATCATCGTGGCTCCATGTTGACAACTACGACACTGATCTAGACCTGGATTTCTTCGACGAATATATGGTGTCTGAATGGATCGACTCTTTTGAATTACCTGACAGCATCCAAGCAGACATTAGGAATTCCACTGCTGACGAGCACGCTGCCATCGTTTACAATTATGAAGAAATTGCCAACCCGAATTTTGGAAACGATCAAGAATATCTGTTCACATCCAGCAGCCGAGTCCCAGAAGCCAGCCCTCAGCTTGACTATGTTTCGACAACAACTCCACTTGAGCGGTTCTCATCCCCGATCCAACTTGCGTCCAATGCCTCTCCGAGACGGCCAGAACAGAGGAGTTTTGAGGACTGTCTGTCTGAATTTGTGGGCACGGAGCCTGTGGTCAAGGGCACCAAGCATCGGGAGCAATACTCGACTGAGGATAGGAAAAAGGTTGACCAGGTTCGAAAGGCGGGGGCTTGCATTCGATGTAAGCTAATGAAAACTCCAGTAAGCCATCTCAGTATGCTTTACCACGAAGGCTGAATACTAACCCTTAGCCAAGTGCGAACTAGAGTTACCATGCGCAAGTTGCCTGAAGAGTTGTAAAGATCAAGCCCTTGGGAGATCTTTATGCATTCGTCCGAGGTTGATCGATGCTCGCTTCACTCTGGGTAAGAACACCTTCCTCCGATAGAATGCGTCTTCTAACATCCATTTACTGTAGATCTCTGGGATCGTGATAACGATGTGAAGTGGCTGAAGAAGAACGTCACTCCTTTGCATGGGCCGAGAAGAACGATGCAAATTTGCCTCGTGAATATCTGTGACTTGAGCAACTGCTCAACACCGGAGATGCTGAACCGAGCGCCATGGATTTGGGACGGCGTCGGCGGTTATGATGGTCCCTTGATTGAACCTCCTAGTCTCGATATCCAAGTACAGGAGTTTGAACCTTTGCCAGGCAACGAGCACAAACATATCCTTGATATCTGGTTTGTAGACAAACCTATTTTTGTCAATCCGGGGTTTTATGCAATACCAACAGACTGCTTGCCCTCTCTCGACACCCTTATTAACTGGGTTCTGGACACCACACGATACAGTAGGTGGGCATGTTTTGGATCCGGGTTTCATGGAGCATTTCTATCTCTTGCCTCGAGATACTATGAGTGCGAAAAGGACCTTCCTCTTGTAAGCTTGTTTCCATTATGCTGCCATCATGATCTTCAAATTACACAATAATTTCATTTTGCCCGCTGAGCATATTGCTCTGTTTTCGTTCTCCATTACTTGGACAGCCAAAGATCTATACTCAATGATTAACAATGTCTAGGTTGGCTTAATGCAAAAATCGATCCGACTAAGCTGCCTTCATGCAGTATGGTGCCTCGCACTCCCGCAACCTCGTACGTCACGAGAACAACCTTACCAATACGCCTCCGAAGCAGTTCATAAACAGATTGAGGCAATCGCGGCACGGGGTATCGTGGACCTGGAAGTCGAGATCCTTTCCGAATTGCAGAAGCTCATCTTTAGTTCAAAAGGTCCTGGAAAGCTAAACCTGCTACCGATCTGGACCTGTCTATGGCTTTTAATTCTGACATATCGACGTACTCTCCAAAACGAAAGATTGAAGAAACACAAAGAGGCTCGCTTTTCACTAGCTCAGCATATGTATAACATGTTCGTCTCTATTTACTCGGGACTCTTCCGCCCATCTTCTCCGCTGTGGTTGAACTGGCTGAAGGATGATGTCTTTGAGCTTTTTGGCAAGGATTATAGAATCACTGGTTGCATTGGGACACTCAAGACTGAATTGGACTACATTTGTTCGTCTGACGCTTCATTACCCTTACCGCAACTGAATCTCTAACTTCTGACAGACAATAGCGATAAGGATTTCCAACATTCACACGATTCCCTCCTCCGCTCATTGGTATTCGAAAATGAAAAGAAACTAGGCCGTAAAGCACACGAAGCAGCACTAAAGGCTCCTCTCAGTGGACGGACGGACAGGAATCCTTATGTTTCGGACTTTCGTCAACTGATGGACGAGATGGGTTTGGCGCAGCGCTCTTCTTGGGACATGGCAGGACGACTCCAGTTGCCTTCCGCTATCTCCTTGGCGCGGCCGAGAAATGGAAGAGTGGACCCTCTCGTGTAAACGATCTATTATGAGTGTGGGGGGTTTTTTCTTCTTCTTCTTTTTTTCTGTATGCGGAATAGATAAGGAGGGCACATTATGTTGTAAACAAAGGTTCGTGTGAACCTGAGGCCTCCCATATCATTTTGGCCATTTTTCTTTCTTCAACAGAACTTCAGAAGCTCTAACACGGGATTTACACTGATTTAAGTAAATGCATTGATCTTGAAATAGTAGCCACAATGCGCAGACAAAAGGAGCGAAACTTCATAGATGTAGGGCAGACTTTAAACCTAGTGAAGTGTAGTTGAGTTAGCTGCTAGCATGTGGTCCCCAGCCTTAGGAGGGCAAAGGCGATTTTCAATAATTATCCGCTAAGTTGTTACACGGCTGTGAGATGTATTTAGGATAATTTGAGCGGGAAGTAAATACGGGCTGGCGGAAATGTTCCAAGTCCAACTTCGGAGCGCTGAGCAACTAATACAGTACTGAAGCAAGCTGCTCAGCACTAAGCTGGGTGACTTATCTCGTTGCAGAAGGACATAGCCACATCTGATAGGCTTTCGGACTCGACTTATCACGAAAGGTCCGCAAATTATAAGCTGTCATGGACCGATACCTGTCAAGTCTTGACTCGGGTCTCCTGCCTCTCATCTCCCTTCAAATCCCTAGATGCAGGGACCATCGTAGCAACCTCGGAGCGATGCGCAGGCCCAACCAGTAAGCTCAATGAAAATCCCAGCAAACAGATCGTTAGCAATTTGTGTTGAGGCATTGTGGTGTGACATTCGAGAATGTCACCTGTTTTCCAAGCCACATGGTCTGAAAGGGGCTTCGCGTCTCCCATATTTTGCCTCGTTTAGACAGTACGCGGGGCAGCGATTCCCCATAATTAGATCGGTCCCCGCTCCGAATTTTTGAAAAATTTAAATTTCACATGTGAGAAGGAATTGGGATGTGATCCAACCTTTTCGAAAATGCCTTTTGACTTCGATACAGCTGTTCGAAAACAGTACAGCACACTCCCGGTTCCACGAGATTTCATCCTCTCATCTGGGACGCCGACATCGCAGATCTTATGGGTAGGATGCAGCGATAGTTTCATCATCGAGACGGAGACGTTGGACGTTTTGCCAGAAGAAATTTTCGTCCATAGAAATCTGGGCAATATTTTGCACAACCGCGACTTGAGTAGTGAGAGTGCGCTGGATTGGTGTTTGAACTTGCTCAAGGTACGTTTGAGAATTCAAAAAGAAAGAAGAGAAGGCTAAATTGAAGAGGGCAAGGTGAACCACATTGTCGTTTGTGGGCATTATGATTGTGCTCTGATACGGGAGAGTGATGCGAATGAAGTACATGGATGGCATAAGTATGAATGGTCCAACCCAAAAGTCCTGAAGCTAAAGGAAATTAGGGACGTCACCAGGCTTCACCGCACAAATGTAGAATTCCTGTCGAAAACAAGGAAAGATATCAGCGACCAGGATCGTGATCGGATTCTTGAAGAGGTCTACGTGCTGGCAGAGACGGAATGGATACGGAAGCAACCGAATGTGAAGAAGGCAATTGCCGAACGAGGACTGCAAGTACATGCATTTGTGTACGATAAGATACAAAACCGATGTGTAAAGCTGGTTGAGTCCGAAATCGTCAATGGCATGAAATGAAAGCTGTCTTATGGGCTCGGTTTTGTTCAACGAATTGGGTAAACTCGTCAGGCTCGTCAAGGCATAAGATATCGTTATACAAGCAGACGAAAGGAAAGTTTCGTATAAAGTCAGATACGTAGACAAAATTAGAATAGAAGAACCAACAATAAATGCCCGCGGCAGTATTAAACAGAGAAACGGGGCATGCATCAGTGAGCATCTCGCATGCGTTCTAGTGATTGGTGCTGAGTTGATCAAGCCTTGCTGACAGACCATCAGACGGCTCTTCTGAGAATCCCTCGCTACAAACTCCCTTCATCATTCTCAAGCTAGTTGGCAGCACAACTTTGGCAACCATTCTGAGTTTGATTGATGATCTTTGAAGAATCATGTGTATGGCGGAATTAGCAGCAGCTGCCTCGCTAAATTTCACTGATCTCCAGCGCCTCGGTTTCCAATTTTACTCCACTTCAACAACGCTGCCAACATGCCAGCTCCCAACCTTCAAAGACCGCCTTGAAGGCAATTGATCAGGGAGTTGTGCTTCTCCATTTTGACTTCGACTCTCCCAACCTCCAGTACTCTGCATTTCATCTTATGCGGGATGCTTTACGGCGTCTTCCCGTCCGGGGTATGCTTCGATGCAGAGAATGACATCCCTGCTCTCGATGGAAAGGTGATCTTCGTCACCGGCGGTATGGTTCTGTTCTGGACTTCCAATCTGGATCTCGTATCTAACGAACCTTTGCAAAGGCAATGTCGGTCTAGGAAAACAATCTATCCTTCAACTATCCAAGCACAACCCAAAACGTGTCTATCTTGCAGCCCGAAGCAAAGACAAAGCCCTCGCCGCCATAGAAGAGATTAAGGCAGCAGTCCCATCTACACCCATCGAATTTGTACAATGCGATCTCGCAGACCTATCCAGTGTACAGTCCGCGGTCCGAGAATTTGCAAGCAAGGAGGACAGACTGGATATTCTGCTTTTGAATGCTGGTGTGATGGCGCTTCCAGCCGGGACAACAAACAATGGCTACGAGATCCAGTTTGGCACAAACCACATGGGCCATTCGCTGCTCACTAAACTCTTAATGCCTACTTTATTAGAGACTGCAGCAGAGCCAGGAGCAGATGTCAGAGTGGTGTGTTTAGGTTCCATCGGGCATATAGCTACGTCTTGGAATGGCATCGAATTTCGACAATTGAAGGGAGACATGAAATGGTACCCAAGCCTGGTAAGGTATGCGCAGTCGAAACTTGCGAATATTCTGTTTGTGAGAGAGCTAGCAAAGAGATATCCAGCCATCACCGTTGTGGCGGTTCATCCTGGAGTTGTTGATACAGAATTGTGGAGGACAATGTTCTCGGGTTGGATGGGATTGGGTGGGCTGTTGAACAAAGGAAAGCGTATTTTTTACACTACCGTTGAGGGTGGTGCAAGGAATCAACTTTGGGCTGCTACAGCCAAGATGGGAGAGAGGACGGGAGAAGTGAAGAGTGGAGAGTACTACACTCCAGTTGGTGTACCTGGGAATGGGAGTTGGCAAAGCCAGGACATGAAATTGGCAGGAAGTTTGTGGGATTGGACGGAAAAGGAACTTGAGAGATACAAACTTTGAAGTTCCTGAGGTTTCCGCTTGCGACTACACATATAGAGTCTTGTCTGAACGAAAAGTCCTCGAGTACTCGCAATCAGGATTTGTACATATGGCAAACTGGGTTGATGAACAGATACCTACGTAATTGGATTCTATACTCCAGCTATTCTAAGGGGGACAGAAAAGACAAAATGATTTCTCTCTCGAATTCAAGCAGCCCAGGCATTTACATAGCTAGAGTTCTGATCTCCTTTATTGAAGGTATTTTGAGAATCCCTGGGCTCATCACGTGGCCTGGAGATTTGAAGCGTGTCAAGCGCGTCGCGAATCAACAACAACAATTCAGTAGAAAAGCAATTCAGCAACTCAACAGCCATGTGGTGGTGATATTTTACCACACCATAACTATGACCCCCGAGAGCTAGTCATCTCACAGTCAAAAATGTCTCTCCTCTCCGTCCCCACGACATCCGCCCTCCCTTCGTTGCAACTCATCCCCGCGACCCACCCCGCAGTCACCAGAATCCTGTATCGCCTCACGCGGCTCTCGCTGCTGTCCCTGGTCCTGGACTGGCTCGACGAGCGCAATCAAGAGACCTCCGCCCCGTATCTGCTAACCTCTGACGACGAAGACGATGAGCAAGACTTCTACCCACCCGCGTCTTCTCTTCGCGCCCTTCGCGAGGTCTACACTGACCTACAAGCACGAAAAGGATCCAAACGAGATGTGGTGGACCGAATACTTGAAGGAGACTGGCGGGATGGCATATCACTATATCAATTAGCAATGGCGGACATGCAATACCTTTACGATCATCCAGCATCACAGAAATGGACTGCGTTGAAGATTGTACGTTTATCTACCGAACTCTCCGCGCCATCTGGGACGGAGAAAAACTCGATACCGCGCTTCCATCCTGCGACGTTCCTGCGGAATCTACAAAGAGAAGCACTGCCAGACGTCAAGGCACATTATAACCTCGATCGACATCCCACCCTGCCGCTCCTTATCCTCCGAGTCTTCATCCTTGAAAGTCCGTATAACACAGGCCTTGCGCTACATTCAGTGAAGGAAAGAACAACATTCGATGGAAGCAAGACATTCTATGTAGCTTTCCCCGATGCTTCGCCATACATATACGTTTCTCTCGCTTCTTCCCCTTCAGCTGCTCCTGGCTTAGTATCGTCTGCAGCAGACAACAACAGCCTGCGGAAGTTGATGTTAGAAGGGATCCCGAAAGCATTTAGCAAGCCGCGGGATCGATTTAAGCTTGAGGGGACAAGCCTCAGTGCACGGAATTTGGATGCGTTGGTTGAGCGAAGAGGAGGTGGAAGAACAAACGCTGCTGGTGGAGGATGGAGTGTGTATGCGGATGATAAGAAGAAGGGAAGTGATAATCCATTGAATGTCCAGCTACCTACACCAGAGTCGTCTATTCTAGAAGATGACCAAGAGGAGAAGGATTCTACGGAGAAAAAGTTGGGCATGAAGCGGAAGAGAGTTGACGATCCGTCCGTGGTGAAGAGGAGAAGATTAGTTGCCAAAGGACGATTTGGAAGCACCGCCAAGGCGGGCGATGGGAAGGGAATTGAGAGACTGGATGTTCGTCTTGAAGATCACTTTCCGATCGTCTCTGCTTTGCCGGATGATGAGGCCGACGCTGCTGAAACTGGAGAACCTATCAGGAAGGACAAGAAGCAAAAGGGTAGAAGGAGTACGATTACTCTTGAACTCGACAGGACCGAAGAAGAAGATGAATTGGCCAGTGATGGCTGGAGGCCAGATGTACGAATTACGTTCCATGGTCAACATGTTTTTGCAGGGATCAAGGAGCTGGTTGAAGCTGGGGTAATTGATGGGGAGAAGATGCCTGGATGGATGACAGGCGAGGAAGGAATTAGTGTTGGTATTGTCAAAGATGGGAGGATCAAAGGTAATAAGGGGAGTGGATTGTAGTTTGAGCATGGGATGGCTTGTATTATGTATGCATATCACGACTTGATGTGGCGTTTTGGGCATCTGGGCAAGAAGATATCTGGGAAGCATCAGGGTCTGGCTTAGCATGGGCAAAGAAGGTAGACATTCCTCGAAACGCAATTTCTACCTGCAACCGTCCTCGGATCTTCCCGAGATACAAGTGTAGTGAGAATATTTAAGGCTTATTTAAGCTCTTTATTTCTCTACAGAATTTTTTGAGAAATACAAGTAGTTCTTGACCCTTCAGTCACAAGTCACATCCTTCTCTATTGAATTCTCGTTTGAGCCTCCCACTACTTCCTCAACTTCCTTACTACCATAAATGAAGGCAAGTGCCCCTTAAATGCAAACACGAGATCCGGAAGCTTGGAGCGTTGCAAGCACAAACTTGTGGGAGGTTGCAAATCATAATGACTGTTGATATCCTCCTTTAGGCCGCGTTCTGTCAACTGACTCAATTCAAAGTGCGGGGTATTGTTGCGCCTTTCTTCCTCAATATGCATTCTTTCCACAATTTCAAGCAGCTCAGGAGGAGAAATTGCTACCTTCGTACCGTATTTTTCCGTCTTCACTGATGTATTGCCCTTTGAGCCCATCAACGCTTCTCGCAGTAATTGTAGTGTCAACCTTGCTTAAGCCCTTTCACTGTTTTAAATCCAAGGCAAACACTCATCCCTGATTCTCGATTCCATAAAGCCTTACTTTCTGCGAGCATTCCTAGGACTGATCATCTCAGGCAACTACAACGGCATCATCTGCACTTCCATCAGCTGCTAGTAACACCGCAGTTGCTACAATGTCAGTATCTGTTCATATTACTGAGGTGTGTTTTAATGCGGAAGCTCAATTCATCAATGCATCCACTCTCGCGACTTCTCCCACATATCAAGGATAGAATGCATGAATTTGAACGCCGGGCTTATGAAAGTTCTTCTGTTGCCTAGTACTCACTACTCTCTAGAAGAGCAAGCAGCGCCGAGTCAATGACACCTCTGGCTCCAGCCACCCTCAGCTCTCAGAAAAGTCGTGAACATTGAAACTTCTAATTCGCTTTTATTTGTCTACGCCCCCTATTTCGTTTCGCTTCTCCGCAATTTCATCCCAGAACTTCTCATACGCTCTAACGTACAACTTCTCATGCCAAATGCACCTACTCACGGCTGCTTTAAATTCCTCCCAGGCCAATATTCCCATATTTTTGGTCATCTCGGCAAGGTGATTGACGAACCATATCCGTTCTGGCATGCCCACAGCTGAAACGCCTCCAACGGCGAACATCCATAAGACAAGGTCGTTGTTCGTATCTTCAGACGTCAAGTTTACCGTCCTTAGCGATGCCATGAGCTGATGTAAGATGCTATTGATGGCAATTGTCCCATCAGGTGGAAGTCCTCGCCAGGGGGTAAATACATGAATAAGGATGGCAAAGCGAGCGGTTTCCGTTATCAAGGCCGAAAATCGATCTTGAGATGATGATGCACAAATAGGAGGTACACTTAAGAGGTGGGAAAGAAGTGTACACATCCTCGTGAGAATAACGCCTGAAGTCTCGGCGCTGGGGTATGAGTAATGAGTCGGTACAAGCTGCGAGACATGCTGCACCGAATTCATGATGCTCGCCATCGGCTCCGCCAAGCCCAATGACACAGGGTCCAATCGCGCAGGTTCATCATGGGCAGGTCCCATGTCTTCAAAGTGGGAGATTGGTAAAGTGAGGTTATGATCTGCGGGGAAGAAAGGTGGAAGTGTTGGATCGAGAGAGGGAAACTTGACGTCACAACTGGCTACCACGAACATCCTATACACAGTTCAGTTAGCTCTGATCGATTTTCACGCCTAAAAGTGAAGTGTAAATTACCAGAAAACCCAGTTCGCAGTCATAGGACTTGTTAGCCTAATGGCATTCAGACCGCCTCTCAAGGCCACCATCCGAGATAAGCCGTTCATGTGCATCCTCAGCATCTGAAGATTGCCTTTCTGGTGCTGTTTACTTTTCAATCAGTGACTCTTGAACCACTGAACGGGCTTGATTTGAACGACCGACCTCAACAGCTGCGAGCGTTGCAACCGCACTGATTGTCTCATCTTTCAACCCGTCTCCGTTTGGGTCCGAGTTCTCAACTCTATCTCGCAAGAGACGGATACATTCTGCAGAAAGTAGAGTGGTGTTGATGCCAGAGCTCTTTATGATTTCATTATCGAGCCGAGCAGCGCTGAATTGCAGCGTTGCGTGAAACAACACTTCGTCTCGCCAGATGAGAGGGACGAAGAATGCTGTAGTTGGGTTCACGTCCGAGGGCGGTTGCCAGGGGAAACATTTATATACCGCAGTTGCAAGATCTATAATAGTAAGCTAAGTGTCCGTGGACAGAAGTTAACATTAGCTGGGAGGAAGAACGAACAATACTTCAGCAAAACATTGATACCCGCCACACGAGTCGAAGGATGAGTGACAAACGGATCCAGCAGCTCTGGACTACAGGAAGGTGGTAAAGCCAGTGTACAACCACCATCGTTGTTCGACAGAATCGATGTTATATCTGAAGGATAATGAGATTCGTTTGCTCTTCCTTCCCCTGATTTGGGAACTAGGTTTGGAGGTGTAGTTCTTGGAGCAGGCGAAGTGACATGGCTGTAGTCACAAGTTGGAGTCGATAAGAACCGCCGTTTACAGTTGCTGCAGGTAGGCTTGGCTTCGTCACACTAACATCGTGAATCAGAATGCTTCTCGTGATCTCATGTGATGGGAACGTCACAAACGAAGAGGACGATGTACTTTCAGCTTCCTCACTTTGCACGTTTTGCAACCGCCTCTGGACTTCTTGTGAGAGCGCCGGGTTGCTGGTTCAGCATTTGTAGGTACTATAACGCTGAACATATCTTCGGGACCGCTCAAAGGGTTCAAATAGAGTGGAGTGAGGGCGAGCCACGTGATTGAGCACTAGCCTGAGGGCGGGAGTCAAGTTGCGGGTATGATAGTGCTAATAAAGGTGAGTTATAACAGTTTTAGACATGCTAGCTGCCAGATAATCGTGAAGAGAGAAAGATGCAAGATCGAAAGTCCAATGTTGGGAGGGAAATTAGTTCGCACGTGATCAAGGTCGACGGTGAAGATTGTTGGAATCTGTGATACAGTGTACGCTGTACAGCTGTGGCTTGTATACTGGATGTATATATAGAGGTTTCACCCCACTGTTACTCCAAATCAAGTCGTCAACCTCCATCCAAAGTGCAACAAAGATTGGGTAGCGAGGTACGTAGCTACTGTAGATTGGATTAGTCATCCAATTTATCATTATTGCAATGCGAGGGAAGGAACTTCCCTTCCGCCACCGCGGCACGATACAGGAATCACAGGGCTAAGAATAGGGAGAAGAGAGCCATTCGAGTCATTCGATTGGAAACCATGCCTTTAATCCTGGATTCAGCAGTCTACGCTAAGGCTGCAACGCCGCGATCCAAGAGACTCCCAACCTCTCGCGGTCCTATCGAGTCGGCAACTTCTAATGCGGAGGCAAGGTACTGGAAAAGCAATACCTCGCAATCTTCCAATCCCCGTTCTCCTTTCTCAAGACGAAGAGCTCCTGATTTACTTCCGCGCTTTCACCACCTGACTTGAGCTGGACTTTTCCTGCGGATGCAGTACGCGCAAAAGCGTACTCTCCATTCATGGGCACGATTTCGATGATGTCGAAGTCGACAGAGAGGGTTATCATTGCAAAGGTTTTGTCATAAGCTGCCGCTATGGCCTCAGTTCCCACGGCGGTGGAGAAGTTCTGCGCCATAAATACACCATCTGATGTGTATAGCTCGAGCACTGATGAGGTCGACGAGGCGTTGAGAGCAGTTTGGTAGCTGCGTAGGAGGCTTGTGATGGCTGTTTTGTCGTCGGCCACTGTGGAGGAAGTCAGTTTCATTTACCCTCTTATTGTACTTTCCAGCATGAAGGACGAACTGATGCTAGAGTGTCTGAAGTTCTTTGCTAGTGCTTGTGGCTCCAAAGTCTTAGCTCTCAAGTGAGAAATGTTAATAAGTGTAAGATAGGAAAGATTGGATCCAATGCTGATCAAACGGAAAAGAAGGGTGAAGCCTGTATTTAAGTAAAGTTTCCTGTGCCCATTATTGAATTGCAAGTGTTCCTCTCGCTTCTATTTTATTACTAAGAACGATGGATTTGAACAGAGCCGTATGCAAATCGTGCGAGTTTATCTATTTCCTGCTACTTTTGATGTTGATATCTAACGCAATCTGGATCGGCTTCGCTTTCGTCATGGCTCACACACTTCGTACCAGGGAACCTCGTATTATTAAGCTCATGTGCATGTCAAATGAGGGAAATTATTCAACCTTTGAGTTCAGCCGCGGCTGTCATTGATAAAAGAGGAAGAGGTTTTTGAACTCCAATGGTGAAGCTAGCCAAATGCAGCTCGGGTTCTAAAAGGCAACCCGTATCACCCGCCAATCAAGCACATCCACTACGGCCCTACGATCTCCCGCCGACCCCGCCCCCACTTGTTTATTACTCGTTTCATTTCTCCAACCACGTATTATGAACTCCTTCCTACGCTGATGTCCAATATTCACTGTACTTCTTTTTATGATCAGTTCCTTTCCAAAACTCTCCAAATTCCCATCAATCGTCATGGCAACCATGAAGGCAGCAGTTTTCTACCAACCTGGCGGCCCAGAAGCTCTCAAAGTGGAACAACGTCCCATCCCGACGCCCAAACTAGGTCAAGTCCTCATTCAGGTCAAAGCCTTCGGCCTCAACCGTTCTGAGCTCTTCACGCGACAAGGGCATTCCGGGTCTGCGGTGACCCTCCCTCGAATCTTGGGCATCGAAGCCACTGGACTTGTCTCACAGTGCCCGGGCAATGAATTCCAAAATGGACAACGAGTTGCGACATGTATGGGCGGAATGGGAAGACTTTTCGATGGCGGCTATGCCGAGTACTGTGTTGTTCCGGTGAAACAGGTACAAGCAGTCACCACCGAGCTGCCCTGGGAGACCATGGGTGCCATACCTGAAATGCTACAGACTTCTTGGGGAAGCTTGTTCAAATCTCTGAAGCTGAAGAAGGGAGACAGATTGCTAGTGAGAGGTGGGACGACGAGTGTCGGGTTGGCTGCTGCTAGTATTGCACACAACCATGGATGCTATGTAGCAGGGACAACACGGAGGAAAGATCGCGAAGCGATGATGAAGAGCGCAGGATGCGACGAGGTATTTGTTGACGATGGCCAAATATCCAAGCAAATCGGACAGGAGAAAGACAAGTTCGATAAAGTCCTTGAACTAGTGGGCACGACTTCGCTACTTGACTCGTTGCAGTGTGGGAAAGAAGGAGGAAGTGTATGTATGACAGGCATGGTGGGAAATGCGTGGAATTTTGAGAAGTTCAGTCCAATGGAGTCCATTCCGACTGCCGTCAATTTGACGACTTATGCTGGTGGACCAGAGGATTTCATGGCAACGCCGTTGGAGGAGTTGGCAGCGCAGATCAAGGAAGGAACATTGAAGGTGAAGATCGGAAAGGTATTTCGTCTTGATGAGATTGTGGAGGCACATCGAGTGATGGAGGAGAACACTGCGGGCGGGAAGATCGTTGTTCTGACCTGAGCTGTGCAATGGAGCTCGCCTCGATTGTGCTGAAGCAAAGCAGATTGTTAAGTGGTGCTCAATGGGTGAACCTCGCACAAAAGTAGCAATGCAAAACATATCGATCTTGTACGTACTTGTTACATTCCAGAGATTGATCAGCTCATGAACAACACCTTGAAGATTCTAACTCTTTTGCGAAGTAAATTTGTTTCAGTGAAGCCCAAATAGAGATTTCATGGCATTAGTTATAATTAAATCAACATCTGTTCCTAATTAAATAGGTCGAAGTATGAAAGAATTGAAGTGTTGTGGCGGGTTGTATACTCGCTAAAGCAGCGTGGGAAGAACCTACAAGCTACCTACACTCAGCCAGTTGTAGCTTAGGATGGCGAAGAGAGCTAATACTAGACAGATCACTTTCAGGCAAATCACTTTGTTCTTGGGATCAAAAAATCTGCAGGGATAAAAGCGATTATTTTTACTTTGAGGTAAGGGGAGGACTCCAAGTTGGGGGTGCACTAATGTGTTGGGAGGGTCCTATAGGCGAAATAGTTTTGGAATCCATGGATTTAGGTGCGCATTATGGCTGGCGTTCGAGGACACCGTCCAGTCGTGCGGTCATGATTGCCACAAAATTGGTGGCAGTGAGTGGCAGCTGAACAAGTCAACCTTACTAATTTGTTTACTTTTGTAAAGATGAAAATTTGCTTCTTCGTACCTTTTGAGCCATGGTTTGAAGAATTGCCAGACTATCATATCCTTTAAGGGACAAATTATATTACTTAAAAAGCTCGGGTTCAACTTCAGAGTCAATTTTTTAGATGTATCTCGTAAGTTCATGACTTGATTGAGGAAGCTTGGCACGATTCACGATTCAGCACACTATGTGCGCCGAGCTGCGGCCAGGGTCGCCCTCTTAACGAGCCCAACCGCACTAGTCTGTGCGTTCAGGCTGCTTTCAGGCCTACACTTTACCCCGCACACCACCTAATTTCATTAATTACTGCCAAAATGACCACTACGCCCCCTCCACTCGATTTTGACCACGAAAAGGGCTTTGAGATACCTACTAAATATAAGGAAGCGATACGCCAGTTACATTGGTTTGGCCACGTGCCAGTTTCAATACTCCAAGTACATTATAAGCTCGGGGAATCGTCAGTTCGTCGCATTTTGAGCTATAATTACCCTGAACGTAAGCGACCCAACAGGACTGGGCCAGCCTACCTTCTCTCGGACACACAAGTCGACTTTATTATAGAATATCTCTCTGAATCGTGGGAGTATCGGATTCTAAAATACAACATCATTCACGCAGAGCTTGGCCTTAAATACTCTGTCCGTACGCTTGAGAGGAGGCTCAAACAACGAGGGTATTTCCGGTACACCGCATACCAGAAACCCTACCTCACAAAGGCCCAGATTATTGCGCGATATCTTTGGGCAATGGCATATATATTTTGGTATACGGAGTGGTTAAAGGTACTTTGGTCGGATAAGGTTACCTTCTTAATTGGAGGGAGGACGGCAAAGGAGAAAGTGACGAGGAAGAGAGGGGAGTGTCATTGCGAGACGTGTATACAATACCAGCTTCACCGTGGGCATACAATCCCAGTTAATATATGGGGAGCAATTGGATATGGCTATAAGAGTCCCTTGATCTTTATCCACGGTTCTGGCAAGTCAGGAGCCTTTACACAAAAGGATTACCTCACGCAACTCCTCCAACCGTATATACAAGCAATCCTTGAGGCCTTCTCAACTATCACTCACCTCCTTCATCCTCTCGTAAAGCCCTTATTTATGGAAGACGGCAACTCAGCTCACGGCCACAAGTCTACTAGCAATTACTATGCCAAATGGCGTACAATACACGGTATTATATTAATACCTCACCCCTCTACAAGCCCTGACATAAACCCAATTGAGAAGTACTAGCGGAGGATCAAGCAAGCATTACACAGACAAAAGCACCAACCCACTACGGAAGCCCAAATGGAGCAGGCAGTAATGGAGGAATGGGAGGCAATACCACAAGAATGGATTAATCAATTGGTTCTAAAACACGAGCACTGGGTACATGTACTAGCAGAGCGTAGAGGGTGGTCAACTCCTAATTAAATAATAATAATTAATGCAATTGTAGTGAGTGAAATGTGCCTGACAGCCTGAACGCACAGACTAGTGCGGTTGGGCTCGTAACGAGCCTAATCGCGGTAGTCTGTGCGCACAGGGTTCAAAATCATTAATTCCACCAAAATTAGGTATCAAAGCAGCATTTAATTAGGAGTTGACCACCCATGGCGCTCCATAAGTACTTGGACCCAATGCTCCTGCCTTAAAATCAACTCATTGATCCATTCTTGAGGTATCCTGTCCCATTCCTCCCGTACTATCTCTTCCATTTCTGCCTCAGTTTGTGGCTGCTTTCGGCGGCGGTGAAGAGCTTGCTTAATCCTCCTCCAGCACTTCTCAATTGGGTTCATATCAGGGCTTGTTGAGGGGTGTGGCATTAAGATAATCCCATGCGTAGTACGCCATTTGGCACAGCAATTACTCTTTGACTTGTGGCCGTGAGCTGAATTGCCGTCCTCCATAAACAAGGGCTCGGCGACAGGGCGAAGTTGGTGAGTTATGGCGGCAAAAGCCTCAAGAATCGGTTGGAGGTGAGCTTGGAGGACCTGGACAAGGTAATCAGTTTGCTTAAAAGCTCCTGACTTGCCAGTCCCGTGGATAAAGATTAAAGGACTCTTATACCCATAGCCAATAGCTCCCCACGCATGGACAGGCGTCGTATGGCCCCGGTGAAAAGTGTTGTATATATGTAGGGTCGGTTCTCTCGCTCTTGTTCCTCGTCACTCTACGCTTCACTGTCCTTCCCCCAACTAAGAATGTGACCTCGTCTGACCATAAGACCTTAAGCCACTCCTCGTGCCAAAATATGTGTGCAATTGCCCAAAGGAGTCGGCCAATAACTTGCGTGGCGGTAAGGTAGGGCTTCTGGCAAGCCACGTATCGATAATACCCGCGTTGGTGGAGTCTTCGTTGAAGGGTAGAGGCAGTAACCTTAAGTTTGAGTTCTAGAACTAAGTGATCATAGTCTAAACAACGCTGCTCGTAGTTCTCGGAGCAATACTCAATGATTACGTCGACTTGCACATCGCTGAGCTTCTTGGGCTTGCCTACTCGATTTGGGCGTTTTCGCTCGGGCGCCTCATACGCTAGGATCCGATCAATTGTCGTATCGCCGAGGTGGTAACGCTCTTGGAGCTGAAGTTTTGGCACCTTCCCAACCAGTGCAATTGGCGGATAGCTTCCTTGTGTTTTGTAGGGATCTCAAAGCCTTTTTGGTGGTGGTGTTTTTGGTAGGTTCGGTGAGTGCGATACGCTAAAATAAGGCCTGTGCGCACAGACTACCGCGATTAGGCTCGTAAGCAAGGAACACCAAAAATTTGTAACTGGAGCTCACTATAATTTAGCGACCATATCGCTAAAGTTCAGGGCGCAGATCACTAAACTTCAGGGAGAAGTCCCTAAAGCAGCCAGTGCACGGACCATGGCGCCCCTGGCCGCAGCTCGGCGGATAACTACTCTCCCTAAATTTTGATTGCCGTCCATAGGCATAGCTTAACAACACACTCAATATCCGGCCATATTTTCCAACTTGAAATGGCAGATTTGGTGGAGATCACGTGCTGACATCTGGCTAAAATGGGGCTTTGGGAATGTCAGCCTTGCGTGCCCGCTTGACTCATTTTGCAGACCATCTCATTTTCATCTTCTCCCACTCAAAGCTCCACTTCCTTATGAATCAATTGCCCAACCCATCGAATCTTTTGCGCGCTTCATCCACGATATTGAAATCTTTACTCCGTCAACCACCGAGTCTTCGCGCCCTTGTAGTCAACATGTCGATTAACAACGCGCTGGACGCCCCGCAGCCTTCTGCTGTACCTTCAAATGGAGTCTACAGACCACGATACATAGATGTACGCAACTGCTCCCCATGTCTCCTTCTTCTATTGGCTCTGCAGTATCTTCTGAGCCATGGAGTAAAGGCCAATGCTTATGACAACCCACACAGTAGATAGGTATCAACCTCACCGACCCCGTCTACAGCGGCAAATACTATGGCACGCAACGACATCCCTACGATCTCCCTGGCGTTCTACAACGTGCGAAAGAAGCAGGATGCCAGAAGTTGATCGTCACAGGCTCGGATCTGACCGAGTCAAAGAAAGCCATCGAATTGGCAAAAGCACACCGTTAGTACTCCACCAACCTTCAGTATCCCGCAGAACCCAGAAACAAAAAGAGATTAAGTGCTAATGGGGTTCTGGGATATAGCAGGCATAATATATACGACTGTCGGCGTCCACCCCTGCTCCTGCAAACAATTTACAAAAACTTCGACAAGCAGTTCCATCTTCCTCACACAACTCAAAGCCCTCGCGCTCGCTGCCAAAGAATCGGGACATTGCGTCGCCTTCGGCGAAATTGGACTTGATTACGACCGTCTCGAGCTCTGCCCAAAGGATATCCAGCTCGAATACTTTGCCAAACAACTTGATGTGGCCGTCGAGGTTGGCTTGCCCTTATTCTTGCATTCGCGTGCTGCACATCAAGATTTCATACGGCTGTTGAAGGAGAGAGACCATGGGTTACAGAAAAGAGGAGTGGTGCACAGTTTTACTGGAACCAAGGAAGAGATGCTGGAGCTGGTGGAGATGGGATGGGATATCGGCGTTAATGGCTGCAGTCTGAAGACGGAGGATAACTGTTCTGTTGTTAAGGAGATTCCGTTGGAGAGACTACAGCTTGAGACAGACGGGCCTTGGTGCGAGATGAGAGCTAGCCATGAGGGGACCAAGTTCCTGGGGGATTATAAGGAGGAGAAGGAAGTTAAGTGGGTGAAGAAGGAGAAGTGGGTTGAGGGGGCGGCGATCAAGGGACGGAATGAACCGTGTATGATCGGGAAGGTTGCGTGGGCTGTAGCGGGCATTAAAGGGATTGGTGTTGAGGTTGTTGCGGAGGCAGCTTGGAGGAATAGTGTTAAGATGTTTACGTTGGGTGAGATGGTAGAGGGTAAGGTGTCGTAACTTTGCCTTGCAGCAGGTTTAAGGATTGTTTGAACCGGAGTCCGCCATAAACGGCGCAGCGAGCCACGGTTGAAAGGTGGGGATAGATGAGAGGCCGCAGGCGATACTCGCAATAGACGTCAATAATCAGAGACAATACCTCCTAGTCTGTACTTTCTTCCGGAAAGCTCATCGGTGAATCTAGAGCTTGATGGCAGGTATGGAGGTACGTAGTTTCAGTTACAACCTTGTACATTGAGTTCTCGTTCACGTTGATTTTGACGCAACCAATAAGCCGTATGTGCTTAGGTCTTGTAGATCTGGCGCCATTTTCTCTCTAACTGGGCAGTCCCTGGATCTCAGCTTACTGCTTAAGTCTGATCACACTTTATCTTGCTCGCCATCTGGTTTCTACCTTGTGCATTATAAACTCAGTATCTTTCCATTCTTGTTCTCCCTTTTCATCAAGTCTGTTCGTTCTCTGTTCTGGAAGTAAACTATTACTCCCAAGGTAAATACTCCCTCCTCTCCAATTTCTCTTTGAAGACCAATAAACCTGTTCTCACAATTGCGCGAATTTTCAAAGCATATAGCAGAACACCGGACGAGAAGATCCTGGAGCATGTGTATGATGTTGTGAGTTTAAATCTCAAACATTTGGAGAAGAACTTGAACTTGGGATGGGAAGGCTAATGAGAGCAATAAAGAGACAGTGCATGGGCTATTCGCGCGAGCTTTCTGTGATACGACAGCTCTTGCTCTGATAATCCATTTTTGGGGTGGGACAAATGCTGTTGGTGGCGGGGGCGGGGTAAGGCTGCATGCAGCCTTCAGCGGGAGTTGCCAACACATAAAATACCATTGAACATCCACACACTGCAGCCTCTCTGACGCGAATGTTGAAACTTTCTATGCTGTAATCCAGCCACAATTGTGTTCGCCATGACAAGTGCTGTGATCCAGAACGCCCAACCCGAAGCTCGCCCATTTGTGTACGATGATATTAATCGAGACTCAAACCAAATACGCCTCCTTCGCATTCTCCGACCTAATGCGACGTCGGAAGTACAGTCGGAAATATTTCACACCAACCTGGACGATAATCCAACCTACAAAGCCCTCTCATACACTTGGGGAAGTCCTGCGGACCCCAGGCACGGGATCAATCTCAACGGATGTCACTTCGAAGTGAGGGAAAATCTTTGGCATGCCTTAAGGAGGTTCCAGGCTGGGAATGTCGCACCGGTGATATGGATTGACGCCATTTGCATCAACCAGTCGAGTGATAATGAGAGAAACCACCAAGTTGCCAAGATGAAGAGAATCTATGAGCAAGCCACGGAAGTGGTCGTCTGGCTAGGGATAAGTTATGGCGGCAGTGACCTAGCAATTAAGTTTGCGAAAGAGCTCTACGATTACCGGAACTCGGTAAGCTGGGTTACTCAACGTTTCTCGATGCCGGACATCAAGCTAGCATTGCAAGCGCTTGGAGATTTGTTAGCACGCGAGTATTGGTACAGGATCTGGATAGTTCAGGAGGTCACTGTGGCCCAAAGAATTGTTTTCTACTGTGGCGACCTGTTCATTGATGGCGGAAGCCTACGTGGTGTCCAACAACTCTTTTTTCGGATGCTTAAACGCTATGGTTTCACCAAAGATCTGCTGATGGAGGCACTTCAAGGAGATGAAATCAGCCGAGCTAGGCTTCTCTCGGATGGAATTCAAGGGATCGACAGATGGAAGCAGAGCTTACTATCTACCAAACCAAGCTTCTATACTTGTGTGTTACACCATTCTCACAGGCAGTCATCTGATCCCAGAGATATGATCTATGCGCTAGCAGCACTGGCAAATGAGACTGGTCAATATCAGGTGGAGGTTAACTACAGTCTGACGACGAGAGAGATATTCACAAATTTCGCTCAATTGGAAATCAAGGCTTCACGTAAGCTGGACATCATTGCTCGAGTTATACCAGATCCCAAAATACATGACTTGCCTTCATGGGTTCCGGATTGGTCGGTTTCACTAAAATCACACGGCCACCATTTCCTATATGTCCCAAGCGCGCCAGAGTTTCAGTTCTCTGCTGCGGCTCAGAGCAAAGCAGTTGTTGCTTGTGATATGGACAGTTTGACCTTTAAAGGTGTCAAAATTAGTTGCGTTGGACTTTCAGGTCCTCGGTCGAGCATGAAACCCAGTTTGGACGTAGAGAATGGTCTGGTAGCACTCTACAGTTGGTGGAAACTTATTGTTGGGATGGAGGAAACTTCGACTGCCCAACACGAAGCTTTTGTCAGAACCCTGACTTGTGACAAAATAAAGCAAGGACACCATGGACCATTAAATAAATAGGAATTCTTCCTTGGCTTATTGGGATATGTCGGATTGGTGTTTTCCAATGCGAAATTGATCGATTCTGGTTCCTTCATGTTGAACTACTGGATTCTTTTCCTAGATCAAATGGCCGAAGCATATCCAATAAAATCTAGGTCTACTATTGAATCAGAATGTGTAACGATTATGGAAGCCTGGATAACCTTAATTTGCGCTTTTATCTGGGATTGTCGCTTTTTTATCAGTTCCTCAAAAGCCATGGGTCTCTCATCGAGAGAGGCGAGAGAGGGCGACATCATATGCATCCCACTTGGTTGTTGTCACCCAATCATTTTGAGAAAAGAGGAAAACCACTACATCAACCTCGGGGAAGCATACGTCGACGGTTACATGTATGGCGAGGCAATGGAAATGCTCGAGAGGGGAGAGCTAAAGCTAGAGGAGTTTGAGTTGCGTTGAAAGCAAGGGTTAAATTGCATTATGTTGGTATTTTGTTTCATAGGCTCTTCAAGTTCATCCCCATTTACTTTCAAGCCTCCCTCTCCCTTCTTTCTGTGCCATTTCTCGCCCTTCTGTTTGGCCATAGGACTACTATCCTTGAAACATCACCCCACATCACTCACTGGGCCTGGCAAAACTCTCATCCATTTGCGCTGATAGATATAACCCCATCTGCCGAACACTTCACTTCCGCCTCAAGCCTATACCTTCAAACAAATCAATAAACTATGGAAACTGATCCTCAAAAACACAATTCGCCCCTAAAGTTCTCGATCATCGCTCCTTTCTCTCTCGTCTGGTGCAAGGGCAGTATTACAGTCAGTTGGACATGGAACAAGGAATATACCTAACAGGTCAGTGTAGTAATACCGTGGCTTTCACTGATTGGCACTCACATGTTGACCAAGAACTTCCCAGCTTTTAGGGTCGCTACATTCTTAGCCATTTTGTTGTTGGGGGGCTGCGGGGGTGGTTCCTCGAAGTTCCCGGCTCAATACAAGTTTAGCAATTCATCACTTGCGTTCTTCCCACCACTTATTCCAGGATCTTCACTCACAATCGTGGTTGTTGGAGGGGGGAGAGGAACATTTATCTGTGCTTGATGATCGATGTAAAGTTCTAACAACGAAGATATCTCCTTGAGCCGGGGTAAACTGAAATATGGCCCTATCCACCCTTCATCGACTGTAATTGAACCATTCAATGGGCTTAGAATTTCATCGTTCCGACTCAGGCTTTGAAGTATTCCATCGCCCCTGTCGAGAAATTTGTCTTCCTCAAGTTGGGAGGGGAAGGAAGGATGATGGATCATACAAGTTCTGAGAGGATTTTTTGACATTTGGAGGACAGAGGGATCAGGAGGGAGGTTTGAAAAATGGAAACAAGAAAGTGGGAGAGGAAGAGGAACGCAACATGACATAGGTGAGAGGCAAACGAGTCACAAACGACGTTGTCACGTGTCATGTGTAGCTGCAGATGCTTCCTCTCTTTTTCTTCATGTAGCTGTGGCTGTCTCATTACCCCTTGATCCTTCCTCATCACGATGACAAAGTAAAATAGAAAAGAAGCACAAGCTTGATTCTATTAAAAAAGCGCTGACTCTCGTTTACAGTGAGGGAATCGAAGGTATATTACGTATTTCAAATTTCCAGAAGTAACTGCTTACGCCTCATCCCACTCAATAATCAATCCTCTTCTCCCAAACCGGAACATCCAGAATTCTCTCCTTGTCCCAAACAATCTTTCCCTTCTCATTAAACCAAGAAAAATCATCTGAAATCGGAATCACATCCCTTGTATCCTGTATCTCCTTCCGCGAGATCCCCATCTCATCCCTCGGGATCCACAACTTCGGAACTTGGGACGTAATGGCGGGATCAAAGTAAGCATGCTCCACATCATCCTCTTCATACCGTGGCGGCGCGTAGTTTGGAACAAGCGCCTTGACACTAGCAAAGCTCTTGAATTTTCGAACATCGAAAATACGACCGAAGAGTCCTGCTTTCTTGGCAGAAAACTTCTTAGCAGTAGCAGGCTGCGCTTCACTTGGCGGAACTCTTGCCGCCGCCGCATCGTAGGAATCATGATCAGCATCCGAAAACATAGCAGCTCGATCTTCGTTCTCATAATTATCTGGAAGGTACACCATGAGCGGTTTCAACGCTTGACGCATCAAGACGTGGTAGATGATTGTCGCACCGAGGAAAATGGCCATGAGGACGATAGGACCAGGGGCGGTGTTGATTGCGAAGAGTCCGATAAGGCATATTTCGGAGAGGTAGACGCCGGTCATTAGTTGTTGGAGGGCTTTTCCATAGGCGGCACCTTTAGTGTCAACGTTATTGGTTAGAACATAGAAGGAGTTGTAGCGGACGGCGAGGTAAATGAGAAAGAATCCGATGGTGGCGAAGCCGAGGACGAGGGGCGCGATGATGGAGTATGTGATTGCTTGAAGGGCGTTAGCTTGGGGAAAGGACTAATACAGAAGACATGCCTATGATTCCAAGATTGCCAAATTTAGGATACATTGAGCCCCATCCGAGTCCCGATAAGGTGATGAAGCGCTTGAATGTCTTTCTTGGAGATTTATCAAGGAACTTTCCAACAATTGTTAACATGACCAAAGCTCCAATATTTAACAGATCTCCAGCTGCAATGCCGAGACCTTGCAAGATGAAGTAAGAGATGTAGAAGTTGGAGGCTTTCGGAAGGTTCTCAGCCAAAAGTGTCGTGGCAGATCCTGAGTTGCTGACGATCTGAGCAGCTGATGAAGCAGCTCCTGAGGAGAACGTTGTGACAAGGAAGACTTGGACGACTTGAAAGGCCATATACCAAGTCTATGTCTTGAGCTCTACAGCTGGAAGAGTAACTTCGCCGCTAAGTTTTGCCATCCCTATCCTCATAAATCAATATATACTCGTATGGAGAGAGGCTGTTCGACTTACTTCGACAAACAATAGGAACCAAAGCCATCAAAACCGCCAGAAGAACTGATGGCAGCAATCCAGTTACAACACCCAAGATAGCCTTTGGAATCTTCTCAATAAAGGAAAGGAAAGGAACCTCTACAACCCACTATGTCAGCAGACGTCGAGCCGGATGTATCATGATGCACTCACGTTCAACCAAGTAGTTGATGTTGCTGATAGCACCAACCACCGCAACAGGAATGGCCCAAAAGATGATCATCAAGGTGATAAATGTCGTAGCAGCAATCTTCCGCCCTTTCCTCTCTGTTTGCTTGATTTTGAGGTTTTTCCAGACCACTTCATGGGGAGTATCAGAGATTGTGCGAGGATTCATGTGTGGAGAATGCTTCGGAGTCATCCTCCGAAACGCAACTTCAGCAGCCTGCTGGGTATTGAATTCGACAAACACTGCAGGAAGAAGTTTACCCTCATAACGCTGATGAGCAACTTGGTCTTTCTCCACCTCTGGAATGAGCCTCCTCAGTTCTGATCGCGACCAGTCGATGGTATCAACTTTCTTGCCGATTAATGGAATCTTTCCTAGTCTATGTGTTGGTCGGTCCTTTTTCTCCAACCATCGAGAACCAGGAGTTGCCATCTCGGCATCTTCGCTGTCGGGAGGGGGTGTTTTCGTCTTCTCATTCTCCTTCTCCCACTTCATGCGTCGCTTGTTAGCTTTCTGGATCAATTTGATCTCCGCACCCTCAAGCTTCAGAGCATCCTTGTCACGTTCTTCGACCTTTTTCGTCAGGTCCTTGCAGTCTGTTGCCAGCCATGATTTTCGCATCGTGCCTCCGAAGAGATCTCGAAGCTTTTCCTGGCTCTGGTAATCGACAGGTACATCTGTGAAGAGAACCGTCCGTGAAGAAATCCAGGCTGCGTTGAAGGGAGCGAGGAGATACGCTCGACGCAAGTTGATGAAGTAGATGGTCTCTCGAGTGATGATCCACATTACAAAACCTGCCCTGTTAGTAACCGCCAGATATGAGGTGCCAGAATACACTTACTGAAGAAGATCCAGCCAATGAAAACATGTGCGTAATATCTGTTCTTGCCATTCTTACCGATATTCGAGAAGGACAAAATATCAAGCTGTTGTTGACCACCGCCCCCTGTACCATTGACTGGAAAAAGAACCGGGAACGTCAAGCAACAGCCAACAAAGCAAATGATCGTTATCATCTTGAGGAACCGCAGATACAGGTATCCGTCCAACGATTGGTGATTGAGAACATATTCGTCGGGGATGTTTTTAAAACTGCCAAACCAGTTCGTCCTCCCTTCTGGAAGAGGTTCTGATTTTTCTCTGGAGAATCCGTCGGTCAGTGGTCCAATAGCTGCTGATCAATCCACTCACTGATCTCTAAGTGTACTTAGATATGTTCTTGGTCGATATACGCGCTGCTTCTTTGTCCGCATAACCAGGAATATTCCGAAGAACAGGGCTGCTTCTGCCGCAACGGGGATCAGTGTTGACAGGAAACCCGAGAGGGAGTTCGAGGTGTTCGTATGGGTATTCGAACCCGCATTGCTTGTGTTTGACTGGGTTACAAGGTGAGCCAAATGCTTTCGCAGTCCATCCAGGAGAATGTGATTCATCTGGGGATTGGAGAGGTGCTGCATACCATCTTGCCTGTAGTCACTCAGCCCGCTGTTCGGCGCGGCGCCTAGCAATGTTTCTTTCCAGCTCAGTTGTTGTTGAGTACCTCCCGTAGTGCTGGCGACTGAGAGGTTTACTTTATTAGAGATTAGGATTTAAATTGAAGAATTGTCGTCAGAAGTTCCGAGGCAGAAACAACTGAAAGGGTAATCAACACTCATGAAAACAAGCAGATGTTGAGATTAAGATCGCCAAGTTCCAATTGACTTGGAAGTCGTCATTCCCGTTGTGGCTTGGACACAGCGTTGATCATCTTGATCGTTCCAGGGAGTTAGGGTCAGGGAACGCGTACATAAAATTGTGGGGAATGCTAGTCACAGACTTACAGGAGCAGAAAGTTGGACCAGGCTGAAGTGCTAAATCGTGAAAGCTCTAACGAATGGGGCCTAAATCGAGGGGACAAGGCTATTTCTGAAAGTCTCAATTTAATCATCGAAAAAGAACATATTGAACAGCTCAACTCAGCAGCATGATATTGCATAACCTCTAACCTTTGGAGGTCATAGAAAATATGAACTGTGAAACCTCACCTATCTGACGTCAGGTTGGGATACACGCAGAACCAGCCACACTTGTGACAGTGATCGACATTCGTGATCTGCAAGGATCTCACAAGAGAAAAGTCAATTCACTTAAGTCTCAAGAACTGTCAATAAGCGAGAATGACGCTCGGTCACATTCAGCGGCGCGAAACAATTTGAGATGTGGATCGTGAGCTGTACAAATTCTGAACCCCCTCTGGGTGAATGACAAGAGGACCCTTTGATCGCATTCATTTGTATTTGGGGTCCATGGGACGACCGAAGAATGAGATGTGCTCGAAGGGTTTGATGCAGGTCACAATTCTGCCAAGAAGGGGTGACGTCTATATTAGGTACTGTACCTAGGTATCCTCGGTTGGCCACGACGGCACGTGATCGGGCCCCCTTTCCATGAGACGGGGTTGAAATAGTAGTGTTCTGTGAATTTCAATATTCAGAAGAATATCCCAATGGAAGGGAACGAAGATAGACAGTCTATTCCCAGGTCAAGAGGGGTTGCGGTGAAGTATAGAAGGGTCTGGAAGCTGTGAATAACAGCCAATTGTCCCGAATATCATGATGTGCCCTTTCTTCGTAATATCATACAATTCCTCTTCTCAGGGCGCTACTTCCTCTGGAAGTCCCAATCCAGACCTCATGGGTCTCTTTGGGTTGCACGGCGTAATAGGCTTCTTTATCGGCATCAGTATTTCCAGTAATAACGACTGCCCATAAGCCAGCAGGCTGGAGCTGACCCAGTAAAGCACCAAAGCACTGGGTACGTGCATCATAATCGGCCCAACTGCTAAAGCAACAATACCCATCGATCTCCGAAGTCTTGTCTGCCATTTCCCCAAAGGAACGGGTTTGTGTCCAAAAAGGTTGAGCAGGATAGCTCCAGAAAGCATGAATGGCAGCAGCAGTTGGGGATCTGCGAGCAGGAGGTTTGGAAACCACAAGGCGCCTTCTGTCGCAAATGAACTCTCCACGGGGATTAGAGCGGCGCCAGTAAGACCTTCTGCCGTGAGTGCCGCCTCTGTAGCGGCTCCAACGTCTCGACTCCAAGAGGCAGTTATCATATTCCACCAGCCCTGGTGAGCACCAGCCATAGTACGAAGAGCTTCCATGGTAACTAGAAACACAGGCACTTGCACGAGCCCCAAGTAGTTTTTCCACAACCCACATCCCCATCGCCCGTATATTTCACTTCGTTTCTTTCGTAGCTTCCGTATGAGAGTACTTTGTGCAACCACAGGGCCCAAATGCCCCACTTCTCGCATTGTCTCGTGCCGGAGAGACTGGCTCCATGCCTGTATTATTGGTACCAAGGAAGCCTGTCGTTGGCTCACGCGCCGCTGGTAGATTGAAATGGGAAGGATAAGCGTTGTGCGGAGGGTGAGCGCGAAGAGCGGGAGGGTGTAAGCCCAGGGAAGGCCTGTGAAGGAATGCAGAGATGTAAGAGCATCGTGTGCAACGAGAACGACTGATTGGGGTCTCGGAGAAGCATGGAAGGAGCGGCAGCTGGGCGGCAGCTGGAAGAAGAGCCTCGAGAGCTTGCGCGTTGAGCAGGAGGATCGGAATGGAGAGGGGCGGAAGAGAAGGGGCATGGTGGCAGTGCCCAGCTGAGCGGAGGTCCTCTTGATTAAATCAACTGCATCGGTTTTTATGCCGGCGTGGAGCTGACCTAAGCATTCTCTCGTGCTGGAGAGAAGGTCGAAAGACGGCCGATATTGATTTCGAGTATTGATATCGGCATTTACTACTCCAAAACGCCGACGCTAGGGCGCGTTCTGGAACGTGGCCAGCGCGACGTCCCGCAGATGCCAAGATAGCCAAGTATCCGCCTCGTGTTTCTACCAGAAGCAACAACTCCACGACTCGAGGACATGGCGGACCAAGTATGTCGAGCTCCAGATGGGAGTGAAGTGTGGACTTTTGGGTTGAATAACCTTCCCAGAACCATCATCATTACCCTTACCCTTGCCTGTATTCCACTATTCAGTGTACTTTTAGGCCCGAAACTTATCTTTTGGGTTGGAGGAATCGCAGGTCGTTATTTAAGGACGAAGACGGCGGGAAGGAAGGCGCAGATTCTAGAGCTAACAGAGAAAGACCAGGTAGAATGGGAAGAGGATGGGAAAGACCGGCGCAATAGTGATGATTGGGAGAACGTGGACTCCTATGCGGTTGGAACTGCAAAGAATGGGGAGAAAGGGGAGGAGGAGTGGGATGGTATCGTGGGATTTCTGCATCCATTTTGGTACGTACATCTCTCCGGAGTCTGTGAATATCCTGCTGATGGAAGTAGCAACGCTGGAGGTGGTGGAGAACGAGTTCTTTGGGCTGCAATACGGGCAACGCAGAAGCGCTGGCCGAAAGCAAAGTGTATTGTCTACACTGGTGATCATGATGTCGATAAAGCTGCTATTTTAGCACGAGTGCAGGTAGTTCTCTACCATCCTAGTAGATAACAAGACTAACATCTCTGCCACCCAGAACCGTTTCAACATCCACCTCCACCCACCAACTGTAACCTTCCTCTACCTCACTACTCGATCCTGGGTTTTGGCATCTTCATGGCCACACTTCACACTTCTTGGGCAGTCTATCGGCTCCCTTATTATGACGTGGGATGCTTTCTCGCTCCTCACGCCTGACATCTTTGTTGATACGATGGGTTATGCCTTCGCACTTGGATTCTCAAAGATCCTCTTCCGGGATGTGCCTACTGCTGCATATGTTCATTACCCCACAATCTCAACCGACATGCTTAGCTCCCTCGATCCGAATTCTGCTACAGGAACACAAGGCGTGAACGCTGGAAAGGGCGCTGGTGCTCTCGGGGGATTCAAGAAGATGTACTGGGAGCTCTTCGCATCCATGTATTCTGCGGTAGGGGGCTCCATAGATGTGGTCATGACGAACTCGACATGGACGCTGGGACACATCAAATCATTATGGGATGGGTGGCGGCGAGAGCTACAGGCAACAAAGCCAGTGGTTGTGTACCCGCCGGTCGCTGTCGAGGAGCTGGAAAGGGAGATTGAGGTTTCGGAGGATAGCGAGAAGAAGAGAGGCAGCATATTGCTTTACATTGCACAGTTTCGACCGGAAAAGAATCACCAACTCATTCTTACCGCATTTGCCGAGTTCATGGCTACCAGAACGCCTGCCACGAGGGATGCGAAGTTGGTATTGATCGGCAGCGTGAGAGACGACGGAGATTCGAAGAGGGTATATGAGCTCAGGCTTCTGGCAAATGAGCTCAAGATCAAGGACAATGTGGAGTTTCATCTTGATGCTTCATGGCCAGAAATCTTGGAATGGTTGAGGAAAGCCAGCATTGGTGTCAACGGGATGTGGAATGAGCACTTCGGTATTGGTGTTGTCGAGTACCAGGCTGCGGGGTTGATCTCTGTTGTTCATGACTCGGGTGGACCAAAAATTGACATTGTCACCAAGATTGATGGTAAACCTACAGGTGAGATTTTTCCTTTTCTCTACTACACTTCCTTGCTAAAGGATAATAGGTTTCCATGCGACAACAGCCACAGAATTTGCCGAGGCCTTCGAGCAAGCTCTCGCTCTTGAGGACAAACTTGCAATGCGTCTCCGAGCTCGAGAATCTGCAAAGAGGTTTACAGAGGAGGAATTTGCAAAGAGGTGGGTTGTACAGATGGAGAAGTTGGTTATCTTGAGGCAAAAGAAGCAGTTGGCGCCTGGAGCGAAATAATACCCCATTTTTAGAGAATTGATTGAATATTTCTTGCGAAATGATCTTCTGCTTATGATACCTCGTGGCAGATAAAGGAAGCCGCTCTAACTGCTGAATGTTTCAAGTCAAGTTGAACATTAAGCTTTACCTGGAATAGGAGCAAATGGCTTCAAATGTTACAAGTTACTTGGAGGAAACCAAGTCCAACGTTCCTTACCGCGGGAAACATTTAGAGCCCATGTATATGATCTGTAAAACTCTGATGTAGGGCAATTGAACGGTATTTTCCTCTTCACTGGTGGGAAACACCTGCCGAAGGCTTCTTTCATTTTCCCACGTGATGTGGCGAACCCTTGACGCGAATCCACAAGAAAATTAAGAACATTCAGACCAATGACCAAAGACAAAGATCTCCCGAGATGACTTGAACCAAATAATGACCGACCTGCAATTTCCATCTACAACGCAACATCTGGTGATCCAAAGAATCTGTTGCCCCAGGGATCCAGGCAGCAAAGCTGAAAGTGGTTTCGCGTTGTTTTTCGCGTGCTGACAAACTGGGAACCAAGAACGCGCTTTCCCAAGTCGCGTAAAGTAGTTTTCCCTTCAAAAACGCTCCTCCTCCCCTCAACGCCAAACCTTCCTTCATCAACTCCAAACAACTTGAACTCTCTTCTCTAGTCAATCAGTGTGCCGCGTTGCAATCAATTTTATTGCAACATCCGCATTGATACAGACAAGCAACAACATCCTCCCTCCGCTTGTCCCCATCAACCCCGCTATCTCCTGCAGGTACACGAGATCACGTCGCCATCATGTACGTTTACAAGCGCGGTATGTATCTCTTCATTCTCTCAGAGCACTAGCTCATCAGTCTTACAGACGGACGCAAGGAGCGCGTACAGTTCGACAAGATCACGGCTCGAGTCTCGCGTCTGTGTTATGGCCTCGATGCCGAACACGTCGATGCAGCAGCAATCACACAAAAGGTTATCTCTGGTGTCTACCAAGGTGTTACGACTGTCGAACTTGACAATCTTGTAAGTGTTAGCTCTGCAAAAGCTGCAACGCGTGCAGACGCGTCTTGATCGCTCGCTGACTTCATGATCCAGGCCGCCGAAACTGCTGCGTACATGACTGTTACCCATCCCGACTATGCCATCCTCGCTGCACGAATTGCAGTCTCCAACCTCCACAAGCAGACAAAGAAGCAATTCTCGACAGTTGTTTCCGACCTGTACCATTATGTCAATCCCAAAAATGGCAGGCCCTCACCCATGATCAGCAAGAAAATGTACGAATGCGTCATGAAGCACGAAGCCGAACTCAACTCCGCTATCGTATACGACCGCGATTTCAACTACCAATACTTCGGATTCAAAACTCTCGAGCGTTCATACCTCCTCCGTCTCGATGGCAAGATCGTTGAGCGTCCACAACATATGATCATGCGGGTGGCGGTCGGCATTCACGGTGAAGATATCGAGGCTGCCATTGAGACCTACAACTTGATGTCAGGCAAATGCTTCACACATGCTTCCCCAACACTCTTTGCTGCTGGTACACCACAAGCACAATTATCTTCCTGCTTCCTCATCGACATGAAGGAGGACAGCATTGACGGTATTTATGATACACTGAAGACCTGTGCCATGATCTCAAAGAATGCTGGAGGCATTGGTCTCAACATCCACAGAATCCGCGCCACCGGATCTTACATTGCAGGCACAAACGGAAACTCAAACGGTATCGTTCCCATGCTCCGAGTTTTCAACAATACCGCAAGATATGTTGATCAAGGAGGAAACAAGCGGCCTGGTGCCTTTGCTATCTACCTCGAGCCATGGCATGCGGACGTGTTTGAGTTCCTTGATCTGCGAAAGAATCACGGAAAGGAAGAAGTTCGTGCACGTGATCTCTTCTACGCTCTCTGGATCCCTGATCTTTTCATGAAGCGTGTTGAGAAGAACGCCGAGTGGACTCTTATGTGCCCCAACGAGTGCCCTGGCTTGGCTGATGTCTACGGTGATGAATTCGAGGCCCTGTACGAGAAGTATGAGAGTGAAGGCAAGGGTCGCAAGACTATTAAGGCCCAAAAGCTTTGGTACTCCATCCTCGAGGCCCAGACTGAGACCGGAAACCCCTTCATGCTTTACAAGGATGCTTGCAACCGAAAGAGCAACCAGAAGAACCTTGGCACAATCCGAAGCTCCAACTTGTGCACTGAAATTATCGAGTACTGCGCACCAGATGAGGTTGCTGTCTGCAACTTGGCCTCTCTCGCTCTCCCAACCTACGTAGACACGAACAGCGGCAGCTATGATTTCCAAAAGCTGCACGAAGTCTGCCAAGTTGTCGTCAAGAACTTGAACAAGATCATCGATATCAACTATTACCCGGTTCCCGAGGCACGAAAGAGCAACTTCCGTCATCGACCCATCGCTGTTGGTGTTCAAGGTCTTGCTGATGCTTTCTTGGCTCTCCGCTTGCCTTTCGACTCACCTGAAGCCAAGCACCTCAACATTCAAATCTTTGAGACGATCTACCACGCTGCTCTCACTGCTTCCGTTGAGCTTGCAAAGATCCATGGTCCTTATGAGACCTATGAGGGCTCCCCAGCATCCAAGGGCGAACTCCAATATGATATGTGGGGTGTCGCACCAACCGACCTCTGGGATTGGGATAGCTTGAAGCAGCAAATCAAGCAACATGGTCTCCGCAATTCTCTTCTCGTTGCTCCCATGCCGACAGCCAGCACATCTCAGATTCTCGGCTTCAACGAGTGTTTTGAGCCATACACTTCCAACATCTACTCTCGCCGTGTGCTCGCAGGAGAGTTCCAAGTCGTCAACCCATGGCTCTTGAAGGATCTTGTAGATATGGGTCTCTGGTCCGACAATATGAAGAATCGAATCATCGCCGATGGCGGTTCAATCCAGAACATCCCTAACATTCCAGCAGACATCAAGGCTCTGTACAAAACTGTTTGGGAGATCTCACAACGTACCATCGTTCAGATGGCCGCTGACCGGGGCGCGTACATTGATCAATCACAATCGATGAACATCCACATGAAGGACCCAACAATGGGCAAGATCACCAGTATGCACTTTGCAGGCTGGAAGCTTGGTCTGAAGACTGGCATGTACTATCTCCGTACCATGGCTGCTTCAGCTCCTATCCAGTTCACCGTTGATCAAGAAGCTCTTCTCGTTGCTGACACCAACGTTGCTCGTGAGCGTCCCGCCAAGAAGAGACCTTCTACTGGATACATCACCCAATCGCCTGGTCCTCAACCAATGTATGCCAAGCGATCAAACATCACCAGCGGTGCCCCAAACGGGATTCCGACGCCGACGGCAACCCCACCGCCGGCGTCTGAGAACAAGAAGTTTGATGCGGCAGCTGTTGTTAAAGCACCTGCGTTCAAGGCTGACATTCCGGAGGGAGAGAGCCCCAAGTCTCTGGCCACTGAGCCAGCTGCTATGCCTTCCAAGGTCAGCCTTCCTGAGGCAGCGGTGAAGCAGGAGGAAGATAGCAAGAAAGAGAGCGATGAGCGAGAGAACGATATCTATGCTGAGGCCGCTTTGCAATGTAAGTCTTCAAGCTGTGCCCAATCTATGTAAACGATACTGACAACTTTGCAGGCAGCATTGATAATAGAGAAGAGTGCTTGATGTGCAGCGGATAGACGAGAGATCTGATGAAGGATATATGGTTGCATGGCTCACACTTTTCTTTGCATATTCCCTTTCTGTTTGATTACGGCGCCGTCAATTAGTATCTTTCTTGTTAAGTTTGGCATTGGGACTATTCGGGATGGATTTGATAATATGGCATTGGCTTCTTGAATGCACGATGCATGCATGCTTGACGCTTGCAGGTCAAGGAGGAATTGAACGACAGAACGAGAAAAGAATCAGGACTGTTGTATTTTATGTTATGTTGAATAAATGTGAACAAGTACTCTGATCATCATGGTGCATTGTGACGAGGGTATAATTTGTGATGATGCTTGGCACTATGCGCGAACGCATCTCTCGAGGCTCACTCGAAAGCGCTACGTTTATCGAGCTGATTGATAATGCCTCGTGAGCCAGGTAAGCACTTTTCTAAACCTAAATCATGATCCTTATATTTGAGAAACGGAAAATGCAAAGCTTTGCCCAGGGCGAGATGGGTGCACTATTCTACCCCAGGATAGCTCAACTTCCTCCTTGTTGTGCTTTTCTTACCTATTATTCATTTTCTTTGCCAACGAAAGACACCTCGCCGAGATTTGGGCTTGCGCGATAGAATCGCTGCATTCTCGACTCTAGGTCTTGTTCCAGAGGAAGACCGTGCCGAGCACGATATGCGTGACACTGTGCGGACGATACGGCAGTCCACTAGTATCATTGTATCCTCTCCTTATCCCCAGCATGATTAAAAGTGAAATTTTGACTTGTCAAGGGCGAAGCTTTTTGCTACACTAAGTGACGATTATGGAAAATTGTCCACGTGACTTAGTGGCTTTTTAAAAAAATAGGTAAAAAATAAAAACACTATCACATGATACGGAGAGATATTTGACCGACCGCCGAGACACCTAGAAGGGGGGGGAGGTTTAGGAGATCTCCCCCCAAGATTAAAGACTCCATTTGCCTTCTATTCCCCTCTCCTTTAAGGGGGGATTTGTTAGGAGAAAGATTAGTGAAAGTGCAATGAGGGGAATCACGTGACGAGGTGGCTGCCTCCGCTTAGCCAAGGCAAACAGTATAGTTATCTCATAAATCAGACCCACCCGCGGTTACCTGCATCCCTGCGTGATACCATATAAGCGAAATTTGCGGGTAAAAGTGAATCCGCCCCACCTGAGGACTCCTGGACTAATAGAAACGCAAGGATAAGGGAACCGCGTAGCGGGTCTAAGGCCAAATGGTTACACGTTTAGTGGATCGAGTATTGAGTTTATATAGTAAGCTCGATATCACTTCAACAGTATACTTTTATACAATAATAATATCCAAAATTCTTCGTATTACACGCAATCGAATCCCCGGGTAATTCCCTATCAATTCAGGTAACCATAGAACCCTCAACCCCAATAACTCGTATTCCAGCAACCGGCGCGCATATCGATCCATCTAATCCACTTATAATCTTCGACTCCGATATCTACCAAATATAACAGGAAGTGGTATAAATAGCTTTGATCACTACGCCAACTAGCCAAAAAGGTACAAGAATTGATCGGAGATCACTTCGCTATTCTACTATATGGGAAAGAGGTATTAGATACATTCACGTGATCTCGTATCACGTAACATTCCGTTACACCAAAGCGTGTCTAATAGTATCTCCCCCGTGTCTTTTTGATAAAAACCGTATTCCATCACAAAATACACCCCCTATAGGACTTTCTTAGGTCTATATAATCCTTAGAGTAGATATCAAAAGATATCTGGAACGTAGTATTGTGGTTTAAAAAGGGTACTTCCAGTCATAATACTTGAATAAAAACAGAGACTCGGTTTTCGACCCCTATATTTGGTATTAAAGGAATTAGTCAATTTATTTAAAAAAATTATTTATATATACAGCTTTATAAGAAGTTTCGTTTGAGGTGATCACGGAATATTATAGAACGTGGTATAGAGGTATTTTTAAATATGGAAATTGAAAGAGGATATTTTTTAGATACAAAACTCCGAATTTCAATACTTGATTACAAAAAAGACTCGATTTTCGACTTCCCTATTTGGTATTAAAAGAGTTAGCCAATTCGTTTATAAATTTATTTATATATACAGTTTTATAAAAATATTCTTTTGAGGTGATCACGGAGACCTGAATCGTGATAGTAGTGGAGGAATCGCGCTTGTAACCTGAAAGTGAGTGTTTTTTCAATACTCGATTCACCAAACGTGTGACTATTTGGCCTCAGACACTCCGCAGTGGTGTTCCTCCAGATTTTGCGCCTTACCCGATTCGTATTCCTGGTCACTCCTGGTCACTCCTGGGCCAATGAGATTCGCTCGCCTAAAAAATTTACCACGAAGGAGCGCCTGATTTATGAGATAAACAGTATAGCCACAATGCCTTGCCAGAATCGGCCTCGTTGAAGGATTGACTCACTAAACCAGGCAGAAAGATTAAAGACTTCTCTCGCCTTCTCATGTCTTCTTTTCGTGAGAGGGCTTAAAAGGCCTTTCACTAAGATTTATTAAAGTACTGTAATATAAACACTTTCTCTTGCGAGCTACTATATCCGGGGGGGGTTGGGGGGCCGGAACCTCTCCAAGATTTCAAAAACGTCTTTTTGAAGTGGAAAAATCTGGCTTTTACTCTTCGCACCTGCTTATGCGGCCCCTTGTGGAGTAAGCGAGAGCAGCAGCGCCGGAAGAGATGTGGACCGGTGTGCCACCGGCGAAGTCCAAGTTTGAAGTGAAGGGCAGAGTTCACCTGATGTGATCGGAGTGATTTCGTTAACACTTTGCTCGTTGGTTTGATCTTGAGAGTGTCTGGCCAGCGGTAGGCGCCCGATCAGAGCTTGAGAATGGCTACTAGTTTGTGAGAAGAAGGAAAGCAGGAGGGCTAAAAAGGCGAGGCAGTACAGTCACCAATGCGAACGAGAAGGACAGGTGGGAAAGTGTGAGTGGGCGCACTATGCAGGTGAATTTGTGGTCTGAAATTGGGGTCCCTATTGGCGATGACAGGAAACGGTTGGTGTAGGATGCGATGAAGCTGTCAACTCATCAGGATTTTACCATCCAAAAAACATTTTGATTATTAAGGTTAGCGACGAAGAAATGAGCCTTACGAGGAGTTGAGATACAGCGATTTATTCGAGCATATTTGGGACACCCTAGTCGGAGTCATGGCTGTGTCATGGCTAGATCAGCTGGGTATGCTGTCGTGTAATCGTTCGGCGGTTCTCACCAAAATCTCGCTACCCACGGTATTTAGGTGAGGGAGGGCAATACAATAATCACAGCAATACGATAATCGCGAATTTTGGTAGCACCCACCAAAATCTGTCCGTTGATTTTCGACCACGTAACGTATTTAATAAATACCTAAGTAGTAATAAATACTCCTGAGTCCTAGATTTAATAGCATATCAAATTTCACGGTCAAAAAATTGACGCGTTGAGTTTAGGCTGCTTCGCACAATTTTCCTATATAAATTTTAGTGGGTTATTGTATTGCTGTGATTATCGCATTGCCCTCCCTCACCTAGTAGGCGTTTTAAGCGAGTATTTGGTGAGAACCGCCGAACGATTATGCAGTTCTGGGTGAGATTGCTTGCGCGCAGCGCAGCGGGATGCAAGCCCCATAACCTGCAAACCCTGCAAACCAATGAATTGTCGAATTTTGCGCCAGCTTTCTGTATCGGGCCTTCATCTGCGCGCTGAGAAGTGAACCTCGCCGAGCAGATCTTACAGGACTTTCCAAGGCTGACTATCATGCAGCCAGGAGGACTCCCTTGGCAATATTTCACCGAGTATGATGCTCTATTGGCCCTCACTTACCTAGTACGAGATTGAGCGCAGAGCGCTTGTTGGATGAGGTCACGGGGTGAAAGACAACTATGAGGATGGCCTTACAAGTGGTGTTGAGGTGGTGGGGGGACTTTAACATAAAGAGGCAACGATCAGGCTTGTGCAAGGTGCCGGGAGCCTCGTCCGGGGAGGGAGTGATGGGCGGCCGGGTTTGGTGTTATGGGATTCAGCCATTGCTGTTGGTGGAGGAATGGAATGTGGAAAGAGCAGTTGGATCGTGATCAATGTTGCAGGATTATTCCAGAAGACGAAGACAGGACGAAGGTTGTCCGCTTCGCAAGTTAGTTTTCCTCGCCCTGCCGTGGCCCGGGGATGCAACCTTCTGCACATGCCTGAGATTGCAATACATTGCATAGGTAGTGTATTAGAAGGAATTGTGCTCGGGCTATGTCGACCAGCAACTGAAGAAAAGAGAAGAGGTCCTGGTATTGTACATTCTGGAGGAGACAAAAAACGAAGAGAGCGGTCAGGGGAGTCTGCCAGCCTAGTCTGGGGTACGCCCACCTAAAATAAAGCATGACAAATGTGCCCACCATCTTGGAGAGGGGGCGATAACAAAAACAAGCATCCACAATAGCTTCTGAGTATCCGACATGCTGGATAACATTGTCTGCGGTCAGACCGGAAGGTACCCGAGCCCAGTACCGGACCCCTTGTCAGACCTTCCCTATCAGAACGGCTCAGGGAGACAGACACCACACGAGGGTAGCCTGGTCCATATAATATCCGTTCCCCCATTCTTTTCCTCTTCCTTTGTCTTTGATCAGTCCTCTTCTCTCAAGCTTGCACACTGGTATGCGTCAACATCAAATTGTGCTCAATCCTTCACAACTGTTCCGGCATTACTCTACCATCATCCTTCATCCTACCATGTTCGTCACAGACTGCAATGAAAGACTAAACATCGCTAAAGTGAAAAGAGTCACTGGTAAGCTCCTCGTCGAACAAGTTCGGGCACTTCTGACATTTCTCAGGCCATAGTCGCTAAAAAACATGCATCTATACTATCCAACGGATATCGTGATTTGTACCCGACTTGCCAGCCACTTTGGTCAACGATAATTGCTCAGGCTTGCTAGTCCCCTGAGATTTTGGCCCTGGCATATCTATGTCACGCCTCAAAGATATCATGGATGTCGCCGTGGAGCTTCTCGAAAGCTCGGCCAACAGAACAGACCAACAGAACAGGAGGTCGAGGGAATCCGACCAGCAACATCTCTGGCACTGCCGACCGCCGTACCGGATCAAGCGGCCGCAACGGCTGCGATTGCCGCCAAGGTAGCCATTTTCGCTCACCGAGTCGTCTCCTCCACCATCTCACACGTTGTACACCGATTGGATATAAGGTGAGCTGAAAATTGAGGGCGTGTGCATGAAAGCTCATGCAGAGGGGCGTATGCATTTCATGATATGCTCAAAGTATGCATAGGGGCGTGCAATGTGCTGTCCATTTACGCCCGGCTTGAGAGAGCTCGAGCCCGAAGACCCCAGTTTAGCACCCAACTTTCCTTCAACTCTTTTGGGTAAGTCATTATCTCTCATGTTATGCAAACAGGGCAATGGTTGTCTTAGTTGGCGATAAGGACCTCGCTCGTTGGAGGGTGCTAGCAAGTCGTACGCAGAGTGGTTGGATCCGGCCCGTCATTGTCAGGCTTTTACCTAAGCGACGTGTGCGGGGTGATTTCCTTTGCGAGGAATGGGGTTGGTTATTGAACTGGATTGAAAGACTGGATTCAAGTTGCTGTGGCTGTAAGGATTCGACCTCAATTGCGCGAGAAGGGCGGCGAAGTCATGGAGGCCGAAAACTTGACTGCAGGAGCAGAAACGCCCCTCGAGCTGTTCAAAATTCGTCCTTAATCCTCAAGAAAGTTCGGCAGCGAAGCCATTCCGTACAGAATCAGCTGCGATGGACCCTGATATGGAATCAGCAACATATCAGCAAGGGAAGCGTCTGGGTACTAGGTTCTATGATATGGCCTCATTGTTTTCCCATCCCTCCAATGCCAGCCTTGTACTTCCCGGATTCTTCATTCTTCCTGCCTCCCACACTATCAATCCAAATCCTCCTATTCAACAGCCGGAACGAGGTAGGGGCAGCTTTGTACCTCTTGGCCTAGATGAAAACGTGCCTTTCGAAGACCCTGGTGGATCAAGAGCCGTCCTTTCAAACGAGGCTTATGGAATTGGTATAGAGATCGACCTTTCCGTAACAGAATCTACCAAGACTAACAGGTAGAATCAAGATTTCGAGCTTGTGCAAGATGCAGCGTTAGATGCCAATTTTGAATTCGACTTCGACTTTCCCTCTCAAATCGAGGCTGGCCCAGACCAGGGTCGGATGTCCCAAACCCCCTTCACAAACCTCTCCACAGACTTGCCCCAGGCAAACCCAAACGAAATATTCAGCAGTGATATGCCCGGTCAAGAATATGAATTCCCTTACGGTCTCGAGACACCAAGTGCTTCTTCAACCATACCAGAAACAAGCATCTTATCCAACGACTACGACCAGCCAACCCACCACAACCCCTACAGCCTCAACAATCCTGGCCAGGAAACCGCTCTGTCAAACAGCCTCGAGACAAGCTTCTATGAGCCATCATCCAGCCAAGAAACGAGTTTCTCCTCTACCTTCAGCGACTTCTCCCACGAGAACCAAAGCTTGAGCGAGATCCTCGCCAGCCCAGACCAAAGTCTCAGCTCAGAATTCGAAACTAATCACCCAGACAATCAACAACATACCTCGACACCCCCTCAACGCCATCCATCCAAGAACTCCACGCCTCTCCATCCTTACCTAGCAGCAGCCCCATCTCACCAGACCGCCACACCTGCCCGCACTGCCCCCGCACCTTCAAACGACTAGGCGACGTCAAGCGGCACGAGAAAGTGCATATCCCTGGCCAGAGACGCTTTCACTGTCGGCAAGCTGGGTGCGAGAGGAAGGCGGGATTCTATCGGAGGGATAAGTTGAGGGATCATATTAAGACGGTTCATGGGTCGTAGTTGCTTGGGTGGGAATGGGCGTTTTTTTTTAGAGGCGGGCAGTGGTTGGGGAAGGTAGAGTTAGGGATGAGATGGGATGTTTGGTTTTTGTTTTGGGAGGATGCATGTGTAAAGGGGAGAGGATACGAGTCAGGATCTTTTGAAATATAATCAAACATCCAGATTTCTGCCTCCTCTTCTCTTGCACACATATATACACACATATTTGAGGGACTTCAACTGGCTCAAAATCTATTAAATTATGAACAAAAATCCGGGATTCTGGCTGCTCCCTTTATGCACCCACACATACACATACGTTCGAGGACTATAGAACTCTCCGAATACTGACCTAGAACTTAGGCTAAAAACCTGCAAGAACATCTCATAAGCAATGCAACTAATCTAATCTGACGTTCCATGGGAGCCATTTCCCGAGTCCCTAACCTTATCAGGACCAACCTGGGGAAGTAGATCTGTCACAGAACGGTGAATAAACTTTGGCCCTTCACTGAAATCAACTTCATATACCTAGAAGTAACCCCATTAAATCTCATTCCATTCGTCCCTTAGAGTAAAACCAATCAATAGTTCAGAATGGATTCAATCTTTGCCTCGTAGTAAACCACTTCATTACGTCTTAGTCAGGCGCCAGGACTCCTCCAGCTCCACGACCCCGTGACCTAAACTGAACCACTCCAGCCCAAAAAATCCCAAACAATCAATTAATACGCTCTAACTACTTGTTTTCTGGCAAGATAGATAGATGGATGGATAGATAGATATAAATCCAGATCCAACACTACACTTTCTGCGAATACGCAAAAAGTCATGGCAGACACCTGTTCCGCTCTTTCACCTACCAAAAGCCGGATTGATTCACATTATTTTTAATCTGCTAACTTACCTAAAGGAAGTGCTTTTGAATAATAAATCGTATTGGATTAATGAATGAATAGCGGCTTCATCAAGGTGGAATATTCTTGGGACCTAAATATGGATTTTATTAATGGAGTGTCAGTCGAATAAAGGGGATAGTAGTTACACAAAAAGAGGCGGTTTTATGGTGTGCGCTGTAGCAATTCAACCCATTTTTTCTCTCTTTTGGTTGTGTTACAATTAGAATAGAATCGACTGCGGAAGGTTCTATGGTTCGAGAAAATCCGGGTAGTCTTATTCTGGGGACAAATGCCTAACATGTATGGCATTAATTCTGCGCAACCAAAAATTCTAAGGCACCCAACCAAGTCTACCTTTCGCCGCTTTTAAGGCTCAGTAAAATAACTTTGAAAAATTAGATTATTGTGACGGCTGGCGCCGCCACAGCACCTGCCACACTTCACATGCACCGTAACGTTGAACGTTACGGCCTCAAACATACTAAGCAGACAGATTGTGCTTAAAGGTCGAGGTTCCCCTCGTCCTTTAGCTTCCTTAGCTTAGTATTTTCAATTACATTTGGATTCAACTGAACGCTGTGCTTCGACCTTTGCAGTGATCCTGCCGTCACAATTATCGGGCGCAAAGTGTAATTGATCACATAACACAATCACAATATTTTAAAAATTTAAAAGCACCCTTTTAATCGCAAGGCTAAGGCTTAAAAGAATTAATTATTTAACTATTAAACCTGTCGCGTTGAAATGTGTAGTGTAAACATGAATTAAAAGCGATGCGGGGGTAGGACCCGCTTCTTAAAGTGGCGGGGCCTGGGCAAAATTTCTCGCTTAAGTGGCTGGGACAGGGGTTTAATTGGCCAAATCTGTGTGGTTAATGCCTTACATGTTAGGCATTTATCCCCAGAAAAAGACTACCTGAAAATCCTTATAAAATTAAAATTAGGAAGTTGGCAGTTTGTGAGGAATAAACGAGTGAGGAGGCAGTGGAGAAGTGGAAATTTCCTGTCAAAACACTGTGTCGGAAGTGAAGTTAAATTTGGCTTTTGATCAACAACAAATTGTAGATAAATATTGTTTTTACTTTTCAAGTGACTGGGAGAATGCTCGCGATGGAGTAATTCGAACTTGGGTCTTTAGTGAGCATTTTGCTGTATTTGCTAACAAATCGATTTGGGGCCAAAACGGCGTGTGGCGAGTGAATCGTCAATTGAATACAGGGATGCGTACAACATAAATTGAGGCCGGAAATAAGAGGGCATTGATGATTGTGAAGAAATTGTCTAAAGGTACAACGTGGGCAGATGTTCGGGGAGCTTGAATACTTCAGGAACAGGAACAGGATAACATGTGTGAAAGAACAGGTAGGTAGAACAAAGGGGACGAAATACGGGATGTGTAAGTGATAATCGGTGCAGTTCTATGTGACTCAGCTCTTGAAAATAAAATTTATGATGATGGATTCAAATATGGAGAGAACGAAAGGTTGAAAGTGAAGAATTGGAGTGGCCGGGACACAAGAAGGGGAACTACAAAACGCAAGTGTGCAAAGAAAGAGATCTTTCACGGATGTCAGCCTACCGTTTAGAGGAAATTCAACCACCGCACCTTGCGGAATGGAGAGGATCAATACAATCAATATCAGCGTCGCAGTGGAATATTTCCAATTTTCCACTGCAGCCTCTGCAGGACGCGCAAAACCCCCGTACCCAGAAATTTGTTCACGATTTCTGAAGCTCCTGAATACGAACTCTAATGAAGATGATTTTAAGAATGGAGAAGGTAAGGGTTGAAGGTTGAAGGATTGTTGACCAGGCGGTAAGAAGGGGGAACACGAGATGCAGAAATGCAGAAAGAAAGGAAAAAGAAAGAAAGAAAGACAGAAAGAAAGGAATCTTTTCGTGAACTGATACTTGATTAGATGAAGTGGGGTGTTCCGGCGTATCTATTCGCCTGGCGAGAATCAAAACACTCGGTGTCGAACTGGTCATCCACCTTCATGGCCGACCTAGCTCTAGATCATGTAATACGAAGGTAGGTGAAAACTGAGTATCTCACCACCTACTCGCCAAATGGCGGGAGCATGGTCCCATATTGTATCTACAGATGGATAGCAGACTTGCTTCTTTAGATCTACCTGTCAATGAAAACGTATACTTCACTAACTCGTGCCTCGTACGAGGTTAATTGATTCCTGCGGGAATGCAGGACAGTAGGCTGTATGTAGCTGCGTTTACGGATCGGTTACGGGAACGGCAATGGCGCAGCGGGCGCGGCTTGGGGAGATGCCGGCGCTGTATCTATCAGTTTGTGGTAAGTTTAAGGACTACAGTGTCGTTTGGCGGTGTGCTTTAGGTAACCTTAAGCTAAAGTCAGCTTATCCTTTCTACCTTGATAGCTGGAACAGCTGCATATCTCAGCTGGATATGGATTATGGATCAGAAGCTGTCTGCATCCGGTAAGTGGGGTTGAATCAAGTCGGGTCGGAAGTCCGTGACAACGTGAGAGACAGCATGATGCAGGTAAGAATGAAAACATGATGAGGGGTTTTTTGGCTGCAGTGAGATTGATGATGCGAGACAGATGTTGGGTTGATGTCTCAGAGAGCACCTTGAGATCGGAGGAAGTTCGGGGTGTTCGGTGAGGTGAGGTGCTGACTTGTGGGTGATCAATGGGGCTCGGGGACCTGAGAAGAGAGGGAGTGAGTACCTTGGAGATTTGGAATTTGCGGATTGGGGGGGGGGGAGGAAGTGTGGCTGAGAGCGGTGAAGACTGAAGAGTGACCGAGGATCAGCATGTTTGATGATGAATTGATGATTAATTAAGAGCCATTTTTTTCGGTGTTTTTCAATTCAACGGGGAAGAGCGTGATCATCGTGGTCTGGTATGAGTTAGACGTCAGATAGGATCATGAAGAACAGCCAGGATTGAGGAACAAGTTGAACACTCTTTGCTCATAGTCTTACGGTCACGAGAAACCTGTATGGTAGGTACAGAGGTACACCCAAACAGTGGAGCAGATCTGGAGATCCAGTCAACGTGCTGGGGCCGTGGTCGTGACAACGCATCGGGTCTCTCCACATCTTTGCCTCATTCTGTTTCAGTCCGTGCATCTCTTTCTTGTCTCCTCTGGGACGGTTTCTGCGGGACGCTGCAGGGCCTTCGCATGCCCGATGAGCGAAGCTGTGTCACTTGAGCTGTTCCCGTCTGAATACGCAATACCGTTGCCACTGATTGCCGTGCGAGCCTTTACGCAACATCACCGTTGTCTAATGTCAGTGATTTCATAGCTTCTTTGGCGATGGGAGAGGGGGTGCTTAGCCACAGCAAGAGAGATTGGAGTGATTGATGATGTGGCTCACAACCCTGCTGTGCTGAAAGACGAATCTAGATCTCAGATCTGGTCAGCCACAATGGCCGTATCCCCTGTATGAGCTTGCCGGTTGGCTGGGAGAAGATGCGGAGATGCGGCGTGCATGATTTTGCGCCTCCCCTGAAGGCTGAACCTGGGACTGCTCCGAGCCAAACTTTGGAAAATCATGGAAAGCAGACGGGCCGTTGTCCGTGTGGTGTGCGATCACTCACTGGTCACTCCAGTGGCCAGTGACGGGCGCTGGTTTTGTCATCTCGTCCTGAAACATTGTTTGTGGCCAGTGACCAGTGAGAGATGGCCATGGGGAAGGGGTGGAGAACGAGGGGAAGGAGATGATGTTCGCAGGGATTGCTTAGTGTGACATCACTGATAGCGCATTGCCGGGTTTTTGGCTATCGTGGAATGGAAACTTCCCCTTAATCTTATGATTATCCGCCGTCTCTGCCAGTTGATGATCAATTGATTTGAGATTGAAGACTGAGAGGGGGGAAGGGGTGAGGATAGAATGGCCGAGCAGCTTGACTCGGATTCAATGCGCGGTTGTGCTGGCACAGAGACAGAGCCAGGGCCAGGGCCAGGGCCAGAGCCAGAGCCAGAGAAGCTGGAAGGTGGAGTGATCTGGCCATGCATCTGCAACCCCTCTCGAGCTGCGAAGATCGTGCATCAGACCCTTCCCTTGCTGAGGTGACGTAGAATCCAGGTCTGCTGTTATTGGACCGGGTAGGCAAGTGGGTCCCAGTGGCTGGTGATTTGGACGAATGCGGCCCCTGACTGTGCATCGGAACTGCATCATGGGAAAGTTTGCCTGGGGAGACATGGCGATGAAATTACATCAGCCAATCGACCGGAGCCTTGGCCAGCGAAAGCAGGAACTGGGGGGATCCTCACCAGGGGCGAGCGCATCAACTTGCTTTTTGCTGTAGAGTAGAGTGACATGATGCAAGCTGCTGTTTCCTCGGGGAAATATCTATCACCTTCGTTGGCTGGGAATCAGCATCTGCAACTGGCCTCTGGTTTTCAGGAACAATACAGTAATACAGTTGATTGGTTTCTGGAGAGTGATAACGGGAATAGATCTGGAAATACAAAACCTGGGGTTGAAACAAATTGCAATCTCCTCTTCTTGAATCTTCCAGAAACTAGACGTTCTGCAAAATTAAGGTGCTGATCAACCTAGTCTCTGTTGCTCGCTCGGCCCACTGTGTGACTGTGCAGCATTTGCCCAGCTCCCGAGCTGTGGCTGGGCGTCTACTTCCCTGCACAATGCCTGCACAATGCCTGCACAATGCCTGCACAATGCCTGCACAATGCCTGCACAATACCTGCACAATGCCTGCACAAATGCTGGGATGGCAGCCAGCACTGGGAGGACTAGGCTGCATAGAGCATAGACAGATCTTGGTCCGCTTGCTAGCCTGGCTAGCTCCCCTGCCCTGAACGTCTTCCAAGCTTTTTGTTGACCGAAGCTTCAACATCGTGAGCGCCCCCTTCGTGCGGCTTGGCAGGAGTTTTTTCAGCAAGACATGGCATGGCAAGCACACACGTAAGGTGGCTACTTCCCTTTACGGTCCTGCCGTGACCTGTCTCACCCCCGGAACCGACCCAAGGCTAGGCCTCTTCGGTCCTGGGTTGTGAGGCTGTTTGGTTTGTATTTGCGGTGGCCCTGCTGTGCAGCCAATCATCTTGGCCACAGCAGGTCAATCAGGTCAATCAGGTCAATCAGGTCAATTCGGACATCGTCACTTTACTCTGCCGGGCCTCTAGTTGAAAGCAAGGCAAAGGCTGCCCGCCTGCGTAGTGCGTAGTAGGTCCGTAGCTCTATCTCGCTTCGTCTCGCTCTCAAAAGACAAAGGGGAACCAACCTAAAACCTTCTTTCCTACTTCAACTTGCTTCCTTCGCTTTTCTCCTTACAAACACGAACTCAAGCCCACAACGCACCGTCTCCATACCTCCGCAACAAGCATACCACCGTCCAGCAGTAAGCTTTCTTCGTACCAAAATCTCAACAAGATGAAGTCCTCAATCATGGTCGCCGTTGGCGCTTTCGCCCTGTCAGTTGTTGCTCAGGCCCCGACAACCCTCCCTACATGTGCTGTAAGTTCCTCCTCTACCACGTCTCCCTCTTGTCGGCAGAGCTTCCTACATGTTCAAGAGTGTGCTTCTGGGGCTCAATCGCGTGCCCGGGCAATGGAAGAATGTTCGAACAGGAGGACCTCAATCTGAGCCAAAAACGTCGCTCTGATCTATGACGTCTTCTCTAATACCACGCCTCCAACTGCTAGCAAGAGTTCTCCGTGTCTGATGGCATAAGGAGATGGCGCACGGTATGCGGAAAGCAAGAAGGAGCTTAATGGGACGCGAAAATGTTGCGCTTTCGTGCACTTCCTTGCCTACCACACCAGCACTCCTACACGTTCAGAAGTCTTATCCAAATTCAATGGCCCGTGGAGAGATTTCCAGACACGCGCAAAACAATGAACAACTCGATCTGGACTCCAATGGCTAACTCTCGTAACAGCAAACCTGCATCAACAACATGTTCGGCAAGGCTTCCGAGCTGGGCTGCGCTGCTGGTGACGATGCTTGCTTGTGCAAGAACGTCGACTTCGGCTACGGTATCCGCGACTGCTCCAACGCTGTTTGCACCGCCTCAGCTGATGTCGCCTCTGCAACTTCCTATGGCAGCAGCCTCTGTGCTTCTGCTACTGGTGGTGCTGGAGCCGGTGGAAGTAAGTGCCATTACTCTTCAAGCACAAAGACAAAAACTGACGGTTTCTCTTCCAGATGGAGTTTCTACCACCACTGATACTACCCTGACCACCGTTGCTACTGGCACTACCACCACGACCGCTACTACTGGAACCAGTACTGGAGGAGTAAGAGATTCCCTCGAACAAAGACTGGAACATTGCTGACTTGGGAATTAGGCTGGCGCTGGTGGAAACAGTGGCTCTCCCTCCGCTATCACAACCTCTGCTATCGTCACCGTTGAGACAACCGGTGGATCCACCATCACTTCTACCATTGGCTCTACTACCATCTACGGTAACGGTGCTGGAGTGTCTGCTAGCAAGGAGGCTTCTTCTGTAAGTTTTTGCTGCGCTTTTCCCATTTCAAGAACTCAACTGACCATGAACAGCTCTCTGGTGCAGCTGCCTCTGCTTCTTCCAACGCCTCCAAGGTCGCTTCTTCTGCCAGTGCTTTGATCTCCAGCGCCGAGGCCTCTGCTTCCAACGCTGCTGGTAAGGCCTCAAGTGCAGGTGCTTCCGTAAGTTTTCATCTTCTCCCATGTTAAACTGAACCAACGTTTGTAGGCTGCCACTGCCACTGGTGCAACTTCTTCCACCTCGTCCGGTTCAGGTGCCCGTCAAACTGCATTCGCTGGTATGGCAGCCGCCGCCGGTATCGCTGCCATGCTCATTTAAATTCCTCCTCCAATCTACATCTTCTCTACCATAGACGTTCCTGATCGACCGATCGATTTCCTTCTTGCATGGTACGGACAATAAAACGGATTGGAATGGATCTGCTTTCAATGGAAAGGAAGAAAAAACACGACAATATCAAAGGGGCCCGAATGTAATGGATGTAATGGTCTGGATTGTGGCTGGATGCACAGATACCCTTGCTTTCTTGTGAATACGCTTTCTGCTTTTTCTGCAACATTTTATTTTCCTTTTCCCCCGGACCGGATCTCATGACGGACCTTTACGACAAAATGCTTGATGAAATCTGAGCTGTGGATGCATGGATGGATTGGTGGAGGTAATCAGATAATGGGATGGGATTTGCGCATATGTGGTTGGGTGGATGAGAAAATGGTTGTCGCCTGTAGCTGGCCTTCGTGCTGGACTCGCGCAATTTGATGAAGCATTCATGAAAAATATGAGGATCCTTTGAATGTGATGTGACCGTGAAGCTTCAAGACTAAAGGGATAGTTCTCTCCTGCTAAAGTTCACCCATCTTAAGTGAATTAAAGGATGCGCTCAACAAAATCGAGTTGGGGATACTGGACACTTGCCAAACAATCTCCATTCTACACATGTCAAGTATGCATCTTTGGTCAACCAACAAGTCCCCAGTCTTTGCCAACTCAGTCACAACCTTCGTACCCCCCTTCCCTCTCTTCCCTCGGAGCTGAAGCAAGACAGAGAGCTTGTCTGGCCAAAGCAACAACAATCCCAGCCATCCAAATCACATCTCTGAGTTCCGAGTAAAGTTGAGATTCAGATCCCAAATCTGAGGAACCTACGAAAAGAATGGGGGTCTGGGACTACAAATCGATTTCCGCTTCCGTTTCTGATACTCCAGCCTCCAGTTCTCAGCTGAGGGCTGCACTTCTACTGCTAATACTACTGTGCCTTGAGACTATTTGTCAGGGAAGGGAGGGGGTTTCAGTCTAATTAGCAGATGCTTGAAGGCATCATTATATTATTAGCATTATCCTAATATTTTATGTGCATTAACATCCTAGTCCATTTCAACTGGCATCCTTCCCTTTTCTCTCAAAATTTCCAACTCCTCCCTTTCACCTGAAAGTTCCACTGGACTAACAGCTATACCACTCAGCTCAGCCGCCCTTCTCCTTCTCTCCAGTTCTCCTTGCTCTTCAACACTCAACGGCACACTTGTATCTGCCAGCTCCCTCCGTCTTGGGACTCCCGGTCCCAATTCTACCTTACTCAGCACTGCTCCATCCTCTTCCCTTTTCCTTGTCGCAGACCGTCTGCCGTACCAAAATGTAAAGCCGGCTAATGCGAGAAAGAATAGTACGCCTACGGCAACTCCAATTCCTATCCCTAGTTTGGTCCCCGTAGATAAACCTCCTTGCTTCGATGTGACAGCGTTGATTGGACTTGATGTCGGGCTATCAGAGCTGGGCTTAGATTGGCTAGAATTTGGGTTAGGCGTGTCGGAGTTTGAGTTGGTCCCGCTGGAGATTGGTATAGCTGTGCTCAAAGTTGGACTGGACGTGCTAGAATCTGGGTTTGATGTAGTTAAGCCGGTGGCAGAGGATAAATTGGACGTGTTGGAGAGGCTGGTAGGAGTGCTATCGGAGGTAGTTGGGGTTGAAGGTGCTGCCTTTGGGGTTGTGCTTGAAGAAGTAGGGGGGACGATGATGGGAGGTGAGGAAGTGGATGAGGAGCCCGAGACCCCAGAGGGAGTGCAGCCAGGGAGGGTAAAGTCTGCTGGGCAGTTCCCGGAGCCACAGTAAACTATGCAGCTAGAAGCAAGACTTGTTAGAACGACTTCATGAAGGGAGGTGGGAACAGACTTCTTGGCGCACGCGGCATCGCCAGATGACGCGCTTGTTTCCCAACAATAAGTATCCGGTTGGTTGCCAAGTGGAGGTTCGCCGGCCAGGTTATCCGCGCAGTTCCCTGGTTGTGCGACTCCACCGCTACAGCGAAGGATAATATCCCCCTGTAGCGAGTCACCAGCGCAGAAGTCTCCTCCCGTGGGTGGGCATATATACGCGGATCCGTTACTGTTGCGTACACGTTAGTTACGCTTGATACTACTGTTGTTTTCTCCTTGGGGAGCTGGAGCAGGGCCGGCCCGAGGCGCAGCGACCTGCCCCCCTGGATGTTGGGAGTCTGGGGAAAGGATCTGCAGATTGCAGTAACCCCTGATGGGTACCCACAAGGTGACCTGGGCCGACGCAATAGTGGTGAATGCTGCGGCGACGAACACCACGAACAACATCTTTACGGTGTTTCTCAAGAGGACGTTTGAGCGAGGAGACGTCCATCATTAGGGAGCACAGCTACACAATATGGGTGCCACTAGCGGCCATCTCATTTCGTGGCTGTCCTGTGCAACCTCCACCCCGAATTACCTTAGGTACCTATTTATACACACAATCCACGTGACAAGCTATGTGAACAACCATGTATTTGATCCATGAGAATATCACTTAAGCCTGGTCCAGGCAAAATCCCAACCATCCTGAGTTCTTCAATGCATCACCATCTGTGCACAGTAGCCCCTCGTATCCCCTCTCAACCAGTAGCTCGCGGCACTGAAAACTGACATGTTCTTACCCTACCATATCTGCTCACCTTTCTCAGTTTTCGAAAGCCTACAGCAGCGCCTACGGAGCTATCCTCATGCCCGAAATGCAGCCCCTGTACAAAGCCTACTGAGCCTCTCCCTCTCCTCCTCACTCATATTAACCGCCTCGAACTCGCCCTCCTTCGGAATAAACCTCCGACTCGCTAACTCTTCAAAATGCTTCATCTCAACCTTGTGATACGGTATACCCAGTTCCCTCGCCACTCTATCCTCCCAAGCCATATAAGTCAACGCCGACACATGCTCCCTCCTCGTACCCATTATTTCCAGCTTCCTGGCGCGCTCAAGATCGCGCTCCTCTTCCATGTCGTAATAGGACTTCCCGCGAGGTCTGCGTGTCCATCCTCGACCGATGCCTGCGCATGCTTCGTATGAAAGCTCGAAGCCAAGATCATCGTAAACTTTGGGACCTTTGGGCCCGCCTGCGAGGCAGCGGCTTCAGGGACTGAGTTGAGCATCAGGAGCTTTCTCGCGTTTCGTTGTGGTGTTTGGCTTCGTGGTATTTAATGCAGCAGACTTCCTCTTGCTGAGCTGTTTCTGCACAATTGATGCTTTATTGGACATCTTCTTTGCTACTGGTTTTGCTACTTTGGTGGTCTTGCATGGAGCTTTTGGAGAAACGATTGCTGGATTCTGCGCCCGTGAGAGGCCGCCGTCTTGGGCTCTAGAGCGTGCTCGAGTGCTTGCTACCATGATTTAAACGCATTGGATGCTGGAGTTGACTGGTATGTGATTCGAAGATCGGGACGCGTGATGTTTGGAGACGAAGGCGTAACGTAGTTGGGCGTGTTGAAGTCTGAGATTAACAAGGCGCGACACGGACCACAGTCACGTGACTGGCGCTTTTTTCCTAGTAGGTACATGGAATTGAGACCGGTGAACTCTAAGAGTTCAGAAAGATGAGATATGGTCTGGATTTATGTTCCAATATAGTTTGATGGGTCGTAGCTACCACCGCCAAAGAGTTGATTGAGCTCTCTCCCGGGGCTGAGCGTGACACGTCGTTCTCCGTCATTGGCAACAAATGAAGGCAGAATGTGCTCCCAGTCTGTGATCTGGTGCAACTCTCTATTCAACAGAGATGATTGTAGTTCCTCGCCATCCACCCCGTCACCGCCGTAGTCGATCGACACTTCGACGATCTTCCCATGTTTGGCTGTGAATTCTGTTTTGAACTAGTACTATTTCAGAACACATTTACCCAGTTATCATTGAAGAAAACTTACCCCACTCCACATAGAAGGCCAGGAACTCTTTGTCCGCTGTCCGATAACAGATAATGCTACGTTTTCCGTTGAAAATGTGAATTGAGGAGTTTGGCAATATATCCAATCATCGGACTGTATCTTGTCAGAGAGTATAATCTTCGTCCGCAAAGAGCCACAAACCATGAGTTCCTCCACTCCCTTCGCTATCTCTGGGATTTCCTTTTCTTTCTCAAATACAGTAAATCGTTGGGAACGGTCAGCTTCCGGATACATGGATTCGAACTCGAATGCAACAGCCTTCATGAACTTTGAGTTCGATATCCCGACATTTGTAACTGGCGAGCTCACACTGTCCACACCTCTTGCCTTAATAAATGGCTTCCCAGGAGCACGGAGGTATTTTGAAAGGGATTCCAGGTTTGGACTCGATAGCAGGCATGTCCCATGGTGCAGAGACCTCAGCCTTGTAATTTTATATGCAGACCCAGACACCTTGTACGGTTTCAAAATCGCGTCCTTATCCTCTTTGTCCACTACAATGTCATGCCGTTCATTGACCCTTGCCTTCTCCGTCCCCAAATACTTCAAGGCCTTGACCACCATCTCTGCATGCTTGTCGCGATTGAATGCTGGGGTGGGACATATAACACTATAGTTCACATTTCCTTCATCGTGAAAGACAGTCCCTCCCCCTGATCGACGGCGGACAAGCTTAACACCCAATTCTTCATTGCGAAGAACTCCAAGATTTACCTCGATCCAAGGATTCTGGTTCCGCCCAATGACCACACAAGGACTGTTTGCATATAGAAAGAGAATCGTAGAGTCTGCGGGCGATTTCTGGAGAAGATAATGCTCAATCGAGAGGTTGAGATACGGGTCTTGACTTTTGGAGATGAAAACTCGGGCTTTCTGGGAAGAGTCGGTTGCTGCAGCTGCGAAATGGGAGTAGCGTCGAAGTTTCGGGTTAAATATTGGGATAGGTGTTCGCAGAAGAGGTAGCAGTCCTCTCGATGGAGCCATAAGTTTGTGTTTCTTCGTACCGTGGTCCTGGTGAGGAAAGAGCTCTCATTCTTTCCCGCGCCCGCTAAAACGTTTCTCCGAGCTCGGCAGTCGAATCGACTCATCTTGCTGAAAAAAAGTTGTCCAGCATTTCTCTCACCGTAACCTCCAAAAATCAGCACACAATTGCAATATGTCGACCTTCGGAGAGTATTTCAGAGTTACCACGTACGTGCTGTCCCAATTGATTTGCAAAACAGGGAAAATCACAAGCTAACAAGCCACAGCTATGGAGAATCGCACTGTAAATCAGTAGGATGCATCGTTGACGGCGTCCCTCCAGGAATGGAGCTCACAGAGGAGGATATCCAACCGCAAATGACGAGACGAAGACCAGGCCAAAGTGCGCTGACGACGCCGCGGAATGAGATGGACATGGTCGAGATTCAGTCGGGCACGGAATTTGGAGTCACACTGGGAACCCCAATTGCAATGATTGTTCGCAACAAGGATCAAAGACCTCACGACTATGGCAATTCTACGATGGACCTCTATCCTCGGCCAAGTCATGCGGATTGGACATACTTGGAGAAGTACGGCGTGAAGGCGAGCAGCGGTGGAGGGAGGAGCAGTGCAAGGGAGACCATTGGGCGGGTGGCAGCAAGTACAATTGCAGAGAAGTACCTCAAGCTTGCACATGGCATTGAGATTGTGGCTTTTGTCTCGTCGGTTGGCGGTGTTCATATGTTCCCTCCTACGCCAGTACATCCTACACCTTCGACAAATCCCGCTTTTCTCTCCTTGATCGACACAATCAGCCGCGAGAAAGTCGACGAGTTCGTTCCTGTACGATGTCCCAACGCGGCTGCGTCTGCGAAGATGGCGGAATTAATTGCAGAATTCAGGGATAGACAAGACAGCATTGGTGGTACAGTGACTTGCGTCATCAGAAATGTTCCGAGCGGATTGGGCGAGCCCTGTTTCGACAAGATGGAAGCCATGCTTGCTCATGCCATGCTCAGTATTCCTGCGTCGAAGGGTTTCGAGGTTGGCTCTGGCTTTGGTGGTTGCGAGGTCCCTGGCTCGATACACAATGATCCCTACATTCTTGCCCCCGAAGTTCCGCCTCTGGAGACCGGCGCATCGAGAAATGGCATTCCGAGACCTAGACTTACGACGAAGACGAACAACTCTGGCGGAATTCAAGGAGGGATCACAAATGGAGCACCTATATACTTCCGAGTTGCTTTCAAGCCACCTGCGACGATCGGTTTGGCGCAGCAGACCGCCACATATGATGGTGACTCCGACGGTGTTCTAGAGGCAAAGGGCAGACATGACCCATGTGTTGTTCCTAGAGCTGTTCCAATTGTTGAAGCTATGGCTGCACTTGTTATCATTGATGCATTGATGGCTCAACAAGCGAGACAGGTAACAAGGAGTTTATTGCCACCTTTGAAGAAGACGATACCCGCGAAGCGCACAGTGGTTGATGGGGAGGATGCAATCAAGAAGCAGCATGTCAATGATCAAAGTGTTAATGGGCTTAAAAAGGAGTAGACAAAATTTCATTAGCGATTATGGCAGTCCTATCACTTCGAAGACTGGACTTGAAACCAGACGATATCCCAACACCAGCTGCCAGCAGCCCGGATGAAGCATCCGCCCTATCTTCGTCGAGAGCCCTTGCCCGCTTCGAGCCCGAGCCTGGCAAGGGTAATGAGGGAACAAAATTTCTGATCGTTGAATGATCCGATTCTGGCGGTTCAAACAATATGCCGTATTGGGAATTACCAACTGTCCTATCAGCTACATTCATGTGGCCTGGGCGTCCGTTTAGCTGGCCACAAAAATGGTTGTTTCTCTGTGTGTTCTTGCGCTCTTATACGTTCTTTCTCTTTCGTCGTATATTCTTGTAAATATATTTTTGCCCTATTTTTTTAGGTGTGAAGCCAAACGACAAGCAAGACCATGATTTTAATCAGACTTCCATGCTCAAATCCACGAGAAAGTGATCAGGCCCAAGTTCACCCCTCTTACAGGCAAAGCCCTCCCCTTTTCCTCTCACCAGAGCGCGAGCCACTCCTATAAATGCATCAAACGATTTTCTTCATCATGGTCTCGATATTCTAGAAGGAGAATCTCATCCAGAAGTCCCACGTGCGGTGTCAGAGATCGCCAAGCGATCCGTTGAATAACTCACAGAATAATCCATCGGAAGCGATTTTATGCTGGAAAAGCCGCCCCATCCCCCCTCAGATCAGAGCCCGCACTGAACACTTGCATCCCATCATCAAAATTCGATCTAATCAGCTGTCCTCTCCCAAATAAACTCCTGCCATAACCTTTCACAATCTCTGCTTCGTGACCCATACGCTTCAACTGATCCCTTACCTCCTCGCCTATCCCTTCCTCGAGATACACTGTCATGTCTAACACTTCCCCTTCATCTGGAAAACCAGCACCAATACAAACTCTCGGAACGTCGAGCGCCTGCTGCGGATTCAACCCAAATGTCAACATATTCAACAACACCTGAACATGGCCTTGCGGTTGCATGAATCCTCCCATAACACCGTAGACAGAGTGTAAACTCTCATCATGCACATTGGTGATCATAGCCGGAATGATTGTATGATAGGGACGCTTGCCAGGCGTGAGAACATTTGGATGTTCAGGTTCAAGGTTAAAGTTTGCGCCACGGTTTTGGAGAGTGAAGCCGCAGCCTTTGGGAATGATGGCGCTTCCAAAGCCGGTGTAGTTTGAGTTTATAAAGGAAATGGCGTTGCCGTGCTTGTCGGTAACTGCAAAATATACGGTATCAGAGTGATTATGTGCTGGACTACCGTGATCCATGACTTGGGATGCTTCCTTGGGATTGAAGAGTTTGGCTCGTTCTGCAAGGTAAGGCTGTGAGATGAGTTCCTTTGTGGGTATTTCTACAACATCTGTGGGATCCTGGTATCAGTTTTACCATATTTTTTAATTGATTGAGGCAGGACTTACTTGGGTCTGTCACCCACCAGCTAGCATCAGCGAAAGCGATACGGAGTGCTTCAACCACAGCGTGCAAATAAGGTGCTGTATTGTGTTCTGTCTCCTTGAATATCGGAATTTTGCCAGTCTTCTCTAATTCCTCAAGAATACCAAGGGCGATCAGAGCAACAATCCCCTGACCATTTGGTGGATGCTCCCAAACTTCCACGCCATCGTTCTCAGAAGTGGATTTCTGCTGACCATCAAAATTCTCGCTTTGAATCTTGCCAGCACCCTGGCCCCTGAATTTAAGCGATATGGGATCCACCTGATGATTTATCTCCACGTTAGTTCTCCTACCCCGATCATGCTTCATATAGGATATCAGAACTTACCGTTTCACTCCCAATCTTCATATGGTTTTGCAAATCCTCAAGTTCAAGGTGACCCCCGCGATCTTTACACACCCTTACAATCTCCTCCGAAATTCTGCCTGTGTAAAATCCTTTCTTTCCTTTCTCAGCAAGTTTCCTGAAGGTGTTTGCAAGCGTTGGATTCTTCATGATTTCGCCAGGTCCCGGGGCACGACATCCATCCGGTGCATTCTTGTCTTTCTTCATCATCTCCGCAAAATTGGGGGATGCTTTCCGAAGTGATGGTTCTGCTCTCTTCCACTATTCAAGATGTCAGAATCTTCTTTTCTCAAATTTCAGGAGGAAATTTATCCGTTGAGATACTCACAAACATAGCCGTCAATTCAGAAACCGGAAACCCCTTCTCCCCCATCTCAATAGCCGGAGCCAAGATCTCCCACATTCCCAACTTACCACTACCAAATCTCTCAACCGTATCCACCCATCCGGCAGCCGCTCCAGGCACAGTAACAGCATGCACACTATCAAACGGCACCTTGCCTCCCCGTCTCGCCTTCAAACCAAGATCTTTCCGTATAGTTTCTAAAGTACATTTCCTACCCGATCGACCAGAGCCATTCAACGCAGATACTTTCTTCGTTTTAGCATCGTAGAATAGACAAAACATATCGCCGCCAATGCCCGTTGAACATGGTTCAGCCATGTTGAGGCCAGCTGCTATTGCTACTGCTGCATCCTACGAACTGTCATCAGCTTCTTTTCCCTAATATTCATATCACATGCTGGATCTGGTGTAATGTATAAGGGCACTTACCGCTGCGTTTCCGCCCTGCTGTAAAATTTTGAGTCCACATTTTGCGGCTAGGGGTTGTGTGCATGCTATCATGCCTTCGGTGCTGTGCACCACACTCCGACGGCTGGGAAAGGGGATGAAATCTCGTTCCCTTGAGGGAGGGATTATCTTTGGATTCAGTGGCATTTTGAAAAGTGGGGGTCGCGCTACGTTTGAGGTCCAGGAAGGAGTTTGTTGTGCAGTGGAGATTGTGGGATGGGGTTAAATTATCGTGACAGTTAAACCGTGAATCTAAAAATTGACGGACCCAGGATCAATTCAATAAGCAATAATTTAAATTTGTGATGGGTAATGGAGGTGAGGGATGGGGCTGAGCTTGTTGGTGCCGGCTAATTGAAGGATCTACAAAAGGGGTAAATAAGCGAGGCAGAAGACGACGTCAACACTTTAAAAACAGAATACCATCCACAAATCAAATGATTACTCATCTATCTACATTCGAAACTTGGTACTCCTTCATTAGTCCAAATAATCTTTGCTCATTATGCAGTAATCAAAGGTCCCTAAGTTTGGTGAGGGAAGGTCAGTGGCGTGTAGTCTGTAGTTTGTACGTCTGATAAGGACAGGATGGGGGGTTAGAATCCAGTCCAGCAATCAATTTTCATGACAAAGCCAGCAGCAGTCTACAATTTATCTAAATTTGCGCTTATTGCCAAGCAGCCACATGATATTTTTTGTCACATCTGCCATTTGCCAACAAAAACAAAATCAACGCATGAATTCCTAGGTTCACTGAACAATCCTATAAGATCTTACTTGCGTACTTCATAGTCACATGATGCAAACGCCCCTTGTTCATAATACATGCAATATCAGACGTGTTCTTTGAACCGTATTCACTTGCTCAAAGCATGCTCCAGTACGTGATCCAAAAAATCTTAGTATTTTCATAGTCCTCTCCTATCCCCAGCTCGGTACTATAAACAGCACAAAAAGATGAAGATAGCTCTTCCGTCCACGTGTCTCAACAATGATATCTGCTCTCTGAATCCATGCCCATGACTATGCTACAAAGAAAGGCTTGCCCTGCCTGCCAGCCATCCCAAAAATGATGGTCCCCAGTCCATAGACACCATTGCTCATTTGAGAAAAACGTCAACATAATATCCTAACAAGTTCTTCCATTCCATCCATCATTTCTTTTCATTCGTTTCCAGAGAAGAGATCCAGCGCCAAACAAGAATGCAAGCCATCCTTCCCATTTCCGTCCATGTTTTGTCCTGCCTCGGTGCCTCATGTATATCATTGAGACCAAGGCCTTTCATCCATCCATCTCTCATATGCAACCATCCATTTTCTATTGAACAAACAAAAACAAAAAAAAAGTGAAGATTCGAATCGAGCAAAGCAAGTCTCCCAAATGCGATAGAGGTAGAATGAACTGAATGTTGAATGCGCCGAAATATGCAAGTGTTGTGTTCAACTATCCATCTCAAACTTCTTCGCCGTCTCCGTACTGCCAACGCTGGCATTAGTATCTCTCCTCTCGATCTTCCTGAGATCGATCCTGCTCTCGATCGGGGACTGCGGCTTCGGCTTGCGCCTGGTCATCGTCAAGCCCTCATCGCTGTCCGAGTCATCATCATCAACGTTATCTCCGTCTCCATTGTATCCCTCATCCTCCTCCTCAGGAGAGAGGACGATTGCATCTTGTGCGACCGGGGTCTCCACTTCGGCTGACGTATCCTTGGAGAATGACGGCGGTGTGAGGGTCTCCGGGGTGCTTTCACCAGTCAAGCCAACCTCGGGATGTCGAACCACCCCTGGAAGTTGAAGCATCTCTCCTTCTGGATCTGCAGATACCGATGATGCTCCAGATATCAAGGCCGGAAGTGATGGATTGGATGGGAAGAATTGTTCCGTAGAGCCCAGATTGTCGGAAGAGACTGGCGACGTCATATTCGAGGGTGAAGTCACAGAGGCTAGGCTTGTAGAATTGACTGAGCTGTATGATTGAGCACGCCTGGCTTCTTCCTGTTTCCTGTGAAAGATCTCGTCGTCCGGGGATGGAGGGCAGTGAGCCGGAACCTCGGTGGTTTCATGAGCCAGACGACCGAATTCTTGCCGCTTATCATCAGCCTCCTGCTCTATCTTGTGTCGTCTCTCAAGCGCATCTCGTGCTCGTTGAAATGACTCAGGTGTGCTCGGTCCATAGACTCGAGCATCCGGGGTCTTGCCTTCCGGTGTTCGATTGGCTGTCGAGGGTCTTTGGTCAAGATTCGACGCTGCATATTGCATATGAGGAACGTTGGGAGTGGACGAAGATTGCCCAACTTGATGAGCATTAACCACGTAGGGCTGGAAGGAGAGTGGAGACGCAAGAGGGTTGTCCGAAATCGTAGAGCCAACATCAGACGACCGAGAGATTGGACGAGGAGGTTGGTTCAATCTCATGGGGTGTTGAAAAAGCCCAGGGGCAGTCGCAGTGCTCATTGCCACGCTTGGTTCTGCATGCTTGTCGCCCGACTCAAACAAATTTCGGTCAACTGAACGAGCTCGGGAAGCAGTGCTTTCGTCGATACCCTCCATGACGTCTCGTCCCCTCGGATTCCACAAGTGACCTCCGAACAGAGCATCCAAATGATGATCACCATAGCGGCCAGGGGTGCGAGGGGCCTCCTCGAATGTTGGGGACCTGGGTGTGTTCATAGACCGCGAATGGGAGTGACCACGGTGAACGACCGTCTGAATAGACGCGGCCGCCGAGACGGTACGATCCGGCATACCTGGTCTTTCATCAGGATCTGATGTGCTGTATGGCACACGTTCACGTTTTGGAGTGGCTCCTACCGAGACAGATTGCTGAGCAAAGTCAAGCGCGAAGGGATCCCCTTCAGATGCCGAGAGATCTGGACTGGCCGTCACGCTCTGGGCAAGAGGATGTTCATAGGGCTCGCGGTGGCGTTCATGGTGGTGGTCCTGAAGATCTGAGGTAGACGAAAAGTAGGACTCATCTCCGCGAAGGCTAGCCCGTCTGCTGTCTCGTAGAAGAGGGGTGATGGGTGTGTTGGCGTAGGTATCCGTTCCGGAGCTTGTGGCACTGCTGGCAGCTCGCCGTCGAGATCCTTCGCTTCTTGTTTCACTCCTCGTCGCACCAATGACTTTGTTGATGGTCTTCTTTACGGCGGACCGAGCACGCTCCAGGAAGGTAATCGGTACAACGGCCTGCTCCAATTCCTTCCGGTCAACTTGGATCCTCCTACCGGCAGTCTTCCGTGATGGATCGGTGTCGTCGAGCCATCCGATAAAGTTGGCAATACCATGGATTACCCATGGATGACGTTTAACCTCTCTGAGTTTTATACGCTCAGCAGGGTCTTTGATCAGCATCCTTCGGAGCAGATCGTATAATTCATCGTCAATTTCCTCGAACGCGAGTTCTCCCTCTTCTCTATATGCACCCGTTGATGGGCCGATGCGAAAGTTTGTGCTTGAATGCGGGGCGGTACAGTTGGGGTCGACAGGCTTAAGACGTCGCCTAGGAATGTATACATCTTCCTTGGCGATTGCGCGGAAAAGCTGGTATTCGTCGTCGGCAAGGAAGGGTATGCGAGCAAAGACGAGACAATAAAGAGTGATGCCCAAGGACCACACATCGATTTGCTCGGTGACTCTTGGTTGTTCGATTTCGAGATCAGTGTAGCAGAGTTCGGGTGCGAAGAAGGCTGGAGTGCCGACCGTCTTGGCAAGTTCGAGATCATCGTCGAAGTCGGTGGCATCAGCTTCCGAAATGTTTTCCTCTGTTTCGCCGTCTCTGATTGGTCTGCCGAAATAGGAGACGCCAAAGTCAGAGATCTTGACCCGATGATCCTTTGTCCAGAGTAGATTCGCCGGCTTGATATCTCGATGGACTATACCCTCGTAGTGAAGATACTCTAGACCAAGCACAGTGTCTCTGAAAGCTGCTCGAGCCTGGTCCATGGTAAAACATGGCACGTAGGAGAAGTCATCCTCAAATGCGTCGTGCTGCATATCGTCGATGGAGGACATGTGAGAGATGATACTGTCGGCCATGCTTGGTGATCTGCCGCGATACGGAGGCTCGTCGGGATATGAGCCGTAGTATGTCCCTTCCAAGGCAGTTGCCGAGCCGTGGTTAGATGATATAGAAGGCAACGGGCCAGGTTCATCTCCTTCGTTGTCACTGTCGATGGCAGGGATATCAAACTCGGTGGGAAGTGGAGTATGTGCACGAGAGCTTGCTCTGGAAGGAGCTCGAGATGCTGTTCGTGATTGGGCTCGAGAGCCAGGGTTTGATCTGAGGGTTGAGGATTTGTGGCGGGTGAGATTCTGGGCAGAGCCGTTCGTGGTGACCTTCGAAATCACCGAACCCTCTGCATCTACATCATCATCATCACCATGCTCTAAGCTCCAGTAATCGGGATGCCCTTGTACAAGTTGTAGCTGGTTTATCCTGGCTCGCTTTGCTTCCTTCTGCAGGCGGCGTCTCTCGAGCATTTTGAAGTATCTCTCGTCATCTGCGGCCTCCTTCTCCCCCCTCTGCTCTCTTTCGATACGACGCCGTTCGTAGATGCATATTGGTGGAGCACCCTTCTTGCGCCATACGATCTCCCCAAGCTCAACATGTTCTAGGACCATGTAGATTTTCTTCAGCTCAGGATCGTCAATGACTTCGAGCAGACCGACGACATTGGCATGGCGGATCTTCTTGAGGATAGCGATTTCTCTCTTCGTCTTGTCTTCGGGCGAAACAGTAACTCGTCCCAACTTGCGCTTCTTGGAGAAGCGTTGTATGATCTTGATCGCAACAAAGTCGCCCGTCTCAAGACTTCGTGCCAATTTGACCTTGCCATGCACGCCCCGGCCAATCTCTTCAATGATCTCATACTGGTTTATCAGTTTGCGGCCGGTGATGAAGTCCTGCTCGACTTGGGCTTTGTGGGTCCTGGTTTGCACATGTCAGTAGTGTAATGACGTTATGATTGGGCAGAGGGCGAATATGTAATTGAAGGCAAAAGAAACTGAATCGGAGGGCTCTCATGATTAGGAGCACCAATAAATCACTATAGCGATCGGTTGCACGATCAAACATTGTGTTGTTGTGGTGCAAGCCGACGGGTAGGCAAAAGTTTGGTGGGATGAGTGGAGGGACCACCAAAACGAGGCGAGGGCAACTCACTCTCGAACTTTGTGCATCTGCAGTGGATGGAGGTAGGGGCTCGAGTGCGGCGTGCCATCGGACATGGAGGAGACATGCGGGCGCATTGGATTGTTAGATGGAGAGAAGAGGCCGGGACTCGACGAGGGCGAGCTGGTGGCTGTGGCCGTCTTCGCAGTCGTTGCTGGATCCATTGTTGAGATGCAGCAAGGCGAGAGTCGACATTTTTGAAGGACAAAGAATGGGAAGGCGGTTCGGGGGGTCAGCAAACAGCAGACATGTTTTTCAGAGTCGAGACAATTATCGTGTCGTCGTGTGTGCGGTAGTTGATGTTTTGGTGGTGGTGGTGGTGGTGGTTGTGGTGGTGGGTGTTGAGAGGAGGCGAGGTTGTTGGTGTTGGTGATCCGTAGTCAGGACTCAGTCGTTCAGTAGTGGGCAGGTTGGGTGAGCCGAGTCGAACGGTGCAAAGGCGGGCTTGGCTGTGGAAGTGAAGTAGTAGCAGCAGCAGCAGCAGCAGCAATAATGGTGGTAGTGGTGGTGGATGCGCAATAATGGGGCTCGGGCGCTGTCATTTTACTAGTGCAATCGGCGGATGATTGTGTAGTGGTGGGAAACAAGAGCAGAGGAGCAACCCAGGAGCAGAAGCAGCAGGGGCCGGAAGCGAGAGGCAAGACCGGTGGGTGCAACACTGCAAGCCTGCAAGTGCAAGGCAAAGTGTGCAGGGTAGCAGGGTAGGCTGAACGTTCAAGGCTCAGGGCTCAGGGCTCAGGGATGGTCCAAGGCTCCGATTGAAAAAGCAGAGAAGGCTGCAGCGGGTGAGCGAAAGATTGTCGAGATTGACGAGTGAGAAAGGGCCACTCAGTGTCCTTGCTGACACGGCAGAGGCAATAACCTTACGCGAGAGGTGACGAGAGGTGAGAGGCGAGAGATAGCGAGATGAGGCGTCTTGAGTGCGTTGAAGCAGCAGAACAGAAACAGAAACAAAACACTGTGTCGGTCTCTCTGCCTCTTCTCCGCCGCCCAGCCCAAAGCCCTGATCCAGATCGAACGGCGCACCCCAAAGAGAAACAGCCCACCGCTTTCCTCACCACCCAAAAGTTCTTGGTGGTTCAGTCCCCAGTTCAACAGTTCTTCCCGCAACCGCCCAATCAAGGTCGGCACCGAGTCCTCCCGGCTGCTGATCTGCCCCAAAATAAATCGCTTGCTGGGGGCGGGCGGCTGGCTTTGGCTTCTATGGCTTGCTTGCTTGCTTGCTTGCCGATTACGATGGCGACTGGAGACTGCGATTACTCGATTATTCACGCCCACCACCAACAGCGTTCCCGTTGATGGCTTGGCAGGAGGGTACGAGATCGATGGGTGGATGCTGAATGATGCAACTGAGCAGCAAGAGGGAAAGGGAGGGTGTGATGAAGATGTGTGCTGATCCAGCTGGCTTTAAGCTTTAAGTAAGGGCAGAAAGGGGAGAGGCGTTGCAGCCGGAGGAGGTGAGGGCAGTGCGCATTATTGCAGTTGCTGGGCAGAGAACAAAGATGGTATTCTATATCAGATCCAGCATACCTTAGCCCAGCAACAACGTTAGCTGCGGGACGGGCAAATCAAATACTGGGATAGCCGCCGTATGCTACGACAAAAGGAGCGCACAGATGAAGGAGGAGGGGAAGGGGGAGAGGGAAGGCAGGAAGTCCGACAGTCAGGGTCCGATTTCACCACCACGCTGCGAATCTGTGCTGCCATGATGGCTTTGGGCTCGTCTTGAGTCGCCTCTCTGCTGCATCTCCGGCGTTCTCGTAACTGGTCCAGACTCCTGTCTCCAGACACAAACCCAAGCCAAAACCAACGCCCGCTTCCCCCTCGAGATGCCAGGAGTGCCTCCTTTGGCGCCTGCCGTGAGACGCTCCACGGGCTACCCCATGAAGACAGAAATGCGGAGAAGCTGCCTAAGTTTATTTTACTTTCTTCTGCTGGCCTTCAAACCTTGCCCTTGTTTGACTCTTCTCTTGCGTGCATGCTGCAACATCCTGCATTGCACATGCATCCAGAGGACTCCTCCGTACAGTAACATGTACCGCGTATCGCAGCACCATACTAATTTCCCCATCTGATATCTCATCAGAAATGGCCTGTCTGTCCTCCTTCCCTGCTGGCGCCAGACTGTCTCTGTAAGCCTTGTCTCCCCTTCAAAAACCGCTACTCCATATCAAAATGCGGCATGCAGGATTGAAAAGGTGCTGTGCATACAGCCACATCGGTTCCTTCGGGATCACCCAGTCCATCCCAATCCAATTCAATATATCCCATCTCGATCTTCATCCCTCCACAGGCAGAAAGGGTGTTCCTGTTTCCACAGCCAAGCTACAACGTATCTGCCCTATTAAATGTAGCGAGAGCAGGGGGGTTCCAGGCTGGCACAGACCGGAAAGTCAACAACACGAGCTTTTTATTGGCTCTCACCCCCTGTTTGTGGCTGTCTCGCTACATTTAATCGGCCTGAGACGTTGTAAGGTCGCCCGTACCGTGTGTTCCGTCCCCCGATACCAGATCCGAGTCATGGAGGGGTAGGCAGGAGACGTCCCTGCTCAGAGACAGTCTGACACATACATCCCTACCAAAAAGATCCCCAACCCCAACCGGCTTTTCCATTCTGGGCCATCATGCGATCCAAGGAGTTTCCCTAAGTCGACTCACTTTAAGTCGACTCAGCTAACCCGATTCAGTAATCTTTTGGGGGCCAAACGCATCGCAAAACACTTTCACACTTCAATTCGCACCCGAATTTTCTCACGAAAATTAGGGTTAGGCGCGCAGCGCGGCTTAGGGGTAGTGGTTAGGTGTTAGGGTTAGTTATAGTTAGGGTTATTGGGATATGATAGAAAAATCCAATTCTGAGGAGGCAGGCTAAATCCAGCTTAGTGTGGCTGTCTCGGTTAAATTTTATTGGGTGAAAAGGGTGAGTCGACTTAAAGTGAGTCGACTTAGGGAAACTCGATCCAAGTTCACCGTTCCTCATCAAAAGCTCCGAACCTACCCCCGTTCCCGTACCTTACGCAAGCAGTCCGGGAATAGGTAACTTCTCAACGAGTCAACCTACAGTATGACAAGGAAGCAGATAAGACTGAGCACATTACAATCTTTCAGCCTGCCAACTAGCCTCCCCCACACATCCTGTAAGCTACAATCTAAGTATCCTCAGTTCCATGCATCTGCTCCTATTCATCCACTGCAACTGCAACTGCCATAAAATCATCAGGACCAAAAACTCTGTCGCGCGTGCCATTCGATAGGTCACATTTCCAGGGTCCAGTCTGTGCTTGAGCCAGTGGCGAATGCCAGGCCTGCCCTGTCAAACATCGCGATATCGGCGCATCACTCTTGATTTGGCACTGGAACACCACGACAGGACTTCACAATTCCACATGCACTGCTGCCCAGCCTTCTGCTCAGCAATGAGTGGAAAGATGTGGCATGCCCTACCCGTAGTGTACAGTGGTGACCCTATCTGAGCTGCCCGTTCACGATATTCTGAGGTACATCACATGAAAGTCAGTTTCGTCGAATAGGCAAAAGAAGGTCGCTTCATTGGACGCAAGTAGAGAAAATTTTCACAATTGTTCGAGGGGATTGGATTGGAAAGGGAGCTGCGCGGTTTTATGTCCACCTCATCATGCCATGCAGCAGTCTCTGGAATCAGCTTCACGTGCATGCCTTGGTCCTTAACCTCACGAATGAACTCATGAAGTTTAATCTAACTTATCTCAACGTCAAAGTGGCTCCAATAAGCTCAACAAAAAACGGCCGCGGCTGCCGGATATGGCGTTTCATATCAAGCTGCCTAAAAACTAAACATGGCGTCCCGTAGTAACATGCAACTCCTCACTGCGTACGCCCTCGAATAATAGGTCCAAACACCAGCACAAATTCATCCAAGCAAACAAAAGCGAAAGGAGGCAGGACCATCTCGAGCTATGAGAGGGAAGCGGGACGATCCGCTGCTGCAGAGCTTGCATCTTGTTCGTTCGTCGTCCAGCGTCACATCGGCCGCTCTCTCGGAGCTATATCCGAACCGTACCCTCCACTTCCATTTCCAGCTTAGACCAGCCAGCCAACCCTTGAGCTGAGCAACCACCACCAACGTCTGCTTCCGCTTTCAGACATGAAGGCAAGCTTGCAGTGTTCAGGTAGGTCGTGATCTACAAGCTGAGGTGAGCTCTGCCCTGTCACACACGTGCGAAATACGTGATGGAAGTTTGGCCTCGGACTTGTAAGCTGACATCCGGACTTATTTCCAAGCAAGAAAGTGATCAATATTGATTGCAACCTCACTCTCACTCTTGCCAGCATCCAGATCAGATCAATCCCAGGTCTGAATCTGTATATCTCATCACAGCCACCCTCCTTTCCCATCCCCCCTAATCCCCTGTAACCAAGATTTCCGTCAGGCCACATCACCCCTCAACAGAATCACGAACGGTGCTGACATGAGTGAGACACTTCACATGTCTTGTCACAATCTGCCCTGCCTTGGAATTTTGCAACCCTCAGCCTCATTCCAGAATCTAATCAAATGATTCATGTTTCACCATCTATCCAGGAATACGAGCGCTGAAACCTGAGAACAAGCTGATCATTCAGAGTCTTCCGGCATCCATATCCATATCGCTGTTGCAAATGTATCAGCGGTACCCCTCACCCGCCAGCTTAACCATCTAAAAAGATAAGGAGTGGAGATCCGGAAGAGAAAACAAGGCACAAACCCCGTTAATTTTCAATGAACAACCGTCCGCTTCCGCCTGGGAAACAAGACACTCCTCACTCCAACTCTTATTCTCAGCACAGATGATGAGATGCATTAGGTTCCGAACCCCTGGCATAACGGCACGCTTTGAGCACCGGAGCACGCACGAATACAATATAAAAATGTACATGCTAAGCTTTTGCAAATATACAATGCTGGCATCGGATCCTTACTCCCTTCACGCAATTAGCCTCCACTGCCGGGAACAATCGTGCATTCGCGATCCAGCGTTCCTTGCTCCCGCAGAAGATTCATTTATCCCTATTTAATCTCGGGAACAATTTAAACTTCGCGATCGAACTTCCACGAAGGCTGTGCTACCACCGAAATTGACGTTCCATTCCTCCACAACGACCCCGCAATCGATGTTTCCAGGGGAACGATAACGAAGATGATAAGGTTTCACAAAGACGACGTTGACCCAGACCTATCTCCATCGCACAATCTCAATCTCTTCCCAATTTTACATTTTCCCTCCAACTAGATTCTCTCAAACTCACCGTCAAACAAACATCTCATTCCCTCTTCTCCCACGTGGGCGCCATTCAGACCATACAATTTACCTAGTGCTGCTTTTCAAAAATCAGATGATGCCAAGGCTTTTCCCCAACACACGATAGATGAAGCACCACGCGTCCACACCATTCATCTCCTCTCCTTTCTCCAACCCCTTCCCCCTTTCCATCACAAGTTCACAACTCACTTCATGATACCCATCTGATACTCACCCGCTAAGACGGAACAACTCGGCACCGTTCCCCCTTTCCATCCCCCTCCTCCAATAACCTCCCGCCAATCTCCACAACGCAACAACCTGACCCCCGCATTTCCGGAACCAATCTGCATCAGATTCGCTGCACTTCCCCGGATTTCAAAGCCGCTCGAAGGATGAGCTGCTTAAGCCGGTTCCAACCTGCCCTGGCACTGCCTCCAGAATGGTGGAACATTGGGAGTTGAAAAGGCAAGGGGAGAGGGGTCATGGGATGCGGGGTGCGCTGGATAGGGTTAGCCAATAAAGTAACTCCCCATTGTTCACAGACTAACGCGCCAATAATTGACGCAGACGGGAAGGCCACTGCAGATAGGGTTAGCCAATAGTCTCCTCTTCCTCGCGAGGCAGGAGCACGAACGCACTACGGGGCACGACGGCGGGTATGGGAGATAGGGTTAGGCAATATTCTCCATGAGGAAAATTCCCCTCTCAAATATCGCTGCGGGGAAGGTACAGCGAGACCTGTCGTGTTGCATAACCCTATCCTGCGTAACCCCATGACCACTCGCATACCGCGCTTGCCCAACAGTAGCGGACATCCCACTCTCAAGTAACCCTAGCAGAAGCGGTGTAACAGCAGCCAAAAAACGCAGAAGGTCACGCAGGATAGGGTTAACCAATCCTCCATTCCCACGTCCTTCCCGCCACCTTTGGTGGAGATGAACACACGGTATCGCCTCCCGTAACCCTAGCCAATCCTGCGTAACCCTATCCTCTATAACCACCCAGCCCGTGAGCTTGGCCGTGTTAGCAGGGTCAGTCTGATGCAGTGCGCGAACTTGCACGACGTCGACTGCACGACGAGTCACTAGTCTAACCCTAGATGGGTTATTGCAATGCAGAGGATCGACTCCACTTGAACTGAAAGATTCGGATGGCGCCGAGCTTGCCCCGATGGCCGATATCGCTCGTTGTTCAGCCTCTTGCGTAGTTAAGGATTTGTGTGACGTGAAGGGAGGGACGAGGCTGAACAAAAGGAGAGGTGGGGTGGGGTCTAGATTCAATTGTGAGACGTGAGGCGGTGAGATGTGGTAAGTTTTAAGTAAGGGATCAGAAATTGTCCGTCCTTTGTCATCTCTTCCAACGAGTTCTGTGACCTTCCCAAACTGTTCTGCGAGCTCTTTTGTCAGAAGGAAGATGCAGGAAGGGGATATACCAAGAGAACCGAAGTCAAGAATGACATGGAAGTGCATGATTAATCTTCCCGTCTGAGATCTCTTCAAAATCTGCAAACTCTGATCAGCAAAGATTCAGAAGCCTGGAGCCTGGAGCCTGATCAATAACTTCTATTCGAACATCTCAATAAGATCCTCTTCAGCAAGGATCAGGTCCTTCGCAACTTGACATTCATTCCCATCTCAGCCTTCATTTGTAATATGCTGCCATCTCAAAAGTATGAGATAGACAGACAGCATTTGGAAATATGTCATATTCTTTGCTTGCCTGCTTACTTGCTTGCTTGCTATATCTTTATTTTATTTTATCGTCTTCCTGCCTTTATTTCGCGGTACAGCTCGATAAATATAACGTACTAATGTTGCCGTTCGACTCCGTCTCTCGGAGCCAGTGACTCGTCTCAAAATTCCAAGCTTTCCACTGGAAAACGGGATTTGCCTTACCACTTTTTGTCTCTACCTGATTATTGAGTTCTTGTGCTAAGCAGCGAAAAAAACAGAGGTGTGTATTTGTATTGGATTGTCCTGTAGCCATGTACTTTCCATCTAAAAATCCGAGATGGGCAGACACACACAGCTCTAGAACATATTTCGACACCCGTGCTTTCTTGCTTGCTGCTTCTCCCTCCAAATTCGATTTCTTCATGCAATGGTTCCGCGATAAAAGTTTTAACTCAATGCCCTTGAACATCCAGCACTACGTACATAAAGGACCTTTTAAACCAAGTGGCTAGTCTAGAGATTTGAAGCATTCCAATGGAACAAGCGAGGCCTGATATCATGAAACAATGAGAACTCCTGGCTTATTTCCGAGCAGACTCGGAAATTTGAGAAGTCCGAGATGGGGAGACGGGCAGTATGTGTGAATATCCCTTGCATCCTCACCGCTTCGTCTTTCCAATACATCTTTTTCATGCCATCACACCACGACGAAGCTTGATACCTTTAACCCTCTAATACATTGTATATAAACTCTCCTTTTAAATCAAGCAAGTGGCTCTACCAGAAATTCGAAGTGTTCATTTCCATTCTGGACCAGCGAAGCCAAAATTCTAAACTTGACACTCTTCTCATGGAAAAGGCTGCAGAGCAGACGAGCGAAGAAGGCTCATAGGTGAAAAATGATGAAATCAACTCTCTTGCGCTAAGGCAGGGAATATTCTGGTTATACTGACATGCCGCAGCCCAATGTCCATTCTCCAGTCAAACGGCCCCACGCGACCGCGAGCACCGATATTGCAGCACCATCCTCACTCCAGAACAAGCACAAGTCCCCCTCTACCACCATCACCTGATATCAGCTCAGCATTCCAAGAAACCTGCAAACATCCGTCGACTTTGATCCGTATTTCACCTACCCATTCTTTCAGTTAACCTCCCCACCCCCGTCCAAATGCGCTCGGAAAACAAGAGTATTTTGTGATACCATCATCGCTTTTCAATCCTGATAAAGATACAAGCTATCTGCTCTCCTACCAATTCCCAGAGGTAAAGTAAACATAAAGTTCACCATCACCTCTCTCCTCCGCAACCCTCCTCCCACATATGCTTCCTCGTAAGGTATAACTACATACCACAAGTCTTCCAATTCATATCCAGTCACCCATCATCTCGCAAGAAAAAGAACAGGGCATTCGTACTTGATAGGAGGTGCAGAAATAGCCCGCGGGCTAATCTTTGCCTCGGAACAAGTTTAACAAACTGACATTTGCCTCTTAGTTTTATTAATGTGCCCCGCGATTTTAAGTGATATTTATTTTTAGGTTTTAAACTTTAAATTTATTCATGATTTTAAATTCTTATTTATAATATAATTTAAAGTTTAAAACTTTAAATTCTTTTAAGATTTTTAACTTTTATTTATAATATATTTTAAAATTTTAAATTCTTATTTATAATATATTTTAAAGTTTAAAAGTTTAAATTCTTTTAAGATTTTAAACTTTTATTTATAATATATTTTATATTTATATTAAAATAAGTAAATTAAAGTAATTACTTAAAAGGAATATAAAATTCAAATCTCGAATTATATAAATGAAGACTCTTTTAAGGCCCTCGTTGAAGTTTAACGGTTTTTATATCAATAAGGTGAAAAAACCTAAGTAAAGGCTTTGCTAATAACGTAAATTGCAAGCGTTGATATTCTTGTAATTTATTGATTAACCGCTCACTATTACTTAACCGTCCAAAACTATTAAAAGTTTAAACTTAATCACTAAAACACCACAGAATGAAGAAAAGGAGTATATATTCGTGATCTACGCCCTCACATTAGTCACTAAACAAATTTTTGGAGTTTGCGGGAAACTTTGGGAAAAAATGTGTTTGCTTGGGCGGTTGAGTGGTGTGGGCGTTTGGCCGGTGGACCCTTCTACTGTGCACTCGCTTGTGGCCTTTTTCCCTTGACCTAGCCGAGCCTAGCTTCCCCAGCAGGTATGACATCTGCGATATCGTCACAAACGTCTCGATCGGTGTAGGCAGCAGGTTAGCTGTTGAAATTAGAAACTCTTTGAATTAGAGGATGATTGATTAGAAGGGCCTACGCCTAATCTTTCTCGAAAGATATTTGGAGATGTTGTCCAGTACGTTAACTGCAATTGACCGAGATATTATGTGTACTTGTAAGAGAGTGGCAAAAAAAAAAAAAAAAATCTGACTCCGAGACAAAGATCGATTATTTAATTCACGACATTTTATTAGGATGAATCTTTGAAAGTTATGTGCATGGGCGATGGTGATTGATGCTTTTGAACTGCGGAAGCTACGTAGGTACTTCGGAAGAATTCGCTGATATCTGCGGCTCGGATAGAGTACGAGATGCCCCAGGAGGCCCACTGCGCTTAGCCATCTGCCTTGCTGTCTCTACAGCTACCTGTTGCTGTATTCTCTCAGCACGCGTGGGTGGATTCCTTTGGTAAGACAAAAGTGTAAACACTATTGAAATACCTGATAGAATAGTGGCGACTCGCATGGTATGGTTGAAAGCGTGGGCATATGCTTCCCTGACTGCGTCTACTTGTGTCATGCTTAAGCTTGAGAGATCCAAGGAGGCCAATTGGGTTGGTGATAAATTGCCGAGGAGTTCTCTGCCTTCGATGACGCCAAGTATGGCTGTCGAAGCAGCAATACCGAAACTTCCACCCAGGACTCGCGCCTGGGCAACAATTCCCTGTGCAGTGGCTAAAGAAATTAGCTATAGTACTCAGAAGTCGCGTTTTGTGAACTGTTCATACTTACCATGGTCTTTGATTTCGCATTGAATCCCAGCCAGGATAGTCGAAGTGGACACCGAGAGGCCGAACCCAAGGCCCACAAAAACCTCGAAACCGTAAAGTTTGGGATCAATGGAAGGGTCACTCCATACCGTGGAAAGAAGACCGGTGCCAAGTGTCATGAGACAGGACCCAACAGTGAGCGTATAGAACGAGAGGTCCTTTTTGCTGGATACCGCTCCTCCTAGCATACTGCCGGTAGCAGTTGAAACTAACAGGGGCAGCAAGCCCAAGCCAGCAATAAGAGGACTTTTACCATTCACAATCTGCAAATGAAGAGGAACAATGTAGATGACAACATAGTATGGAAACCCAGTGATGACTGCTGTGATAGCACCCGCAACATATATCCGGCGTTTGAGGAGGCTCATTGGAAACAGCGGCGAAACCGATTCTTGCATGAAAACTCCTATGAAGACTTCCCAGCCGATCAAGACAAGCCAACATGATACACCAGCCACAAGAGGTGCAACGAATAGAGCTGTTCCCCAGAACTTTGGATGTGTTCCGCTTTCCTGGAATGCAAAGACGACCATGATGGAGGCGGCAATGAGAAGAAAGCTGCCCACGACGTCAAGCTGTCTGAGAGGTTTTCTCTCTGCGTGTTTCATCTGATCGGAATTAGGCCAGGCCAGGAGAAACATTGTGATTGAGATGACACCGATTGGAGCGCTGATGCACCATGTCAGCATGTTTCTTGGTGCTAGTGGAATGAGATGCACACTTGATCCAGAATATCCACTTCCATGAAGCAAAACGAGTAATGACCCCACCTAATATCGGGCCAAGGATACCAGAAGTTCCAACAACTCCTCCAGCAACAGCACCTATCCATTTTCTCATGGATCGAGGAAAGATCTCGGGAAACATAACCATAGCGAGTGAATACAGCCCCGAGCCACCGATTCCTTGTATACTTCTCAGGGCGATAAGTTGATATATGGATCGAGCAAAACCGCAGCCAATAGATGCAGAGAAGAAGAGTATGAATGCCACAATGTAGGCATTGCGTCGTCCAAAGACATCACTCAAACTCGTGAACAGAACTGCACAACCCAGATCGCACAAAGTGTATGCCAAAGCAATCCAATTGATGTTTGAGAGGGTATTGAAGTCGGTACCGATGGAAACAAGCGCCGTACTAACAATAGAGCTGTCGACGAACGAGAGAAAAAGGCCGAGGCAGAGACTGGAGAGCGGTCAGAAAACGGATTTCGAAATTTTTTGAACCATGAATGATACAAACGCGATACTCAATGGCAACAATCGAGATATTGGTAAGAGGATCTCCGCAGGAGGGCCTCGCGAACCTCCATTTTGGCCTTCTCCTGGACTAAGATCTCGTTCTTCAGGAGATGTCACCGTACCTGCCGGGCTAGATGCACTCGAGGTGGATTCGAGTTTTGGTGGAAGCTTTTCGTCCATAATGAATATAAGCAAAAATCCCGATTACCTTATCATGAAGCTCTTCAAAGTTCAGATGACAAGCTCAATACTCAAAGAGGAACAATCTTTAGCAGTATAAAAAGTTCATATTTGATAGCATTTAAGGAATGAGGACTACACACGCCTCCTGCCCGCACTGGCTTGAGTACGTAAGAAATGGGGGATCGTACGGCCGTTATTTTGGTGTAATTGAACGGACGCGCTTGACGGCTTTTACATGACAGTGCATACGGTAGACCCAATCTTACGGCCGAAGAGATGTGCAACAAAGTCTGCAAGCCACACTGTTACTTGGTTGATTCGACTGCGGCCAATTTTCGGGGCATTTGCGGATGATTTGATGCAGCTTGGTCTGTTCGGTGAACTGCGGGTAGGGGAGAAATTGTGATGAACGAAAAGATGTTGATTGCACTTCTTCTTCAAACTGAATTTATGGGCTATTGTCAAGAGCTATTATACAATTAATTATACAATTCCTTCTCAATTTATTTTCGTACTGTTCGGATAATTTGCAATCACAGAAACTTGCTCCGGTCACGTGCGCATCTTGCTCTCATCCAACCCACTCAATAATGCGGCGAATTTTATGTTTGCATGGCTCCGGATCTAGTGGGGAGATTTTGAAAAGGCAGATTGGTTAGTGGAAAAACCCGATTACCAAGCTGGTGGTCATGTCGCACTTCAATCTTCAAGTTACTAATCGAGCATCGACAGCTAATATCTGCTCACACCTTCCCGCAACATACACTTTTGATTTCATCGATGCGCCTATAGAATGTGATCCTGCACCTGATCTTAGAAATTTCTATCCGGGGCCTTACTTTCAATTTTTTGATCAATATTCAGATACAGCTATGCAAGAGGCGATCAAAATTGTGGAAGAAGTGGTTGACGAAGATGGCCCATACGACGGCGTGGTGGGCTTCAGCCAGGTTCGAGTTCTTTCTTCACAAGCAAAGCGCTACTTAAAGAAAGTTTTGTACACGACTAACTATGGCACAGGGTGCTGCTGTAGCAGCTGCATATATTGCACGACAACAATTGCATGGGTTTTTCGAGGATGCACCCTTCAAAATGGCAGTCTTCTTGTGCACTGCATTGATTCCTCCTGATATTGCAACCGGCAGTAATATGGCTGATATAATGGGCACACTTGGCCAGGTCGACATACCAACATTGCATATTATAGGAAGGAAAGATCTTTGTAAAGCCCAAAGTTTGGAACTCGTGAAGTTATGTAAACGAGATTCAGCACAGGTCTTGCTCAATGACGGAGGGCATGACATCCCTAGAGATGTTGAGAGTACAAGAACAATCGCGCTTGCCATGGAACGTGCAATGCATGTGGCGCTCTCTGGATAAATGAAACTTTGAAATTGATTCCAATTCTGCCCATAATTCCATTGTGTTTCAAGCGATGAGCAAAAGGTTGGCACTTTCTTGTGAAATCTCTCATCCCAGAGGGGTTTTTACTTTGGATTAAGGCTCTTTTATCGTCAAATTTGCCCTACGCGACTGCAGGGCGGTTAGACAATGTGAAAAATATCTCCGTCTCAGTCCAGCATGAACTTTTTAGGCTCTTGCATGTGAACATGAATTGACGGTAATGGTAAGCCTGTAAGTGCAGCGGTGTTCTGTTTCAAGTTTTTAATATTTCATTATTCAAGATTGGGTCCGTAGATTAAGCTACAGCCCTTCATATCTTGGAGATGGCGGACACCACCGTCTTCACTGTACCAGAGAGAGCTTGTAAACCAAGAGTAATCGAGTTCGAGGCTTGACGACTACAGATCAAGATGGAACATGTGTTCCGTGGAAGCTAAAGCCTATGACACCGTTGACATGCGCCTTTCCAACCTCCACTAACGTCTTCGCATCCAGAATCAACAAATAACTCATTCCTTTAATACCATCCAGCAAAACGGACAACAGTACACCTGCATCTTCATCGTCTACTTGGCTAGCTGGATCTGCCACAAATACTGGCTCCACGGGTGTATGTCCGTTCTGCGACCAAGTCTTGGCTGTTTGAGAACTGACATCATATTTTACGATGCTGTCGAATAAGGTTGATATACCTGTATGCAAAACTACATAAACGAATCTGTGCTTTTTCAATGACATACTAGGGTTGATTGTTGGAAGCTCGGGGTTATAATTCTTCGAGGCGATGAAATCCCAGGTAGTCTCGAACACTTCATGGTTATCATTGGCGAGGTTCGCGAAGACGATGTTCATTTGTGCCTCAACGTCTGGAATTTGGAAATGTAAAACGGCGTATTTGAGATAGGCAGTTTGGCAGAATTGAGAATGCTGGTGCAGTGGGAGAATCCGAAAGCAGGTTGTCGATATACAAACGTTTGAGGATATCCAAATCCTCGTACGCGACTACACCGGCGATGATGTTTAATCTCCCGTCATCGTCAAATTCCTCAAAGGCATTGGCCAAGTGAAAGCAGAAAAAGGGGTTCGATTCGAATTTTGCGACAAGACCACGACCACCTTCTTCTACCGGCCTCTTGTTAATCACGTACCACTTATCAGGCCTATTAGGATCGAACTCCGCCAAAGCATCAACAATATTCTTCGTCCAGAGTATGGGAGCACCTCCATAAGCGTAAAGCGAATTCCAGACACAAAGAATGGCATAATTTTCTGTGAGCAGCATAGAATGAACGTACGCGGGATCATCGCTGATAGTTGCCAAAATAGAAGTGTCGCCCGTGGAGGCGGATGCAAGAAAAACTCGGTACACACCCTGACCTTTCACAAAACCAAGGTTGTAGTTGTATCGGTTCTGTTGCACAAAGATTGTACCTTCACACCATGAAATGCTCCTTTCGACCTCTCTTCAGTTCTCGAGAGGCCTGTATGATTTGAAGCGATTGTGACAGCTACAGTGTAGCTGCTACACTCAACTCATCCGGCCTTGTAGGACTAAAATCTGTCGGTTTCTTACCTTCTGGAAAAGCGACATGCACGGATCATATTTTGCTCCAAAGGTGACACCGTCTCGATTGCCTGTGGTTCCAAGCTTCGCAATCAGGCCATCACAAATCGACTTAGAATTGTACGTCGCGCGTATACTCTGATCAGGTTCTTGCGGAGTATGGATCTGAAATCGATGTATCCGAGCAAGATTGTCGAACCAATGATTGACTCGAAAGAGTTTCCCATTTTCACCTTCGATCTCCCGAACACCCAACCAAGCCTGTTCTGAATAGGGTTCCAGCTGCAAAAGCAGGTATAGAGCCTTCGATTTCAAGTTCGACTGGAGCTCGTTCTTCATATGACATATCAAACTATGAAAATTGGAGGCTTTTCACGCAAGTAGCTCGTTGGAATGCGATACTCCCTGCGAATTCGCCCAATCTTTATAGTGGGCTGCGTTCGCCATCTGCAAGTAACCCAAAAATTGAGTCAGGCCCTCAAGAGTTCCACATGTCAATAATGAATTCTCAATTGATAATAAATGGAGCTTGAGTATGTTTCCGACGATTGGCGATTGACGAAAGATGGCACTTTTACTGTTTTGGCTTGCGGCTTTGGAGGAAATAAGATATAGCGAGAACCGCTGTCCGCGAAAATAAAAGTGGTTGCAGCTTCGTTAATTGACCTATCCTTCATAAGACAGAGAATTCATGGTTTGGGGCATTGCTGCGTGTTTCCAGGGGGAGTGGAGCAGGGGGGACCAACATGTTGGAGGCAGACAATGGCGAGGGCGTAGGCTTTTTAACCAATCAACTGGGAAAAGAAAGTTTTTTACGGCCGTAAACTGCCGTGATAGGATCCTCGTGCTGCCTTTCACTGTTGCGCTTTTCACAATCTGAGCAGACTATTCTCAAGTCGCATATTAACCAGCTTTATAAATTGAATCGAAAATAAAAGGAACATGTGCCTGCCCCCGCCACCAGGGTAAACTTTGTAAACCTAACGACCGCATTGTAGAGAAAAGGGGAAACCATAGAAACTGGGTCTTCAAAGCAAAGAATTGAAACAGAACACGTCTCCAATTTCTCATCACTCAGTGACCTCATCTAGTGCCAACAGCGCAATATCTTCTCTTACAAAACCGGATTTACTAGCCACCTTAATAGCAAGTTTTACGAGTGGCATCATGGATAAGATATCAAAGACCGATATGTCTGCATTCAGGCGACGGAAGATGATCTACAATAGATTAGCTATCATAGGATCTTGAAAGATGGACGACGTAACAACTATTTTCGACAAAAGAAGCGTGACGTGAGGATATGAATCAGAGAAAAGAGCAATGACTCACATTCCTGATCTCAACAGCAACCAAGGAATCAACTATACCATGTTAGTTAATATGTCGAATCACCGAGAGGAATTGCTCATCTACATACCTCCAAAAGCGTGCATTGGCTTCTCCAAATCCACATCCACGGCCTCCATATTCAAAGCCCTGGCTAGCTGCGAAGCTAAAACACCTTCAATAATTGTGCAAGCCTGTCTAACAGATGTGGCGGATCTCAAATTCTCCTTTATCAACGCATCTTCGGATGAGCTGGTAACTCCGCTGTCAGCTTTGAGCTGGTCATGCAGTTCAATGTACTTCAAATCACTGGTCATTGCACTCCCAATACTTCCTTCTAATAGAAGCTCTTTGCCAACACCTGTGACAAGTTGTGCAGGTACTTGTGCGCCGTCTCGAGTCTTTCCAAGCATCGCCGCTGCCAAAATGAGGTGGATATCCCTTTCCGAGATGAACAAGTTGTTCAAGTAGTCCAATCGTTCAAATTGCTCTGGGTTTTCAGAAATATAACCAACTTCGGACACAATACCCAGGTCGATTGTCATTGATGGAAGGCCCTTTGACCGTCGATATAGCGACAGAGCATCCTGGTATGTTCCTGCAGCAGAGTAATTTGCTTGCCCAGGGTTTCCAATAACACCTGCCATGGATGAAAGCATGATGAAGAAATCGAGGTCATCTGGCATGTATTTGTGCAAGTTCAAGCTTCCTTGAATCTTTGGTTCCGTCGTTTGAGACCATCTTTGAAGTGTCAGCTTTCGCGCACACAATACGGGAAACACTGTCGGAAACAAAAACTTACTGCTTGAAGGTCATATTCTCAAACATTGAATCTCTCAGGACCATGGCACACTGTACGAGACCTTTGATCTTCTTTCCTTGTTCTTGGCATCGTGCTACAGCAAGTTGAACTTGGACTGGATCCGCAATATCACATTGGATGGCTTCAGCATTGCATCCTCGTGTCAAAAGGCTAGTAATAAAATGCTGAGTATCTTCAGATTTCGCGCCAGAGCGCGAGAGGAAGCTAATGTTGCGGGCTCCAGCTTCAAACCTGGGGATCGAAGAAGTCAGTAACCGATCGTTCTAAAAGACTTGGGAAAACTACAAGAAGCCGAGAGACATATAAAAATACGGGACAGAGTTCCCTAAGGACCTACATCATATCGGCAATTGATCTCCCAATACCACCAAGCCCTCCAGCAAGAATGTAATTTGCAGAAGGATCGAGCTTCAGTTGGGCTGGTTTTGGCGGAGGCGTCAGAATCTGGTGGTCTGGTGCGAATTTGAGGACTGCACTGCCAAAGCAGCGCCGGCCATGCAGGAAGGCTAGAGCAGCTTCAATTTTAGGCAAAGGAAATGTACGGATAGAAGATGCCAGAGGAAGGCCACACTTGGCAGCTCTGTCCCAACTGCTCTTGAAGAGGCCAGCAATCATCCTAGGAGAGACGGACCTCATATGCTCGAGGTCAAAATTACTGATAGCAATATTACTGGAGAAAGAGGCAGCCGTTGTTTCAAAGGGTCTTCTTCCAATACTGACGAAACGACCGAAATGGGACAAGTAGCACATGGATTCTTGCATGGGCCCACCATTCAGTGTCGTGACAACAAGGGCCACTTCTTTGAGGTCTGCGAGAGCTGGACCACCTGGAGTTGTGGAAGATCGAAGAATATGATCTTCATCGATCCCGAGACTCTCCATAAGAACCTCCTCATGCTTTGCATCTTGAGCTTTTACGAAGACGTTTGCGCCAAGTTGTCTGGCGAGGGAAACCAGGGCTTGTTCAATGCTCCCTGAAATGGCAGCAATAACAACTGTTTCTCCTGGTTGTAACCGTCCCAGATCTAACAAAGCTGCCTGGGCGGTACAGAGCGCAGATGGAAGAGTAACCACAAGATTCGGGTCGACAAAAGCTGGAACATGTCTAGCAAAGTCTTGATTGACGACAATCGATGTCCTCATGGTTTGGGAAGCGCATATAACGACGGAGTCGCCAAGTGTAAAGTTTGTAACACCCGATCCAATTCTGAACACTATGCCAATAGCATCCACTCCATGAACACAATTGTCTTCAATATCGGTAGGATGTAAGCTGATTGCTGAGATCTTCACTTCCAAATCATATTCACCAAGAGTGTCCGGTGTTTCAGCGCGCTGCCATGCAATAGAATTGCTGCTCCGCTCAATGACACCCTTCACGGCACCACGTAGATCAGCAAGAGAAATGAGGGATGGTTCTTCTCGAGTAGGGCGACTCGAGAGTTCTTGATGGAAAGATTCCTGTACTCTGAGGCGCGGAACGAATATTTTGCCATCTCTGGCAGCAAACTCTTGCTCGTATACGGAATCTTCGGAGAGAATGGAATAAACAATTGATTTGAGAATTGCTTGCGCAATGAAATCTTTTGTGATCTCTAATTTCCATGGCAAATTGAGATGAGGCAACTTCAGTTGAGGCATTTCCACTCTGAGTGTACGCAGCAAACCTGTTGTGGCACTGAACTCAAGACTATGCTCGGTGGTATAGTCTCCTCCTCGCGTAATCCATAATATAGCTGATGCACGAGATGCAAGATCTTTAAAGCTTCCTAGTTCCGTCTCGGTCCATCTTGCCACAAATGGCTCGTTCATTTCGATGAGAGATACGAGAATTGTGTCCGAAGGGATTAAATAACCTTCAAGAGCAAGCTGTGAAGTAGTTGCAACTTGAACTGCGCAGTTGGAGATGGAGACCTGAAGGATGGTTGACAACTGCTGAGCCAGGAGCCGAATATCAGGATCCTCATCCTCTCTGCAGAGGATCAGAATACGGGAGGCTTTCGTCAATGCCTTCCCAGCCGCTGCATCAAATTCAAAACTTTGGTCAAGCTCTTCCCATTGTATTGTGGTGCATTTCCGGGGTTGACGTTTCAAGACGGCGATGTTGGTGTTCGTAGCTGCAATATCTCGGGATAAAAAGCCCCGTACAACAGCCTTAGGAGAGAGCCAACTTTCATCTGACAAGACAATATCTCCAATGAAATCACCCGTCTCCGTCTTGATGCTTTTCGAGTAGCCATCAAGTTCAGTCCCAGGTTTGGAAGATATGTCAGCAGCAATGAAGATGCTTTCGATCGAGACCGGAACCAAGGACTCGTCGCCAGACAGAGTATGGAGATAACCTAGGGCTTGCATATGGAAAATCGAGTCTAAAGTTGCGGGGTGGATGAGGTGAGGGTATTCGAACTGACTGGGCATTGCTGCCTTTGTGTCTGGAATTGTGATTTTCCCATGGCCTTCTTGTATGCCAGCAACACACTCCGAAACATTCTGGTGAAGCGGGCCATACTGCAAATTCATTTTCTTATCAAAGAACTTATAGAATGTCCGTGGAGCAAGTTTTCTTGTGGCACGTTTGCGGATCATAGCGTATAAAGAAGCGTTTGAATCCCAGTCATTAATGTTTCCAGTGCTCTGGTTATCCACGTAATGTGTCGAAACAAGCCCAGAACAATTTTCTTGCCATTCTTCGTCTTCGGCTTGGGAGAATATCCGAAAAGAGTAGTGTGGGCTTCCATCCTCGACAGGTCGCAGATGAATTGCAGTCTCCACCGCTGTGTCACCGCTCGAGATGAACAAGGGCCGCCTGAAGAGGATTTTGCGAACTTCGACGCCCCTTAACACACGATTTGAATCAATCATTTCATGCGCAGCTTGGATTGCCATTGTTACCATGGCTGCTCCAGGATAGAGGATCATCTGCTGGACACGATGATCTGCCATCCAGGGCTGCTCCGAAAGACGAAGGAAATTCTGCCAACGAGGCTCACGTTTGTCTTGACTTCGGAGACGCAATCCAAGGAGGTCAGTCCTCGGTTTTCGCAGATAACGATACGTCTTTCCCCAAGCCGATTGGTGCCCGAAGCCTCTGGTATGATTCCACGGGTAAGGAGGTAGGCTTGCAAGCGCGTGATACTTGTCCCTCGGCGTGGCTTGAAAGTTGACGGCGTAAAGATCGATGCTAAGCCCTAGGGATGAGTGAGTGTCTACTCGGGTCTAGAGACGAACGAAACAGAAGGATTACGGGATTTCGGTGAATTTGGGGCAAACATTTTGTCTTACCTTGGGCCCATAATTTTCCAGCGGCGTTCAATGCAGAGACCTCGGCACTGGCTCCTCTGGATAGTAAAGATGTGTACATTATCGATGTGGCCAAGCGATCGTCATGTGCAGTTAGTATTTGCACCAGTGGCCCTTGAAGTGCTGCTGCCGGACCGATCTCAATGGCCGCAGCATATGATATTGCGATCTTGCGTCTGGTTTTGGTTGGTGCGTTTTGGGATATTAAGGCTTTCACTGCTTCTGAGAAGCGCACCGTGCTGATCATGTTTTGGACCCAGTAGGAGGCTTCTTGGAGCTCCTGGGCTGAAATAGAAGCTGCCGTAACGGACGAAAACATTATGACGCAAGAGGCATTCTTATCACTTGGTGTCTCGAGGGTTCCGATGGCCGCAAGATAGTCTGCGGCTATGACCTTCATCTTCATCACAGAACATTACAAATCAGCAAACTTTCTCATAAAATATGAGCTAGGGCAGATTATGGAGACTGCTCCGTATCGGACTGAGTTGAGGCTCCAAATTCTGGCGGGTGACGGAGCGGTTTTCAGGGAAGCTGACTTACATGAGGTGAGTGGTAAGCCGTCTTAACACGCAGCCTCCGAACGAATATTCCGTCTGCGGTGAGGACTGCCAAGAGCTGATTGATGGAAGACTCGTCTCCTGAGAGTGTCACATTATTCGGCGCATTTATGCAAGCCACCACAACAGAATTTTCAGGTACATTGTGCAGATAAGGAACAACTGCTTCATCTGAGAGGCCGACAGCTATCATTGCTCCGGATCTGCCACCCAAGCGGTTGTTGACGTCTGCAGAATATTTTCCTCGAAAATATGCAATCTTGATTGCATCATGGTGAGAGATGGCGCCGGTGGCGTACGCGGCGGCTGATACAAATCAACATTCATTTAGGTGGGTGCCAGGAAAAGAGTCCTACCTATTTCGCCACTGGAATGTCCAACCACTGACTTTGGTTGTATTCCCCAAGTGTTGAGAAGATCCACAAGAGCTATCTGTAGAGCTGTACAGAGGGGTTGGCTGAAGTCAGGAGAATCTATTCGGCTCGTCTCATCTGACGCAAAGAGTTCTTCCTGTATCGACCATTTGCAGCCAAGGACGTCAAAACATTCTTGAGAGGTTTCCAAACTTTGCCTGTACGCTCGGTTACCAATCAACTCCTTTCCCATGCTAGCCCATTGCGCCCCCTGGCCAGTGAAGATGAAAAAGACGTTATTGTTCTTTGCTGTCCGTCGCAGGCCAGGGAGCCGTGTTTGAAGCAAGGCATTAAGATCGGTGATTGATTTGCAAACGACGAAGGTTCTGTGATCGAAGGCAGACCTTCGGGATCCAAGGGTGTATGCTAGATTGGCAGCAGTAATTCCTGAAACGTGATTGTTCGCCACATCTTGTGATTTTTCTGCTTGGAGTGCTCCATCGAGAGTTGAGCTATAGGCATTTGACAGACGAGAAAGTCCCGCTTGATCCGCCGAAGAAAAGACAAATAATTTGTTCGGAAGCTGAAATTGATTACCTAGCTCGCTTGTTGGGGTGTCTTCCGAGCTGAAACCACTGTCACTTTCGGAATCATTGAGAAAAAGTGTGGTCTGATGATGCGCCTTTATATCTGAACAGAATTAGTATAGAGCTGTCACTAGAATCTAGAGGTAGCTGAAGACGAAATCCAAGGGTGAATGTGAACAGGGCAGAAGGATAAATTACCGTGCTTTTGCAGATAGTGGTAAGCATCATCAACAATAACATGTGCATTTGCGCCACCTGAAAACTCGTTAATACCTGATTGATTATCCAAAATACAAAGGGATGTAATATACCGTAACCAAATGAATTGACAGATGCACGCCGAGTGCCACTGGTGGGCCATGGCGTCAAAGTCTCGGGCAGGGCAATTCTCCATTCTTCCAAACGCAGCCGAGGATTGGCTTTCTCAAAGCCTGCGAGCGGTGGGATCTGACCTCGTTCTACTACCAACGCCGCTTTGATGAGCCCCGCAAGGCCTGCGCATCCCTCGAGATGACCAATATTGGTCTTGACGCTTCCTACGTAGATAGGATTGTCTTCCCCGCGGGTTTTGCCGAACGTTGCTCCAATAGCAGATAGTTCGTATGGGTCGCCAATGGATGTTCCAGTTCCTGTTTCTGTTAAAAAGCAATCACTCATAGGATTTATTCACTGTACCATGAGCCTCAAAGTACGATGTCTCATCCAATGACAAGCCTATCCCAGCATAAGTCGATAGTATCAAATCTGCGTGAGCTTGTGGTGAAGGCATGGTAATCCCAGGGGTTCTGCCATCTTGCCCAAGACCAGAATTGCGGATTATCGCTCGAATTGTGTCTCCATCTGCCACCGCTTGCTTCAAAGTTTTGAGTATCATTCCTCCAATGCCATCGCCTCTCGCATATCCATTGGCGCGGTGATCAAAGCTATGACATATTCCGTCTGGGCTGAGGAACGTCATCCAGCACCTTGGACTGAGTCAGTACAGAGCTACGGTTCTAGAGCGACATAATATCGAGGCGCTTTAACTTACATGTCTCGCATATAGGATGGGTCATAAATAAGATTCGTGCCCCCTATGATCGCCTTGAACCAGAAGAATTAGTATCAAGCTTATTGAGTAGGTCAAGAAAAACCCACCATCTTGGACTCTCCCAAGCGCAGTGATTGGCAAGCAAGATGCCTAGAATAAGTTAGTATCACAAAGCTTTCAGAATAGAATGCTGTGATGGAGCGTTGAAGAGTCCTCAACTAAACGGGAAGCTTGCGGTGGTGAACAAAGAAAACGGGCCTGTTACACAGCATAAAGCGAAGACGAGCAGGCGGTATCAACTGTGACGCTTGGTCCTCGAAGATCAAAAAACCAGGAAACCCGGTTTGAGAGCATACTATAATGATGTCAGTTTAGCTTCAGCACCGACTTTCTAGACTTTACCTCGAGCCATAGCCTGTTGCCGCATAAAATGCTCCACCAACTGAGAGGAATTAATTTTGACGACCTTCGGTTCATGTACGGCACTTACACGGATCTCTTCCCGTAACACCTTCAAAGTCCTTTGTGAAACATCCGACATACACGCTTGTTTGGGTGCCGGCGATATCTTGGATCGGAATGCCGGCTGTAAATGGGATGTTTAAGCAAATGTAAAGAAAATGCTGGCAAACTCATCTCACCATTCTCAAGTGCCTCGTAAGCGACCTCAAGCATTAAACGTTGCTGTGGATCTGTGCCACTTGCCTCCAGCGCTGTCATCGAGAAGAAAGGAGCATCAAACAGCACAGGGTCTTCGGATAGGAAATAACCGCCTTTTACGTTGATCTACAACCAGTTTTGTTAGTGAACGAGACGTAAGTGATTAATTGCCCACAAACTCACGGAACCTGCTCTTGCTGCATCGGGATGGTAGTAACCTTCAATATCAAACCTTTCTTTCGGGATTTTCTTATGTGCTGACCTTCCCTCGCTCAACATCTGCCAAAATTGTTCACTTGAGTGAGAGGCTCCTGGAAACCGCATCGCCATGCCTACGATGGCAATTGGCTCCATGGCCTCGGTTTCTTTAGGTAAAGACATTGCACTCTTCTCACAATACAAAGAATCCAGCTGAGGCATGCAAGAGTTGAGATTCAAGATTCAAGTGGGAAGCTTTGGTAGGTAGTCATAACCAATAAAAAACAAAACCATTTGAGCGGGTGGGGATGATCTGGTAACCACTTGAATTCTTGATATCAGCATGTTCACACTAGAGACAAGAAAGCTCCGAGTTGAAAAGCCAATTTGACTCGAGTCGCTTCCACAAGCCAGGGCAGAAACATTTCTGAGGTCCGGGGAACCACTTGGTTGGTCTGGTGTGCGAGAAACGCTGCATCGCCCTCTGGGATCACGAACACTTCTGGCTGAACCATCCCAATAACACTCGGCCAGGGCGAAAGTGTCGTTCAGCTAATGTGAAGAGCGCCACCAATGGCAGCGAATCCTATTCTGGTTTGCTTTGCCCCATGAAATCAGCAAGATGGGCTCTTCCCCCACGCTCCGCGGTTTCTCACAAAGTTGGCTCCACACTCTCGGGTGCTCCCCAGAGACCCGCTCTCCTGAGTCGACTTGCTAGTCAGTGGCAACCACATGAAAGAGATCGGAATGTGGATGAGCCAAGCCTCCTGCACAAAGACGCGGCTTGGTAGTGAGGGTGCGAATGCTCGCCGACTCCTCGGTCCATTGATATGCAGCCATTTTTCTCGGCCTATTTTCTTCCAATAGTTGGTGGACTCTGACAAGCCAGACCACCTCGATCTCTGCGAATAATGTGGGTTTCCGATCGTTACGAGCATCATAATCATACGGTGGATTAGCTTTGTGGAAGCGGATGTTGAAGTGTCGTTGACCAGCACGAATTTGCCGAAATCTCTCACCGCTTTTACTGCTGCTAGAATGAGATGGCACGTGACCTAGAAAGTCTTGCTTTAGTATTGTAATACAAAGCTGCCAAATCAATTTTAGAGATTTTTATATTTCGCATAGTCTAGAATTCGCTTTGTAAGTATATCATCACGGAGTAAATGGAGATTTCGTTGTGGTAAGGCTCTCCCCTTCCAATTCCTGCTTTTCTCTCACCGTACCAAAACAAATTCTTTTGCAACCATTTATAAAGCGTCTTCATGGTAAATGCAAGAGAAAATGGATCACCATATAGCAAACGAAATTCCAGATTAGGGTTTACAGTTCTAGGAAGTAAAATCTCTCTGCTTGATCCTTCTGATCCTCCTGATAATACTATATTTTTTTTGTACCGAATCTTCAATTGCATCCGTCGAGCCTACCACATCCTCTGACCCATGAAATTAGCCTTTTCAATCGCCCTAGAAACGGCCTCTACACCTTCAGTCTTGTGCGGAATCTCATGTGCACCCCGATGTATGACAGCAATAACCTTTTCTCGTTCACAGAGCGCTTTGGCAATCTCCGCCAGCCGTTTCACTGCAGAACTTTCATCACTCCCAATTACATGTACCGTAGGGATTGAAATACGCTCTTCGGTGTATACAGGATGAAAGAAGCGAGGAAACTCGTCCTTGAAGTCTAAAGATGCCGTGAAGTCTGGGAAGGCATTCGTTTCTGTGACATTGAAGATCCGGCGAGTATGGAGGAGTGTTTCGATCTCTTGGACCTTCAATGACATTAACAGAGGTTGAAGAATGAAAAAAACAATGAATCGACAGACCAAATCTAAACATAGTTCTCGTTCCCTTGGGGAGAGTTTCGGCAAACCCGTGAACTTCTCTGGCTCGATCATTGCGCTTCCATTGCTATCAAGCATCCCGACCAGGATCTTTCCGATATCACCCTGATCCAGCTTGTCCAGAAAAGATCTGATCTCCTTATCCTTATATGTGCGATTAGGTGAAACGACAACACCTGGTGTGAAGAAGACCGCGAATCGAAAAGGCGAGGGCCTGTCGGGATATTGTATTTGATGATGGAGAATGTATGAAACTGCTAAGCTTGCTCCTTGGCTGTTTGCAAGCACAGCGTCAAAGGGGGCTTCCTCTTCATCTAGCAATTCTGTAACAAGTTCATGTGCCTTTTGGACTTGCTGTGCATCACAACCATCATAATAACAAAGAGTATTCCCTTGGAATAGACCCGCGAGTGCTCGCGCAGTGTCAGAGGAATAAGATCAGGCGGAGGGAATTCATCATACCAGTTCTGGTTACTGGAATTTCTCCGTCAAGGTACACATACTCGTGATGTTCACCCAAGGCTCGGGAAATACTTGCAAACTGCTGCTCGAAAATCTCGCTGCTAGTACCATACCCGTGGAAACACAGGAAGCGCATTGTCTGTTTACCAAGTGAGACCACAGTCAATTGCCCACGGATTTTCCAATAGACGAGTGCACATCCGCTCGCTGTATGTCACCACCCGATAACAGTATCGTCGGCTTTGAGACAAGCAGAGCACAATAGTGAACAACTTCAAGTAGAGACGCTTCACGGAATAGTATTGGCTCAAATACGCTGAATCTCGGAGGATACGAGTCAGGCTGTCTATTGCGACCGTGCGGCACTGTGACGGTCCATGCACTAGATAACAACACGGGAATGTGAGACACAGGTTCAACAGAAATGGGCCGGGCCGAGACTATTTCAGCTGGGACCAGTGATTGCAGATTTTAACTCACATGATGATTTCATTGGGAGAGCATGCATGAACCACCTGGACACAAGCGGTACCGAAGTGTTGGGTCCTCTACTATAGGGCCAACTCGGTCATGTACGAGTTCGTGGCGTGGGAACTGCAGATGCTGTATGCCTAAGCCCACCTGTCAGAACAGCGCATAGCATCTCGCTTCATCACCGGGGATCCCGGACGATCTAGCTTATTCCAGGCCTTCATTGAAGCAGTAGATGGGCGAGGACCATCCCGGGCGCAGCGAGCAACATTCCAATTGGCTAGCAAGAGCAAGTGATAACCACTATTCACCCCACCCCCTTCCCCAAAAATACAACCCCCTTATCTACACATTGCTTCAATTGGCTAGCAACATTCTAATTGGCTAGCTAGCTGCCGGAATCTTGGCCACCTCGTCGCTCTCTTGTGTTTTCTTGTAGAAAAGGTCTCTGCACTCTCTCTCCTAAAGATGTGGGATATAGCTACTGGCTAGAGAGGAAACAGTCTCCGCTAACGTACAAAGACCCATCAAGACCGATCTCGCTACAGTACGTAAGAACTGTCTCAAGAATTTGTCATTTTAGCCTAGATTGACCAAGTGAAAAAGCACTCTTCTGCCTCAAGCTTGCATGTGGATCCTGCAGATGCACTCGGTCATGCAGAAATGGTTGTCAGAGCTGCCTTGCAGAATCTGGTAGATTTTGCGAGCGCTGACTTGCTGTATCTGGCTTATTGGAGGATCCAGATCTTTCTTCTGCGAAGCAAAAGCAAGCCAATATTACGCCCGTAGAGCACTGCGAAGGCGAAGTGGTGGTTTTGGTGGCTTTTAGGACCGTTCTGTTTCGCTTCCAGGCCAGCTGTCATTCCCAAGTGTGGGTGGTACCAGTCCCATGGCCATAGCCATCTGAACTCGAGATACGAAGGCAACAAGGGCAATGCTCGAGACTGCAAGTCCAAGAATGTCTTTAGAATACCCTCGCGTTCGAGATGCTTGCGAAAGTTGCCATCGACGTAAAATTCGTTGTCTTTTGACGCCTGGCAGCCCCGCATGTCAAAGTTGCCTGACCAGCGGAGATTCGTGTCTATTTGCGCCTCGTGCAAAAGCTGGTCGACCACGAAGAACGCATTCGGAGAATCAACGAAGAAAACTCGCATGGCAAGCGGCAGACAATAACAAACATTTAAAGACAGCAAATCAAATTGGACATGCTCGGTCAAGCAGCGACTCACTGCTTATGGTGGTGGGGGATGAGCTACAGGTTGACGCGATAATGACCTTTGATAATTACTGGGATCCCGAGAAAGCGACAGATATACAAAAGTTGGGAGGTACTGACTTCCTTACGCCAAATATAACACCCCAGGAAGGGCGCGAAAATCAATTGGTGCCGAGCGGAGTGCAGCATACAACACCACTAGATGGGCACCATTCTCCGCTGCTCGGTGGAACGCAGCAGGGAATTCTGCGGGAGAGGCGAGGATCTCAATTGGTGCTGAGCGGTGCACAACATCCAACACCGCAGGGAGGGTATGAAAGTGAAATCCTGCTGAGCGGGGTGCAGCTTCCAACGTCGGATGAGGGGCGGTCATCTCAACGGGTGCAGCGTTCAGCCTCCCCCGAGCGGCAGGATTCTTTGTTACTGGGCGAACCGCATACAGCAGGGCAAGAGGGGCGTGACTCTCTGACAGTGAATGGAGTGCTGCAAGATCGGAACCACAAAGATGGAAATCTTGGACTGATGACACCGTCGTGTTTGTCAACCCCGCCACGATATGATGGATTCGCATTGGCGGATGAATCGCTTGATTTCGACACCGCTTTGAAGCTCTGCGGAGATTTGGATCGCTCGAGCCGTAGGCTTCGGGAAGGATATGTCGATACGGTGGAGGTAAAAGGAATGATGGAGATGGTCGAACACGCGTGTACCGTAGCGCGAACGGCAGCGTCGTCCACCTTAACAGAGAAAGCATCGGCCGCGCTTCTCCTAGCCGCTGTATATAAGGTTGTGGAGATCTGCGAGGCTCTTATTCGGCAGATAGGAGAAGATGACTCGAACGCAGATTCTTTGGATCGTTCTTTCCAGCTACAGAGGTTGGATTTGGCCATGTTTCAAGCCTTCATGTTCTTGAACCATACAGGCCAAGTCGACGCTCTGAAGAAAGTGTCAGGATTGCATGCCTGGATCAGCTCCATCATGCAGCAACAGCAGTACAGCTCGATATGGTAGAGGGCACCGCGGACAGCAAGCTAGAATTGCCTGTGTTCGAGAGTTGGTTGGCGACATAATTGGGTTGGTCTTTCCAGCGCTCTTCGTGGTTTTCGTAACTGCAGTTTTGAAGACAGACGTTCCATCCCGTTTCTAAAAGCGTGTGATAACGAGGTCTCCTATCGTGAAGAGGACTGAGTGTAGTTAAGTCCCAATGACCGAGGCAGAAAACCGCGTTTCAAACCCTGTCGCGAAATTACCACGTGGAAGTAAACATGATTTATCCCTATCCTGAGTCTACGACCACCTAGCCCGGCTTCCCGCCACTTAACAAGCCCACCCGATAAAGTCTGTATTTTTAGCGACGTTTTCAGGCCTCGCGAAAACCAAGTCAATGATTTTAATTCGCAATGATTAAATAACCACAAATTATCTTGTCTTTAAACCCGAGCATATAAGAAAAAAGAAGCCAAATTGAGTTTTGAGTACTTATTCAAGGCTATTTCGATATAAATTAAAAATTCCAAAGTTCTCTTTGGTGGCTCTTTGCTAGCGAAATACCCTAAAAACACAGACTTTATCGGGTGGGCTGGTAACAAAATTCTCAGGTAGACTAGACTACTTGTGAACGGCATTATGTTCTCCGCAATGCAACACAGCCTGCTATTTATCATTAATATATGCGTGGCCTTTTAAGCGGCGCTGTGATTAGTGCGCATAGATAAAATCTTAAACTTTGATCCCGGCTTATTCCTTCGATTAAGCGTTTCTTTCCCCTTGAAGAACGCTTTCATTTGTGGAAATCTATCTCGTTTAAGAACCCCGCAAACCCACTTTTCAATAGTGGAGACTTCCTTTTTGGCTATTTGGATCTCACATTTATCCTGCCGGAGAGACGCTGGGGGAAAGAAGAGGGGTTAGGGTTAAATTAAATACGTGTCTAGAAGTTTAATGATCTCTAGACTGTTTCCCTACCTCGTAGCCTCGGACTATTCCCCTCTGGAAAAATGTTCTAATAACTCATCCTCCGCATCGTCGGCGGAACTTATATATGCCCAGCAATGAGCAGAAATTATATATATAGTCTTTGCTGCTTCTCTAAGCGCTCCCTGAGATCCATTTCCTCTACCTCAGCTTCTATCTTTCCTCCAAGATGCATCTGCTTGAGTTCATTTTAGGTGCGATTTTTATCCTGCCAGTGGAATTGTCAACCACCAAAAACTCGACCTACACGAATCCTATGTTGCCGGGATGGCATTCCGATCCAAGCTGCATCTTCGTGGCTGAGGAGAACAACTCCTTCTTCTGTGCGACATCATCGTTTCTTACATTCCCAGGAATGCCAATCTACACCAGCAAGGACTTAGTAAATTGGAGGCTTGGTAGTCACGTGTTCTCCAGGCCGTCCCAAGTGCCACAGATTGGAAATACAACAGTCCAAAATGGTGGTCTCTGGGCAACGACCATTCGGTACCACGATGGTATATTCTACGCAATAGTATCATACACACCAGAGTCACCGTTTATTGTCACAGGGTTCATTTTCACGACAACTGATCCATATAATGACAATGCATGGAGCGATCCACTGGTATTTCCGCTGATTGACATTGATCCAAACCTGTTCTGGGATGATGATGGAACGACGTACATCCAGTTCTCTGGCATCCATCAACAGACCATTGACCTTGAGACTGGTATCCTCGGACCAGCATCCATTATATGGACAGGATTCACTAAGTACATTCCGGAGGGACCGCGAATGTACAAGAAGGATGGCTACTATTATCTCATGATTGGAGAAGGCGGAACAGAGTTGGGGCACCACGAAGCTATTGCCCGTTCCGCGAATATCTGGGGTCCGTACGAAGGCTACTCGGGGAATCCTATCCTTACAGCTACGAACACTACTCAGTATTTCCAGACAGTCGGACACGCGGACCTCTTTCAAGATGCGTCTGGGAATTGGTGGGGCAGTGCCCTTGCCACAAGATCTGGACCCGCATGGGAAAATTATCCAATGGGTCGTGAGACTGTCCTATTTCCCGTGATATGGAACGAGGGCGAATGGCCTGTTCTTCAACCACTCCGTGGCCATATGAACGGCTGGCAGCTGCCACTGCAGACAAGAGCAATACCAGGAAGTGGACCATTTGTTGAAGATCCGGATGTCATAGACTTCCCTCCAGGATCGGCGATACCACCGCATTTTCTATACTGGCGATTTCCACCAGAAGATGCTTTCGCGGTCTCCCCTCAAGGACATCCCAATACGCTTCAGCTACGCCCGTCGAAGTCAAACCTTACGTCTAGCGCACCCCTGACCACGATAGAAGAACTGAGCCTTATCATGCGTGTGCAGACAGACACTTTGTTTAGCTTTAGCATCGATGTTGTTTCATTCGAGCCAAAGCTGCAAGAGGAGGAGGTTGGCGTGACGGCCTTCCTCACGCAAACACAGCATCTTGATCTGGGTATTGTGCTCTTGCCTAAGAGTAATTCCGGGTCAGAGGGTGGGGCAAATTTAGCTCCCCATCTACGATTCCGTGTGACCAACGTGCCCGCTCTGAAGGGTGACTTTAGCGGATCTTTGCCAACCATCATAAAGCCATTGCCAGAGAGTTGGCTCAATGCGCCTATAAGGTTACAGATCGATGCGGTAAATGAGACGCATCACGCTTTCTCCGCCGCGTCATCCACGGACTCTTGGGGAAATGAACTCATAGGCATAGCACCTGCAACGATATTGAGCGGCGGCGATGGCGAGTTTACAGGTAAGAGTCACGCCCTATGCTACAAGTGGCTGTTCGCATAACGTGCTGCCAAATCAGTTATAGGCGCTACTACATCCTTTGAGCTACATCAGGTTTTCTTACTGACAAATTCTCAGGCACGCTCGTCGGGGTGTATGCTACGAGTAACGGCGGTGCTGGAACGACGGAGTCGTATATCAGCAGATGGCGCTACCAGGGCAAAGGCCAGGATATTAACAATGGTACATTTGTACCATACACTCCATTTGTAGAATAGCTAGATGGAAACAGGCATGGTAGGCATTGCAAATTAGACGAGATCTCGCGTTCACATGCCTTTCTCTCCTCTTTGCAATATACGGAAGCTCTCAAGCATAAATTATACAGCCCATTTTCTCCGCAATACACCTTTTGGTAAACTATAGCAGCTAACCTATTCCCTGTACCGCTAGATCGCAATCTCAAGCCTCCTCTACCTGTATCACAAGTGTTCTTGTACCACCTGAACCAAACCACGTTCTCCGCGCTGCTAAGCGCCAAGGGCCTTTACGGAGAAGGCATCTCGCAAGTAGCCGATCTTCCCTGTGTATTCGATGAAGTATTGCGCTTTGATGGTAACCCTTCATGAGCTGCTCAAGGAGCAGGTTTTAGCTCTTTGTCACGGTTTGCGGATTCTGGACCCTCTTCTGTGGGAACAAGTATAGCAATCAAGAGTTGAGAGTCAGCTTGAGAGGAAGTCCTTATGGAACTGTTAGAGAGGACGAGAGTCATAGTTATTGGTGGTGGAAAACTGGGCATGAGCGCATTAGTGGAGAGGCACTTGCTGATTAGAAGCTGCCCACAATATGTATAGTTCTATTGGGCGAGGAGATTTTAAGGGAGATTGGGCTTTAATAGAGAGCACTTCTTATTCTTCTATTATTATAGTTAACAAAATACGAACATTTTAATATATAGTGAGTTTTTATTTATTAGTTTTATAATCATAAAACGAGAAAATTTATTAAAGCTATATCTAGAGAAGAAAAAAACTCGTACTAAACGTAGTGTTTCTTGCCATAGCCACAAAACCAAGTTGATATATGTTAACCTAGACATATATGCATTCTCGATTTACTCTAAATATACTTTTCAGCTATATACAAACTTTAAACTCAGCTGGGACGCGTTCTCGACCTTGCCAGGATGCTCCAGATGCTCTCGGGATTCCTCTCTGAAACATTGCCTCGAGGCGCGCCGCGAATTTATCAGAGTACCACACACCATAGTCATGAAACTGGCTATTCCTGAACCCACCTGTATAGATAAATACATCCTTTCTAACTCGTTTGCCAATCCCATTCAATGATCCATTGCTGAAAACTCCAGTGTCGATATCGCCATCCTTCCAAATATATTTACCCTCACCATTCGGAATACCGTCGACGAATTTTCCGACATATTGGTCTCCGTTTGTAAACCTGGCTGCACCATCGCCTGTTCTTTTCTCGCCATACCATTCACCAATCCAGAAGTATCCATTACTTTTGCTGAATGAGCCTCGAACGACTTCCATCGTCCCATGATTCCGGTCTCTGGTCTCCCGGTCCCCTTCTTTGTTGGTGAAAGCACCCCAGCCATGGGCACCTCCACCATCCCAGAACCCAACGTAACTACGCCCAGTGGAAGGCCATTTAGCCGTGCCGTATCCTTGAGGCTTCCCGTTCTTGACTCCGCCCTGCCAGGTGTAGCCCTCGGATACTTCTGTTAGTAGCTCGCCATCAGTTATCTGAATTCTATTGCCAATAGCCTTTCCATCACGCATCATGGTGTACCAGATCCCACCTTTGATGTCTCCATAAGTTGAGATACCATTAACTTTGCCCTCCTGGTATTCGACCTTTTCAAACCGACCGTCCGCCCAAGAGACCACACCTGGGCCCTGTCGCTTGCCAGCTTTGTATCCTCCCGAGAATCGGCTGCCATCAGGGTTATAGACAGTACAGAGGCCATCTTGCTCCCCGTCAACAAAGGACCCAGTTAGATATGCACCGGTTGAGTATTTGATGCAGCCTTGGCCATGCTTCTTCCCATTGGTAATTTCACCTGTGTAGGTCGCCGCTTCTGGATCGGTTAGGATGCCTTTGCCGTGCGGCTTGCCATTTCGAAACTCGCCATTATATATCGTTCTGCCTCCGTACAGCCCGCTTGCCGTGTAAGTTTCACCAGGCTTAATTGAGGTGCGGTCCAAATCCCGAACCAACAGCCACTCAGAGTTGGCTTCTGTGTAATAGCTTGCCGATTGAATCTCGCACTTCTCTTTCTTGCCCATTGACAAAGTTGCCTGATCCAATGGTAAAACCAGTGGCGCATCAGGCCTTAGACCCAACTCTATACGCAGAGTTTTCGTGTCAACGATCTGGACAGACAGGCCCTTAGGTCGGAAGAATGTCTCATTCGCTCTCTTCAAGTATCTGATTTTGATCACATCAGGGCCTCTCTTGAATACGGTACCCCCGATCAATGCAACACCTTTGATGGAGTGGCCGACGATCTTCGTGACGCCGCTGGGATCTAGGAAGGCCAAGGACCCCACCAAGCCTCCAACGTCACTTAAGGCGTCCCACGCTTTATTGACTTTACTCTGCTTCGCTCTGGTCCCTAGGTTCAGACCATCGATAAATTCAAGAAACTCGTCCTCTGTAATACCGAATGCTTCCAGCGCTGGCGACCAAGCACGGGCGAAAGGCTTGTCGGCTTTGAGTAACCAGTTGTGGTTGTGGCGGGGAATGACGACGGGCTCAACGAGCCGTGCCTGCTTGCTCGACATGATCAAGGGAGCAGCCTACCAGGAATAAGGCGCTAACTTGTACTAGAAACAGAAGAGCCAAGAGTGCATTTCGACAGGTGTGCCATAGAAGGCTTGCTGCTCAGCGAAAACGATTTAAAACGCGTGTTGCAAATTATCAACTTTCTACGCGAAGGCGGCTTTGATTGATTGACTGATAGATAAAGATGATAGATCTAGGGCGGAAGGAAAGCTCCCGCGTTTAAGCATCCACCACGAGTCCATTCCGCCATGTCTTAGTTATCTAAACCGGCAGTGGCTGGCAGCACCAGGCCTTGTGAGTTGGCTAAATGTTGCGTGTATGAATGAGTATTAGTTTAGTTATACAAGGGCAATTGCCGTGACTTGTGGAACCAATAACAGCAAGGTTTTCACGAGTAAGTGAAACCTGCATGGAAAGCAACGTATCCGCGCTTACCTCATTATCTCACTGATCAGGCGGAATAATGAACTCCATAGGAGAGATGACCCCTAATCCTTGTAATATCCCTGTATCAGCTATCCCAAAGTGTCAAGTATTCTCAAGAAGGAAGGTGGGAGTCTAATTTTCCATCAACTCTTCTTTAAATAAGGGATAGCTATAACTATAATAATGAAATAGCAAAGCAAAAGCTATAACTGTACTAGCACTTGCCCCTTATCCCCCATTGTTAAGGGGCCCGATTTCTTGACATTTTTACTGAAACCTGTACTTTCTAGTGTGCCATTTCGCTACCCTGCTCGTGCTCGTATCTCTAAACACATAACGCACGGCCATTGCCCTTGCTCTCATTCTAGCCGTTCCGCTCGCTTAAAAGTATATTCTCAATCACCCGCATAGACCCTCCCACCAAACACTCCTTAAAACACCTAGTCACAACTCGCAAATAAGCCACGATTACCGAGACTACTTGAGACTCCCAAGGGTTCCAGGACCTGTAACGCCTAGGAGCTAGCAATGCCAAAAGCCCGCAACGCCCACGAAGTCGCAATGCCTAGAAGCCAACAGCACCAGGAGCTAGTAACGCCAAGAGCTAGTAACTCCAAGAGCCAATAACCCCAGGAGCCGGTAACCCTAAGAGCCAATAATACCAGGAGTCTTAATATCAAGAACGGAATGAGGATTTAAGAATAAAATATTTAATAAATAATAAATATAATATTTAAAAACCAGAATTTATAAATAAAATATTTAAGAAATAATAAATATAATATTTAAGAATAAAATATTTAATAAATAATTAATAATATATATAAATTTTAAATATATTAATATAATAAAAATAATATAATCGAGTTTATAATTAATTTAAAAATATTTAAATAAAAATTAAATAATTTATAATAATTTATATTTAATAAAAAAAAAAAAAAAATTTAAATAATATTAATATAATATTTTTTTTAAAAAAAGTTAAATAAGTATTAAATTAATATATTTATAATAATAAAATTATTATAAAAATTAAAATATAATATTTAATTAAATTTAAATATAATTAAAAATATTAAATTAAGTATTAGTATAACTACATTGCAGTTGCGCTGGTCACGTGACGTTGTCATGTGACAGCGTGGCCAACCGCGCTCAAGTCCCTATAACTAGTCTCGATTAGATTTAATTAATTTCCGAGAATAGATTAATAATATTATAATATTATTAATCTTTCCTTTCTTTAATTAATTATTATTTTATATAATAAGTATTTTATAAAAATATAATAATTATTTAATATAATTAATAAAAATTAATATTAATTAATTTATATATATAAATTAAAAAAGAATTAACTAGAAGTTTAAAGTATTTAATAGTTTATAATAAGTGATATTTCTTTTATATTAAAAGAGAGAATTAGTATAAAAACAATTATATAAAAGTATTAAATAATTTATATAATCGAATATTATCTTTTTATTAAATATAATAATATATTAAAAGTATTTAATAATTTATTATAAAATTATTCTAATTAGTATTTAATTATTTATTATTTTCTTTTCAAAACTCTTTCTCTTTATAATAATTTCAATTATACTCTTGAATTAATTTCGATTTTTTATTTTCTTTTTTATAAAATTGAATTTTTATAATCTTTCTTTAATTAATCCCGAATTTCGAACTGATTTGAAAAACATTTAGTGAATTTATAAATTACTATTATAATATTTATTTTAATCCCAATATCTCCTTTTTCTTCTTTTCTTTTTTCTTTGAATATAAATTATATATACGAATACCGGAAATATTAGAAATTGAAAATACTCGAGAATAAGAATATTATTAAATAATAATTAAAAGACTTTTAGTTCTTTAAATAAATATATTATTTATAAGTAAATACTCTCGAATAATATATTAGATATATTTAATCTCGTATTTATATCTCTTTAAATATTATAATTTAATATAAATATAAATTAAAATACTCGAATTAAAAAATAAAAATATAAAATAAATAAGAAAATATTATTAAAAGATTAATTTCTAGAATATTTCAAGATAAAATTATATAAATATAATAAGAATAAAATAATAAATTATAATCTCTAGAAATTATTCTATAAGGATTTTAAGGATTTTATAATTAAAACTTTTAGAAATAAATATAAAATAAAAAACTTTTAAATTCTTAAAATTTATTTATATTATAATAATATTTATATTAAAAATATAATTAAACTTTTAAAGAATTTAATTATAAAGATATTATTTAAAATATTAAAATAAGAGAATATAATATAATAGAATAATAATAAAATCCTTAAATTAAATTAATTATATTATAATCTTTTAAATAAACTAATAATTTTAATATTTCTAATATATAATAGATATAATTAAAATAAAATAAATATTACTTTTTTATTATTAATATTATTAATTTAATTAATATTTCTTTTATTATTATAAATCGGATTTCAATTATATACTCTTTAATAATTTATTTTTTTAATATTATTTATTTTATTATATATAAAATTATTATTATTTTAATATTTATTACTTTTAATACTTTTCCGAATATTTTTATTTCTTTTATATAAAAAATAATTTATTCCTGAATCTATATTCGGTTTTTAATTAATATAAAATATAAAATTAATTTCGAAAATAAATAAAAATTATAATAATAATATAAAATATAATAGAATAAATAATTATTTTAATTATAAATTATTAATATTTTATAATATATATTAATAATTTAATCTATTTAAAAAAGTATATATAAGAATATTCTTATATATATTTAAGGGATTAATTAAAATATATTATTATAATAATAAACTATTATAATTATTATTTAATAATATTTATAATAATATAAAAGTTTATTTTCAAAATCCTGAATACTATTAGACTAATTTTAATAAATAAAATAATCTTATTCTAGAATTAATAATAATAAAATATTCGAATAAATCAATTTGAGAAATTATATATTAATTATTTAATAATTTAATAAAATTATAATTTAGACTTTTATTCGATTTATATATATTTATATTTTATATTAATAAAATAATTATAATTTATTAAAGTCATTTAGTCTATTAATTAATTATAATCAATTTCTTTAAAAAATCCGATTAATTTATAAATAAATTATAATTATTAATAATTATTTATAAAAAGGAATAATAATTAAATAATATTAAAATTTATTTTATTAATAAAAAATATTATTCGAATAATAATTATTATAATTATTAAAATAAAAATAAATAATATAATAATAATTATAATTATAAAAGTTATAATAATTTCAAAAACTCTTTTAAATTATATAATAATTCCAAATCACGTATTCGTTTTAGTTTTATAAAATTATATTTTATTTATAAGAAATCGGATTATTATTCTTGAAATTATATATTAGAAAAATAAATAATAGAAAAGACTTAATTTAAAATTAAAAATTTCTATTAATTTAAAAATACTAATTCTTATAATTTTAATAAAAGTTTTAATAATATTTATTTATAATATATTATTAAAATCGAAAGTGAATTAAATAAAAATAATAAAAGTAATAAAAATAAAAATAATTTAAATAGTATTATTAATATTTTTATAATCTTATTAATAAATATTAATAATATTAAAAAGACTAAAATTAATTAATTTATATTAATTAAAAGTCTTTTAATTATATTAATTTTTATAAATAATTTCAATTCTCTTTTATTTATTTATTAATTAATAAACAAAAACCCTATATTAAAATCTAATAAACTATTTATAAAAGATATTTATACTTTTATAATAAAAAGTATATTTAAATATAATTCTTATTATTTTTATAAAATTATAATTAATATTAAAATATTCAAATATTTAATTATTAATTTTAATTAATTTCAAGTATTATAATATATTAATAGAAATATTATATTTAATAAAATTATTAAAAATTAAATAATTATATAATTTAATATTAATAATAATATTTTAATTAATTTTATAAAAATAGAAATCTTAATTGAATAAATAGAATTTTATATTATATTTATAAAAATATTATTCCTATTTAATTTAAAAAATATAAATAAATTAAAAGTTTATTTTAATAATTTAATTAATTATATTATTATTCTTAAAAGAAATATATTAATAATATAATATTTTAATTATTCTTTTCTATTCTAAAATACTTTATTATAGAGTTTTATTATTAAGTCTTTTAATTATAATTTCTATTTTCTTATAAATATTAAATTATAATAATTATATTATTATTTTAATTATTTATTAATAAATAAATTATAAAATATATTCGAATAAATAAAATATAATATTAATAAAAGAACTTTAAAATATTTTATAAAATATTATAAATACTATTAAAAATATAATTAATTATTTAAATAATTTAAATTTAATTTAAAAGATAATATTAATTTTAATTATTTAATTATTATTAATATTTTTTATACTATATAATTGAGTATTGCGATTTGAACTATTAAATTCGATTGGTTTAATCACTATTATAACAGCACGCATCACATACTTGCCGCACTACTGGTTTCAGGCTAAGGATCCGACGTCTGGCGATGCGACGACGTTTCAAGCTAAGGGAGCAGGTCTCAGGCTTACAGCTTAAGAACTTCTCTTCCTTCGACCTTCTCTTCTCTCCTTAGCTTTAAGTTTTAGTTAGACCT
>KZ613466.1:0-21388 GCA_002865625.1 Hyaloscypha hepaticicola | reverse complement strand
CTTCCTTCGACCTTCTCTTCTCTCCTTAGCTTTAAGTTTTAGTTAGACCTTGAAATTGAGATCTTTGGCTTACGACCTCTGCTCCGTTCCTGCCGCCACAACTATTTTACACAGTCTCGACTGCTCACTAAACTCTGCCTATAGCACACATGCCTCGACTCGCATAGAGCGATGATAACTGTAATCCCCCTCCCAAAAATTACTAATTATTATTTTCAATTATCCTAATCCTTCAAGTCCTCAATCCAGGAGCCAAAAACGACTCCCTATCAATTATAGAAGAGCTCGTCTGTCTCTGCCTTAAGGCCGCTTCCGACTACATAAGTCTCGCAGTTTCCGCCCATCCTCGACGTCCAGTAACCATCACATCTCCTTTACACACTCTTTTCCACACTATTCCTATTCCCTTTTTATCTTCTCTCTCTCAGAGACTTCGAATTCTCGACAAGTCCCGTGGCCTTGACTATAATCCCCTTGTCTATAAAGGCCCTCGAAATTCACTATCTCTCAAATATTCTCCACTTCTCTATTACTACTATATAACTCGATTCTTTTACTTTATCTCCCTTTATCTACCTTTATCTAACTCTCGACAGTTCCGGTATTCTCCCTACCTTCGCTATTAATTATAATCCCCTCCTTTACAAAGTACTCTCGAAGTTTATTCTCTTCTCGTTACCCTCTATATCTCAATTCTTCACACGACCCGTCGACTCTATACACAACTCTACACACGACTATCGATTCTTTATACACCCGTTGACTCATAAACTCGATTGACTATTATATTGTCAAGCTATATCGACACTGTAATAAGTATTTCCGCCTTCTCACAACTTGTCACCCTGTAACCGAAGTAGCTTTGGGATCAGTGTGGATTAAACAATACAAGAAAGTACAAGATAAGATTAATTGCCTATAATGTTAAGTATCTCGTCTCGTTAAACTGTATCGATATTGTAATAGGTGTTTCCGCTTTCTCACAAATCGCTACCCTACACTCGAAACAGCCACGGGGTCAAAGTGGTACCAGTAATATAAAGTAATAGAAGTCAAGATTAATTGCCTTTAATATCAAGTATAGTCCTCATTTAATAATATTACTGTTCACGCCTTACACTATCACGACTCTATTACTATTATATCCCATCTTTAAAAGCTCTCTCCTCCCTTCCTCGCTCTTGGCAGCGGACATTCTCACTGCCATTGAGACTTCTTGGGCCTATATAGGATTATAGTCTCTACTATCCAAGTACTAGTAGTATATACTTTTAATATCCTTGAGAATATTCTCAAAAAATACACTAATACTAATCGAATATTAAAGTAGAGAAAGAAGTAGATACTAAACAGGAAAGATTATAATCGGATAGAGGTCAATTTGGATAATAAACAGTTTCTGTAATCAGTAAATACCGAGAATACTAAGACTAGTATCTATTATATTAGATAGAAATAGATAAAATATACTCGTGAGACTTAGATCTTAATAATTTAATTAGATTAAATTAACTCGAGACAGGTTCTATAAATATTATAAATTCGGGAATTAGTATATTACTTTTCTTAAACGGAATTATAATAAAGAGAGAATAATATCCTTTCTCTATTAAATTTATATAAACTATTTAGAGAAAAAGTGGAAAAAAGGAGAAATAAGATTATTTCACATATACTAATAGGATTTCAAAATACTTTACTATTAACTAAATAGTAATTATATAAATACAAATAATAAATATAAGATTATTAAAGTATAATAACCCTCTTCTAATATTCTTATATTATATACTAATCTATAATTAAAGTATATTAATAGTATACTCAAGATTAAATTTAAATTGAATACTATCTCTAAACCCAAGTCCGTAATTGATCCGGATAATCTATTTCTTATACTCGTCCAGTATTAGACTTATAATAAATCCGTTTTCTTTACCGAGAATAACCGTTATAATATTATTACTATTATACTATTCCAAACCTATATAAGTGATTGATTAGTAGAATTTATTCACTTATCAAAGGGCAAAGTTAGCGAAGACTCTCTTGGTAAGAGAGAAGAGACTAATAAGAAAATACACTCTCGGAAGATAATATATTATAATTATAATAATAATAGTAATACTAATACTAATAACAAGCCCGAGTATACCGATAATAATAATACTAGAAATGACTCTAGATCCGATAATAATATTCTCTTTAACTTTGAAAATAATAAGAGTAATAATAATATTATTAATAAAGATATAAACGGGCACGACTACTCGAATAGTAATTATAATAATAATATAATAGATATTACTATAATAGAGAATATGAATAAGTATTATATAACCGAACTCGATAAGTATAAACAGTCTCTATAATAGATCTCGGATCCCGCCGAGTCTAGTAAGTTCGAGAAAGTGAAGCGGAAATATAAAATACTCTATTATAAGAATATTTATCTCTGAATTATATAAAATCCGAAGCGGAAAGAGAGAGACCTTCTGGTAATAGAGATCCATTTACAGAATTATAAAAGGATAGATAATAAGCTTAAATTATATATTATCCTTATAAGATATTTCAAATCTTAATTAATTTATCCCTTATAGTATAATCTTTCTTTTTAGGAAAAATCCCTTATTTATTCTCTATTTAATCTTCTATATCTTAACTTATATAATCCGGAATAATATAATTCTTATTAATAATTATATATCCCCCAAGTCCTTCTTTATTATTAATCTAGAAAATCAGAATATAAAAGTAATAAAGATTTATTAGAAACCGAAATAACTCAAGTAACCTGTCTTTCGGAAGTCAGTCTGGACTATAAATAATTGAATAAAGTCGAAAACCGAATCTATATTTTATTCGAAATATATCTTTTATCTGAATTATCTCGAGCGAAACACGGGCTTTAAAGACAGACTAATAAGTTACTATTTCTATTAAGATTATACTAATATAATTAATAGTATATATTCTAATTATATTATTAACTCTCTCGAAACTAATAACTATTTTAGATAAGGCCTTAGATATAATATACAATTAAATTATAAAATATAATCCCTTTATAAGAATCTTTAATAAGGTATATAATAATCAATTAATCAGATTTAATATATAAGACACTTATCTCGAGAGTAATATTACTAATAATAGTCTAATCCGAACCTTTATTTATATAAATATTTAATATAATTCTAGTATTCCAAAAGAAGTCCCCTGAGAGGTAATAGAGTGATTCCTCATTACGAATCCAGAGATTACTATTCTTGAATAATAATTTAAAGAGTTATATATCCGGATCAAGTAGAATTACAAGTTTATTAATTGAGTATTCAAGGAGATTAGGGAAGTATATAAGAAACTCGACTAATAGTTCAAGACTATAATAAAGAGTCTGGAAAATAAACTTAAGACCGAATATAGAAAGGATTATTTCTTCTATATTTATAATAAGATAATAAAGAGATAATTAAACCGGCCGCTAAACGAGCCCTTAATAGAGAAGAAAGCCGAGTCTATTATTGAATATTAGCTTAAAGAACGGATACAATTATAACTAGTCCTTTATAATCTCTCTAAAGATTTAAGCCCTCAAGTCATTATTATATAAAAGGTTAATACTATTAATTTCCAGATTATGCTCGCCTCGCGAAGAGAGTTCATAACTCGCTAGTGGCAATCGACTCCAGTCTGTAAGGATCCTCTCAAGGAAGAATCTCCCGCTCCCGCTCCCGCTCTCGATCCCTTCTTATCGGCTAGTAAGTTTCCCCTCGTTATAGAAAAGATCCAGTATATATTTTGTATTGGTAACAATACGCTCTCGTATAAGCAGCGAATATATAGATTTCGCCGGGTTTCGTATATATGGGATTATATCGAAAATATTCATTTACACGGGGTACTAGTAGAATAGCGGATTATCTACCACTATCCTCTCTATAAGGGTAAGGGGCTATTACTCGAAGGTGTATAGTACTTCAAGAATCACGTAGTAATAGCCCACAAGGTTAGCCTCCGACCCCTATCCAAAGTTTTCCCTTATTGATTTCTTTCATCTTGCGACTTCCCTTTGGGGTATATACTATTGGGAGTTATCAAGATTTTAATCCAGTCAAAGGTGTATTTGTGATATTTGGTCGGGCTGGAATCACGTAAGTATGTGATAATCAATATTTGACACGGATCAAACCTCCACGACCAAGATTCTGATTTGCTACATGAATTTCTGCGTGTCGCTCTTGAGTAGAATCTGTGAGCAAAGCCCCGCTCAACGAGACCAGCTCGGGCGCAAGATCTATCCAATAATTCTGCGGTACAAGCAGTGTCTCCAGAGTCAGAGTAATACTCGGATTGACGGGTCGCCTCCATGGGGGTCCAATTTGGCTCTCCTATATCATTCAGAGACTGTGCTCTGATCTCTCGAACCGATAGTTCAGGATATCACTGTGCAAAGACGAAGTATACCACGCACTAGCTATACTGTAATATTATGGGTTATCTGTAAAGCAAAATTGTAATTCTTTCTATTAACCCTCTTTAACCTTTATACTCTATATTCAGTTATATCGTATCTTCATGCCCAGATTGCCTACTCTCTTGCAATAAAGTTATTCGATAGTTTTTATTTGAATATCGCAGTTAAAGCTCGGTATTGATATTATATAGAAACAGATTAATTGGGAGCGAATATAACTACTACTATAGCGAGATTAGCTTGATCTTTCGTTCTTATTCAGGGTCCTACTTATTATTTCTTCTATTAATCGTGACTAATTTCTTTTGGAATAATAAGTGATATATTATTTATTATAATAAATAAGTAATATAATATACATGCCGGGAAACTTTCCATACTCGTGTACTTTCGTGATCACAGTCCGTTTCTTCCTCTGAGCAGTCTCGCTTTGATTTCTTTGACTTTTATTATATATAATTATATATAGGAATCCAAGCTTTCCAAGTAAGATTAAGGAAGATTAATACAATTTATAAGAGAGAAATAGTCCTGATATACTATCAGAATCGTGATGGCTCCACTAGAGTGATCACGAATAAGTAAGGAGGCCATTCCCCTCTTATTCTCGGTAATCCCACTCTATATCCCCCACCTAAGGGGGAGTGTTACTTTAGATAGTACGTGACCACCCCTCGGTAGTCTATACATCCAGATAATGAGGGCCTTCATTGCCTTAAACGAGTGATGTTCACATTCCTTGTACTACTCACTTGTTTGCACCAATCACTTCCTAGTACTACTAGGTTTATAGTACCAAAATATTGTTTATACTAATAATTTCATAGTACTACTAGGTTTACAGTACTACTAACTTGTTTGCACTAACCACTTCCTAGTACCACTAGGTTTATAGTACCGCTAACTTATTTGTACTAATCACTTCCTAGTACTACTAGGTTTATAGTACCAAAAAGTTATTTGTACCAATAGTCTTATAGTACCAGTAGTTTCTTAGTACTAATAAAAACTTTATACCAATATTTTAATAGTACTAACGGCCTCGTGGTACTAATGGTTTCTCTGTACTAGTAAATTATTTGTACTGGTAATTTAATATGTCACGGGACCATGCTCGAAGACAGTCATATATACCCAGCAGATGTGCGCCTTGTAGCCTGTACAAGTCGTATGATCCGCGTTGTGCATTTAGGACAATCTCTGATCTTAAGTTCTCTCTTCAGTTTCGGTAAGTGCCTCTTATCCACCTGATGTAATGTCTTTGTATTTTGTATATATGTAATCACCGTGTCGCAAATGGTAAGGGGTGTAGAGCGGCTCAAAACACTTTGGACATATGTGTGCTGGAGGCCTCGAGCTTGAGGTTAGAAGCCAGCTTGGGGGTATATGGAGATGTAACCGAGGATGAGATGGGAGAAGCCTGTCATATGAGCTTACAGTACGTTTGGGTGGGCGTGCAATCTGTGCTGGAGGACGCCGAAGGCTCAGTCGATGAGTCGACTCTGCTATCTCAAGGCGCGCTGGTCGTCTTCCAAGGACCTTGGCTCAATCCAAGGCAGATTACATACCATGTACAATATATCTAGGCCGACACCGCCCGCCTGCTTAGCTATAAGTGTTACCTCCGAATTTGGATCACACTGCTTCCTCCTGGATACTGTCAGTCGCTACCCGCACGCATCAGCCATGGTCCATTGCCAAATCCGAAGGCGTTTGATGAAATGAGCGCTACATGCTGTCACAGGTGAGGGGATTCCTGGTCAAACACCCGACGGCGCAGGCCTCCCTCTGACCGTTCTCAACGAGTCAATCATCTCCGAGCTGAAGGCACCCCGTGAAAAGGCTCATGTAACCGTGTTAGTAGAGTGGATCCTGGAGTTTGTCGTAGCTGCGCTATCGGACCCTCCGTTCTAAGTATAAAGAGGGCAGCACTCCCCCCTCCAAATTCCCTCCCTCCCAGCTTCCTTTCCAATTTTCCCCTTAATATTATTGCGAAGATAGTATCTGCAGAATCCGACCTGGCGAGATGCTACGATAATAGACACGTACTTTATGCGAATATTGGTTTGAAGAGGACTCAGAAGATATGTGGCAATTTGACCGCGGCTCCCAAGTCAGGGAAGAGGCGGGTATACCTTCATGAGGGCTCTCGAGATAGGAGGTCCAGATACAGTATCATGAAGCCTTGCTGATCGTGGAATAGACCGGCCAATTGTGATTGACGATAATGTGGATTCGCCAAAACAGACGGCTTCTATTCAGGGACCAATCTACGAGAAGTACCGAATCAGAGGATCGCTTCAGACCCCCCGTGAACCTGTGGATAACTTTGGCCGATTGAGGGAGCTTGTTCGGTCGAGTGAAAAGATTGTCGTTATTAGCGGAGCCGGCATCTCTGTTAGTGTAGGCTGTGAGTTGAAGCTCGTTTGTAAATTCCTTGAGCGATACTGATTGATCTAGTTCCTGCCTTTGAGGATATACGGAAATCCAAATAGACCTCGTTCGACCGTTCTCTCTACTCCTCTTCCGAGGAGATAACCAGCTTCCACTCTACAGTTCGTGGTATATGTGAACGGCTATATTCGGATTTGACCGAGCCTTTACCTTTCCACAAGGTTATGGACAAGCTTGTACGGACTCGCCCTTATTTTCGGTACTATACACAGAATATTGATTGTATCGAACGCCTGTTACCTGATCTCGATAATAAGACAGTATGCCTCTATAGTCGAGTTGATCAAGCCTGATACGGGATATATAACTGGATTTGTGACTATAAGCCATATCTATTCCAAAGTTCCGATTCGCTATACTATTAAAGGTGTATGCAAAGAAGCCAGGCCCGGATCTTGAAGGGCAAGTGATCATGGAATATTGGCAGGCTAAGACCCAATGTACTTTTATACAGCGAGCCTCACCCGGACGACAAAGAGATTTTGGAAACTGCTGAGCATGATTTGAGACTATGCCCGGAGCTGGTGTTAATCGTTGGCACGAAGCTGGCAATTCCTGGCGCTCGGTCGATAGCCGCAGACTTCTATCACGCTGTCCGGAGCGTGAGTGGGGCAAGTTTTTGGATTAACAAGGAGGTGTTAGTTGGATATCACGGGCCTCTCTCCTTTAGTACTAGCCGTTCCCAATGGGGATTAGACTGTTCCAGTGGGATATAAGCTCCCCGAGTAGTCGCTCACTTGGCTCCTTAGACAACTTCTTCAGATATTATAATATATTCACTTTTCAAGCTTCACCTTATATGTATTATATCCCTGTAACTGTAACTGTCAGTTATGAGTCCGGCCTTGTTCTAAATCCTATATTTACGAGTTTCCATTATGATAAGCTTGTAATTACAGTGACTTCTTACTGTTATTCGGTATCGAATTGATTTATTTCGAATCGAAAACACGACTATACTATTATTCGCTTTCGAATAGACTTGTTTCGAATCGAAAATAGTTCTTATACCTTATCTCTATATAAATAGACTCTCTTGAATGACCAGACTGTTGAATAAGCTTCGTGTATTATTAATACTTATTGAAATTACTATAATTATAATCATGTTTTCGAAAGTAATTACCGTTACTCCCGTTATATTAGAGGAGGAGAAGGATTGGTTATTATGGATTGAGGTAATCCGGATAGTAATAGGAGACCTTTGGGACTTCGTTAACCTGTCTGTTCCTTTAGTTAACCTGAAAACGCTCGAGGAACCCATTGAACTGATACCTGTAACTGTTAAGGCAATTACTATGCCCAGTTCTATATAGACTAATACCCTGAATAATACCCCGTCTCCAGACGAGCCGGAGGTTATTACTTTTGCTTTCCTCAGTTCGTTAGAATAAAACCACTTATAAATACTCTAGAGTATCTATCTTTATAAGTTTAAGATCTATGATTTGAAGGTTAAGGCTATGAACGAGTTTCGAGTTAAGGTTTAGTAGATGATTAGTTGTGGGAATCTGTAATATACCCGAGAGTGTGACACTGTTTAAGAGATATTCGAAAAGCTTAAATAATACTTTGTCCCTTCAGATAAGGCATGCCAAAACGAGGTTACCAGGGCCTGGTAGTGTGTAATTCAATGACCAAAACGTGGAATGGCAGTTATAACGTGATTGTCAGAGCTCGAATCGGCCTATAATGAAGTAGTTGAATATAAGCTACTCGAAGTTCAGGGGCTCTACACCCATTACGCCCTTACTGTCGCGATAGTCGATATCGATTCCAGTTTCTTACATGACTGGGACCGCTAGCTGTTCCGCTTTACGGAGGAGGACTCACGAAAATCCAAGTTCCGAGATATAATTTAGGAGTTGAGGGAGTTAATATGCCTTCGAGTGTCTAGGCAGTCCTTGTCAGTCCGCTATAGAGTATTCGTGGCCTCCTTTTAAGGAGTGGATTCGAATAGTAATCCTGTAACGAAATTACTCTACCTTTATAGCGGAACCTATCTCTTTGCTAATTGCGGTTATCTGATTCCGGAATGTTAATTAGCCGGATAGTATTCCAATCCCAATATTCAGAAGAAGGTTGACGAAATGCTAGTTAGTATGAAATAGATAGACAGATGACTATTCGCGATTTGATATTTCCAGGAATAGACACGAAATTCAATAATACTAAATCCTGCTATTACGGAACTGCCTGGAATCTCGAAGTCAATTGGGAATAAGAAACAGGGAGAAGAGGGCCTGATAACTAATATAATGGCTTATAGTGTCTCGATTTGACTAATCAGGGCAGGAGTCTTTAATGCCTTTAATAATACTGAAATCTCAATAGGAATTGATTATCCCCTTGGGAATAGTATTATCTTGGATTCAGGTTCTACTTGTAATATTAGGAATACTAGATTATACTTTAATCCCGACTCATTTCGGCCTTTCCGAGAAGATAAGGAAAATGCTATTTTTACTAATAATACTATAGTATTTATTAAATTATACGGAATAATAAGGGTAATCGTTCAGACCGAAGGATTTCCGAATAGTCAAGTTATTATATTCCGAAATATAGTATATATTCTATTATTCTATATATCCGTAATATCTCTCAAATTCCTGAATTAATAAGAGATCTTCTAGAGTAATTGCTCGAATATCCTAATATAGGAGAATAGTTAAGGGGATTATTACTATTGAATAGATACTCCTATATAATTTGAGTAGTGGATTCTCGAATATACCGAAAATTCAGTTTTAGAATAATCGAAATCGGAGGGTTCCTTTATAGTATTACTGGCCAGTTTCAAGGCCCACTTCTCACGTGCTCCCAAGTCTATTAAAAAGGGCATATTAGACTAGTGGTATGAAATTATAGATTATTTATATCCTGAAATACTAAAAAAGCTCGAAACTGTTTATTAAGACATTAAAATCACAATGTCTTTATTATTGAATTCAAAATACAAAGAGTATTGTCTTAATAATATTAAAAGTATACTCTATTATCACTTTATATTCCGTTATCCTATACTGTTCTGGAAGTTATATTAGGATCTAATTAATATAAATAACGGATTAAATAGTGAAAATCATATACTTTATTTCATTTATTCTATAAGTTATATATACTTTATATATTACTTATTGGATATAGGGAAATAATATCTTCTTTCTTGTTTTGAATATATACTGAAATATATTAAGAGATATTATAGATTTAAAATATAGATATTTTATAAAAATGACAAAATAATTATTTAGTATTTTAATAAATTCAAGATCAAGTATGGTTTGATTATAGAGAATTCATTATTATATATATAAACTCAAAATGGAAATATTAAGAGATCTAAAAGGATAATTATAAACCGTAATTATAATATAAGAATATTAGCGAATCTCCTTGAGGTTTTATAGTCTGAAATATACTCTATAATCGCTTACTTGTTTAATAGATCTCCTATATATTCCCTTGACTAGTTCATATCTATTGGTTTTATTAAATAATACTTTAGTAATCCAGTTTCCAGGCCTAGTCTAAATTACCTTATTCTATATAGTTATCGAGTCTATTCTTTTATTAAAAATATTCTGAAATATAAATAGTATTTGAATTATTATATATATATCGGATATTATATTGAATATAGTAAAAATAATATCTATAGGATCTGGATATTTAAGCTAAAGACAATTATATTAATCCGTGATATTGTCTTTAATATTACAAAGTGGTATAATCTAAATAATAACTAGTTAGAGGTACTAGTTAATATAATTCAGATTCTTGAAATCCTTATTCCCGATATTAAAGAGACTATTAATAATTGAGAGATACTATTATCTTTATACTCGTTCGAGATAATCCTTGAATTCTATAATAATATAATTATAATAGATAATATCTCCAGTTCAAAGATATTAGTAATATCACTTTCTATACCTAGAGAGACCCCTGAGTTTGAATAACCTTTAACTATTATATTATTAAATTAATCTATAAAGAATTTATCTAGAGTCTCCTTATTATAAGCAGTAATAACTAGTTAATCAGATTTATTAATTATCGAAATAAGTTTAATACTAAGTCTAAAATCGATTATATTAAGTGATTTCTCAAGTTTATATAATTCTTCTCGAGATTAATCTCTGATAATCTCAAAGTTATTATTCACTAAATCACTTCGTGAATTCGTATTACCTGAATAGGAAGTATATAAAGGAACTAGTAGAAGTATTATACCTTTAAATATTATTAAAAAGAAGTGTAATTATAAGATAACTTTTATAATTAAACTATTATTTTGGAATCTTATAAAAGAATTAATCTCGAAGTATTATATATTATTTTTAATAGAAATAATATATAAGAAACTAAAATTATAAATTCGTGACTTGTCTATTTTATTTAAGAAATATTATAAATTAAATAGTTACTTATATAAAACTCGATTTAAGTAAAAGTAAAAAGTCGAGTATAAGACTCTTTAGAATAAAAGTATCTTTAAAATAATATTGATTTCAGATATAACTTCCTTTATTCTTTCTCTAATATAGGTTTTTACTTATAAAGGAAATAAAGATAACTTTCTTATAAAGTGTAAAGCTAGACTCGTGATTCGTGAAGACTTTTAAAGGAATTACTTATAAGATATATATATAATTATACTTATTACAAGGGTATTTAGAACACTTATAATTATTATAATTTATTTTAATCTGGATATTTAATAGTTTAATACTATAAATACCTTTTATAATATCTTCTTGAATAAGGATATATATATATACTATCCTGATAGATTCTATATACCTGGTCATTATCTATAATTAATCCGCACTTTATATAGTCTATTCAAGTCCTCACTATTATAGTATAATCTTATATATAAATACCTTTATAAACTCGGCCTTTCTTCTATTCCCGATTACTCTTATCTATTTACGAGTAATAAACTAATTATTTTCTTTTATATTAATAATATTATAATCCTTTACTATTCTTCAAATCGATTATTCTATAACGGATTTCGAATAGAATTCCTTAAAGTATTCAAAATATATAAGATGAGTAAATTAAAATAGTTTTTGAATATTTGAGTAATCTGTGATTAAAAGGCCCGCAAAATATAATTATATTAAAATACCTATATTATAAAGTTCTATAATCGATTCCGATATTCTAGTTTATTAGTTTATAAATCCAAGACTCCTATAATAATATCTCTTCTTGATTTATATACTAGTAATATTATAATGAAATAGATCTTTTAATATTTCTAGTTTATCGGCTCTCTGATATATTCCATATTAATTATATATTCGGATATTACTTTTTGTATAAAAATACTAGTCCAGAATTTCAAGAACTCTAGTCTATAATACCTAACGGCCGGTTATTATTATATTAATTATCTAGAAGATATTAAATACCTTATATTGGAATATAGTAGTACTACTATCCCCGCTCCCGTATTCAGTGTTACTAATGACCCTAAAGGCCCTTCTATAAAGTCTGCTTTTATAATAGCTAGTGACACTGCTTTTATTAATAATATACAAAGTCGCCGGAATATTAAAGGTATAGTCCTTAAACTATTCGGTAGTATATTTGACTGGTTGAACTGTCTCTAGTTAATTATTACTATATTAATTACTAAGACTAAATTGTTTACTATTATTCACCTGATATTATAGATCCTTTGGTAAAGACAATTCTTTAATAATATTAATCTTAATATTAATTAGACCTTTACTATATTGTGTAATAACTTTCAGACAATTGGACTCCTAATTAAGGACTTCTCTAAACTCATTATTAAATTCAAATATATTAATATTTAATAGTCATGGATATATTAAAAGATTAGTCAAGGGAAAATCTATATTAAATAAAAGTCTATATCCGAAATAATAGTTAATAGACTAATAAAATTGTTTATTATTTAAAAGTATAATAATTTCGTTAAGATAATTAATATAATTGATATTAAGTACTTGATCTCACTTGATCTGGGGGGTTACGAGAATTCAAGTTCTGAGTCCGAGGATTTGGAATAATAGGCCTTATCACTTTTATTTATTTTATCAATTTTTTATTATATAATTCAATGAATTTTCATTATTATAATCACTCTGTATAGCATTTTTCACTATTAGACAATTTTTATTATTATATCTATTTTTATTATTATTCCTTTAAATATAGACTCGATTTACTATACTCCTAGACTTTTATAAATATTACTTTAGATAATTCCGGTCCCCTAAAGATCCGTGAGTTCCTATAGATCTTAAGGAACTGGAATGCTCGAATAGTTATATTTATAGATCCCTATTTATAGCTTTTCCAGTTCAGTATCTTGCCTTGATTTTTAGATATTTTCGAAAAAGTGATGGATTTATATACTATTTAAAATATGGAATTAAGTGAGGTTATTCAATTGGGAATGATTTTTTAGATTCCAGGTCCTGCCTTTTAGGGCAAAACCTGAAGGGATCTATTAGTTGGATATTACGGGCCTTTCTCCTTTAATACTAGCCGTTCCCAATGGGGATTAGACTGTTCCAGTGGGATATAAGTTTCCCGAGTAGTCGCCCACTTGACTCTTTAGATAACTTCTTCAGATATTATAATATACTCACTTTTCAAGCTTTACCTTATGTGTATTACACTCTTGTAACTATAACTGTCAGGAGGAGCCAATATGGAATATGAAGTCCCTATATGATTATATTCTCATAGGAGATTGCGATAAGGTTATTCCCCTAGATATATTCAAATTGTCTAATTAATACACATTTATATCACTATAAGCCATTCTCAATTACACTAATACGTGAGCTATCTTTGAGGAACTGTCTTTAACTCGACGCTTCTAAAAGAACGCCACATGAGTTTAACGCCACTTGAAGAACTTCATCGCGATTACATGACATTAAAGCGCGTGGTCCCGTGATAAACCAAGTGGTGTGCAGAAATCAAATGGTATGCAGAAACCAAATGGTGTGCAGAAACCAAATGGTGTGCAGAAACCAAATGGTATGCAGAAACCAAATGGTATGCAGAAACCAAGAAGTGTGTATAAACTAGGTAGTGTGCAGAAACCAAATGGTATACAGAAACCAAATAATATACAGAAACCAAATGGTGTATATAAACCAAGAAGTGTGCACAAACCAAGTGTTCTGTCTGAGATTGGCGAGTTGATCAATTAGATTGGACAGGCTTAAGCGAGTCCAGGTCGTGATGTGATGTTATTAAAGGCCATTGTTAATAGTACTAGTTAGGGTTTCCAAAGAGTTCTTAATATAGAATAGCGGGACTCAATTCTATTTTGGATTCGGAGTACTATTTATAGATTCGGAGTATTATAATTGTAACTAGGACAGTTGCGAGTAGAATAATTGCGAGTAGATCGAGTTGAAATATTATATTCTAGAGTAAATCGTGTCTAAAGTATATTACTTTAATATATTACAAAATAGTGTATATATTTTATTTATATTTTAAACCAAAGTAGACTGAGTTCTAGTAAGGTAATACAGATTACTTTGGCTTAAAGTATAAATTTTCTATATAATAAAACTTAGAATATATTAAAGATTAATACTAGAACCCGAACTACTTCAGTGTCTAATATAATAATATAATATATTTCTATAATATGTGTTTTAATATTAATTTCCTAGAATCTTACTTTTCAGTCATATAGGTAATAAAGATATACTCGGAAAAATTATCTTTATGTGAGGCTTAATGGCAGTGTATTATATAAGCTTCAAATAAGGCTAAAGAAGTGTATTTGATATAATAGAGTCTTTGGCTCTCAATACTCAATTTCAGTATTCAAACTAATCGATGCCCTTTTTAAGGGCTTATAGGACACGTCTTATATCCTTTAGTATAATATAGGGATTATATAAATACTATCCTGGAATAGTTTAACACGCCCAGACCACGCTTCCACGTGATCCTGAGTCCTACTCGTTACACTTTATAAACGGTGTAATATTCTCGTTTATCTTATCACTCTATATAATACTAATAATAGTGAAGTAAACTCTCTTAAAGAAGCGTTCGACTGGACGACTTTTCTATATTTCTTTTTATAGTTTTTCGTATATTGTATTAATTGGACTTTAAGATAATACTTTTTACTAGATATTACTCTTATATAAGATATGGTTCTAAACGTATTATAATCAAGGAGAATAAGATATTATCTTGATTATATAAGTGATATTAAGGAAAATAACCCCGCTATTACCTTTTCTTCTAGACCTTCCCAGCTTTCCTAATCTTCTAATCTCTTAATTATTAATTCATATCTATATCAATTTGATTATCTTCGGTATTAATAGGATCGAAGTCTTCACTATTATTAGAATTAATTATATTCTCAATATCAGTTCCCGTATCAATCGTAATATCAGTTTCTAATTCATTCCCAGACTTAATACTAATCTTAGTCTCTATTATAGTATAGTACGTGTTGCGTGTATGTGTTCGATTGTATAGAGTAAAGGATAAGGGAGGAAGTAATACTAGATCAATATCCATTATATTATTATTATCTAGAATATATATTAATATTTAAAGATATTAAAACCTTGATATTTTATCTGGAATTATAAGTAAATCAAGAGTATCCTGACACGTCCAGTCCTCAATCTCAATACCTGGAAGATCACATATCTTGAACTTATAGTCTTCTAATCTATTAGGATTTAATAAGAGACCTATTTGCCTAAAGGTTTTAATAATTAGTTCCTTGTAAATCTTATATATCTTCAATTATACTTTTCTAATCTATAATATTAACAGAATTCTTTATTATGACTTTATAAACTTATTCGCTTTTCACTCTTCTTAATATATATCCCAATACTCCTTTTCCTACTCGCGGATTATACCTTTAATCAATTTGTTAAAGCAAATATCAAGCGGTTATATATAGTCAATTTTACTATTAGGAATAATCGAGGATGTAATATTTTGGATATATAACTCTTCCTTTAAGTCTTCTTATATCTTTTACTTAATTGTAAACTTTATAATACTAGCTTGAGATAATCCAATCACCGCCTTTATACCCGTATTCTTATAAGGAGTGAAGGAGTCTATAATAAGGAGCTTTGATTCGTTATCAGAGAGGGAGTAGAGAGAGCCCCATTTGAACTATTACCGCATCCAGGTAAATAAAGCAATTGAGTTACAGTATGCCTTGGAGTTGAAAATAACATGAACTGTTAAGTGATATTCCTAGAGAAAGTGAACTTGGTTTAATAAATAGAGAGAGGGTTAATTACCTTCCTCTCAAGGCGTCTAGAGTCCAGGGCCCGTTAAGCGGTCGGCGAAGCGAGACAATTACGGGGCGCGATATGTAATAAGCCGGGCCCGTGCCGCACGCGGCCGCGTCCCGTGCCCCCCCCGTGCAGCCTGTAAACCGCACCCCGCCCCGCCCCCTCGTTATTTGAGAATAGCTAGTTTATACTTAATAATTATAAAGTATATTAGAAGATTTGTATTCTCGAGTATATAAGTAATATACGCCTCAAATATAAACATTCTCACGTGACTAAAAGTATTTGACCTTATTATGTGATTAAATAACCTCATCATGTGACTTTATCCGGGGTGGTGCAGGGCAAGGTCACGTGACTAAAAAAAAAAGTAATTAGTATATTAATAAACTTAAAAGACAATTTCAAAAAAATATGATATGTAATAAAAACACGTGACTATTACTACTAGGCCAGGTCACGTGATACGGAACTTTTATATAATTAAAATATAAATATAATAAAAATAATTAATAATATTTTAAAGTTTAAATAAAAATTATAATAATATATAAAATATTATATAATTTAATTAATAAATAAAAGAATTATAATTTTTTAAAAATATTTAATATTAATATTATATAAATTTTAATTAATTATTTATTTAATTTAAAATCGAATTAAAAATTATTAAAATATATATATAATTTAAAAAAATATTTATTATAATTTAATTATTAATAATATATTAAATAATTAAATTAAAATAATAAATAAATTATTATTTTAATTTAATTATAGGTTTTAAATATTAATTATAAATTAATTATAAATTAATTAAATTAATTAAATTAATTTTAATTAATTAATTAGTGATTAATATATTATATAATATCACGTGATACGGAAATACGATTATAAAGTTCAAATAAATATATTTATTAAATTTAAATAAATAATTATTATTATTTTTATTTATAAATTTAAATAAATATATTAAAATAATTTTAATTCTTTTTTATTTTTATTATTTTATAAATTAAAATAATTATAAATAAAATATTTAAAAATAATTTAATTAATATTATTAATAATATTTTATAAAAATTATAATTATAATTTAATTTTTATAAAAATTATAATTTAAATTTTTAAATATTTTAATTAAATTATAATTAAAATTTCAAAATATAAAATATTAAAAAGTCTATATTATATTTATTAATAAAAGAAAAGTTAAATTATATAAATATAAAAAAATATTAATAATTAAATTAATAATTTTTAAATTATTAAAGAAATAATATAAAAAAAAATATTAAAAATCTAAAAATTAAAAAGAATCTTATAATTTTCTTTTTTTAATAAAAAGTTTTTTATTTAATTTTATAATATTATATATTATTTAATTATAATTATAATTATATAAAAAAATTATATTATATTTTATAATTAATATATTAATAAATATTATAATTAAAATTATAAAAAATATAAATAAATTTTAATATTTCTTATTAAATAATATTAAATCCTTTATTAAATAATATTAAAATTATATTAAAAATTCCTTTTAAGATTATTTATACTTTTATTTATATTAAATTTAATTTAAAATATAATTTTATAAAAATTTTATATTTAAATAAAGAGAATTAAAAATTATATTTTATATTAAAAAAGTTTTCAAATAACTTTTTTTATTAAAAAGTTATTAAATAATAATTTATTTTTTTATTAAAAGTATTTTTATAAAATTACTATTAGTATAATTATACCGCAATTGCGCTAGTCACGTGACGTTGTCATGTGACAGTACGGCCAACCGCGTTCAAGTCCTTATATCTAGTCCCGATTAAATTTAATTAGTTTTCGAGAATAAATTAATAATATTATAATATTATTAATCTTTTTTCTTTTTAATAAAAATTATTATTTTATATAATAAGTATTTTATAATATTTATAATAATATTTAATATTTTAATAAAAACTAATATTAATTAATTTATATATATAAATTAAAAAAAGATTAATTAAAAGTCTAGAAAGTATTTAATAGTTTATAATAATTAATATTTCTTTATATTAAAGAAAAGAAATAGTATAAAAAAAAAAATTAATTTTTTAAAAGTATTTAATAATTTATAAAATCGAATATTATTTTTTTATTAAATATAATAATATATTAAAAGTATTTAATAATTTATTATAAAACTATTCTAGTTAATATTTAATTATTTATTATTTTCTTTTTAAAACTTTTCTTTTTATAATTATTTTAATTATATTTTCAAATCGATTTTAATCTTTTATTTTTCTTTTTTATAAAATTAAACTTATATAATCTTTTTTTAATCTATTTCGAATTTCGAATCTTTTCGAAAAATATTTAATAAATTTATAAATTATTATTATAATATTTCCTTTAAATATAAATTTAATCTTATATATACAAATATTAGAAATACTAGAAACTGGAAATACTCGAGAATAAGAATATTATTAAATAATAATTAAAAGGTTTCTAGTTCTTTAAACGAGTTTATTATTTATAAATAAATATTCTCGAATAATATATTAGATATATTTAATTCTATATTTATACTTTTTTAAATATTATAATTTAATATAAATTAAAAATAGAATATTCGAATCGAGAAATAGAATAATAAAATATTTAAAAATATAATATTAAAAATTAACTTTAAAGAATATCTCTTAATAAAATTATATAAATATAATAAAAATAAATTAAATAATTATAATTTATAAAAATTATTTTATTATAATTTTAATAATTTTATTATTTAAGACTTTAAAGATAATTATTTAATAATAGAATAATAATTCTTTAGAGTTTATTTATATTATAATAATATTTATATTAAATCTATTATTAATAATTAATTAATTATATAAACTTTAATTAATATATTAAATCAGGAGATTATAAAAGAATAAAATAATATTAAAATTATTAAATCAGAAATTATATATATTAATTTTATAAAAGGATTTATAATTTTAATATTCTTTATATTAAATAATTATAATTATAATAAAATAAATATTATTTTATTATTATTATTATTATTAGTTTAAATTATATTTTCTTTATTATTATAAATCGAATTTTAATTCTAATCTTTATAATAACTTTTCTTTTTAATTTTATTTATTTTATTATATATAAAATTATTATTATTTTAATATTTATTACTTTTAATATTCTTTAAAATACTTTTATTTATTCTAGATTAAAAGTAATTTATTTTTAAATTTATATCCGATTTCTAATTAATATAAAATATAAAATTAATTTTAAAAATAAATAAAAACTAAAATAATAATATAAAATATAATAGAATAAATAATTATTTTAATTATAAATTATTAATATTCTATAATATATATTAATAATTTAATCTATTTAGAAAAGTATATATAAGAATATTCTTATATATATTTAAGAAATTAATTAAAGTATATTATTATAATATTATATTATTTTAATTATTATTTAATAATATTTATAATAATATAAAAGTTTATTTCCAGAATCTTAAATATTATTAAATTAATTTTAATAAATAAAATAATTTTATTTTAAAATCGATAATAATAAAATATTCGAATAAATTAATTTAAAAAGTTATATATTAATTATTTAATAATTTAATAGAATTATAATTCGGATTTTTATTCGATTTATATATATTTATATTTTATATTAATAAAGTAATTATAATCTATTAAAATTACTCGATTTATTAATTAATTATAATTAATTCTTTTAAAAAATCCGATTAATTTATAAATAAATTATAATTATTAATAATTATTTATAAAAAGGAATAATAATTAAATAATATTAAAATCTATTTTATTAATAGAAAATATTATTCGAATAATAATTATTATAATTATTAGAATAGAAATAAATAATATAATAATAATTATAATCACGAAAGTTATAATAATTTTAAAAACTCTTTTAAATCATATAATAATTCCAAATCACATATTTATTTTAATTTTATAAAATTATATTTTATTTATAAAAAATTAAATTATTATTCTTGGAATTATAATTCTAAAAAATAAATAAAAGAAAAAATTTAATTTAAAATCAAGAATTTTTATTAATTTAAAAATATTAATTCTAATAATTTTAATAAGAATTTTAATAATATTTATTTATAATATATTATCGAAATTAAAAGTAAATTAAATAAAAATAATAAAAATAATAAAAATAAAAATAATTTAAATAATATTATTAGTACTTTTATAATCCTATTAATAAATACTAATAATATTAAAGAGATTAGAATTAATTAATTTATATTAATTAAAAGTCTTTTAATTATATTAATTTTTATAAATAATTTTAATTTCCTTTTATTTATTTATTAATTAATAAATAAAAACCTTATATTAAAATCTAATAAATTATTTATAAAAAATATTTATACTTTTATAATTAAAAGTATATTTAAATATAATTTTTATTACTTTTATAAAATTATAATTAATATTAGAATATTTAATTATTTAATTATTAATTTTAATTAATTTTAAATATTATAATATATTAATAAAAATATTATATTTAATAAAATTATTAAAGATTAAATAATTATATAATTCGGTATTAATAATAATATTTTAATTAATTTTATAAAAATAGAAATTTTAATTAAATAAATAGAATTCTATATTATATTTATAAAAATACTATTTTTATTTAATTTAAAAAATATAAATAAACTAGAAATTTATTTTAATAATTTAATTAATTATATTATTATTTCTAGAAGAAATATATTAATAATATAATATTTTAATTATTCTTTTTTATTCTAGAATATTTTATTATAGAATTTTATTATTAAATCTTTTAATTATAATTTTTACTTTTTTATAAATATTAAATTATAATAATTATATTATTATTTTAATTATTTATTAGTAAATAGATTATAAAATATATTTAAATAATAAACGATTATATAATAATTATTTTAATAAAATAATTTTAGAAAATCGTGATTATATATATATAAAAAGCGGATTTTAATAAATATTAATTAATTATATTATAAATAAATAATTAAAATATATAATATTATATAATTTTATTTATAATTAATTAATTAAAATATAAA
>KZ613465.1:1594900-1609883 GCA_002865625.1 Hyaloscypha hepaticicola | reverse complement strand
TTGGCTGACGCTTGCCGAGACCCGCTTTTTGTGCGCGCGCAACCACGATTTTTCAAAGCCGCCTCGCTAAGGTGGCCGCCGTGCAACCGTTTGACTCCCCAAATCCTTTAACCCTAGTCCTCTTAATACCTTTTAACCCTGACCTTAATCGACTATATAATCTTAATCCCGATTCCTATTACTTATACTATTGAATATAAAAAAACATATTAATAACTCGTTCAAATTACTTTAATCCCAATTTTGGCCGTGTTTACAAGTAAAAACCCATATTATTTTTTTATTATCTACTCTTAAATCTCTTTTAAATCTATTTTTAATATTCAAAAACGGATCTTCTCTTTCCCTTTCTTTTAATAAACTTTAAATTACTTAATTTAATCTTATAATCTATCACCTCGCTAATAAGGACTCCTCTTATAGTATAATATATAATAGCTTATTCCCTTAATCTTAAAATGATTTAATCCCTTTAACTTATATTCTCCTATTATGAGAATTTAAATCGGTTTAATCTTTATATTCTATTCTAATTTTATAATCTTTAATTTCCCTTCTTCCAATCCTCTAATCTAATTAATAACCGGTAAAACACTTATAATAAAATATTAATCTTAATTGACTCTCAAATTACCTTTTATCCAAATCACTTTAATATTCCCCGTTTTATCTTTACTTCTTCACTTGTTTCTAATTCCTTATTTACTCCCCAAATTCCCTTTACTCGTATATATGCCCAAACTGTCTAATTAATAATATTCAATAGTCCTATAACTATATTAGTTATTACTATTAGTTATACAATCCTATTATATTAGTAAACCCTCCCCTTGACTCGTTTAAACTTCTAATTCCCTTCCCGGATCTCCTTCTATTATATATAAATCTATTATATAATATTATAATTATAATAATTAATATACCTTTAAAATTGGATACTTTATAATACACTAACTTCCTGGATAACTAATTCCTGTTTAGAATTAATATACTCTTTTAATATATACCGGAAATTAATAAGACTCCCTATACACTTCCAAATATAATATAACGGGTACTTTCTAATTCACTAATTTAACCGATTCTCCAAATCCCACACATTATAGCCTTTTTACTGATTCTATACTTGGACTCGTAACCGTTACTATTACTATTAACTCTACTGGAACTGGAATTCAAATCACTCTTCTGGACTAATCCGATCTACTATAAACCCTTAATTGAAACTAATAATACTACTCTATATACACGATAGTAGTGAACTGGAAAATAGTCTATTACTACTCTCAAAACCCTCATTGGGGAATCCGGAAAATAATATATTACTTAATAGAATATTAATAATACTATTCATTAACCACTTTTACTTCTTATACTCTCATTGGATATACACTTATTACTAGACTTCCAATTCATCTATTATAATATTACTCTTCTAGTATATATTATAATACTCCTTCTCGTCTTCACACCTTGCCCGATCTATCCGTTCATCCATTTCACGGTCCAAATAAACACATCAATATATAATACTATTCACAAATCACTTAATCTTCTATTACTCGATCCATTACTTTTCCTTTACTATTATGGAAATGTGAAACTTAACTAACCGTTACTATACTTATTTATATGTCTTTTATAATACCTCTTATCTTTTAACTAATATTAAAATAATCACTTCACTTCTCTTTCTATTCTATCCGACTCGACTATTTTCTTAATTATAATTCTATATCTAATAAATCGGTCTAATATAAACCATAACACGAATATTTAATTGATTAATGCCTAATCTAAACACATTAATAATAATTATAATATATCTATTTACACTCTCCTATACCTTCCGGATCTTATCTTTAATAATTATATTACTCATATCTCGGTAATATATATAATAATCCAATATACTATTCACTTTCTGGATAGTAATAATACTATTATTATATATAATAATCTTTACTAATATAATATACTCTTCTAACTTCTATTCCACTAACCTGTAAATTACTATAATATTTCCTCTCTCAAACTCACTCTTTGTATACTCAATCACGGAATATATAATATTAGATTAACTAGTTAATATTCGGAATATATAAATATTATTAATACTAATCCTTATAATATTTATAAACTCTAACTCGATATATAATAATAATATTACTATTAAATAAATCATTTATATTCCCCTTTCCATTAACTCGCCCAATTGCCGCATCTCGGACCGGAACTCGGGCGTGTTATTTAATAGTATATAATACTCGTTAAACACGAATCACTCTAATAAATATAATCCTTATAACCGGTCCAAAAATATTCCAAACATTTTACTAACTATTAACTTCGGTGTAATAATAATAATCTGATTAAGGGAATGACACTATCGGGAATCCCACTTAATATACGAAATACTAGTTTATTAATATTTTTCTATTATATAATCTTATAATAAAACCAATAGACTAATAACTACTATTATCCCGGAACTCATACTTTTAATTAATAATTGGAATAATAATATCTTTCCAATCCTTATTCCCATTACTATTATAATGGGATTCTAGTACTTTATAATAGTTTATAATACGGGCTCCTGCAATTCACAGAACCGGGCCTTACTCTCTAATATCTTCTCCAACTCGATATAAATATCCACTCCTTATAATCGCTTTCACCGGGCTAATTACACATCCTGTATCTCTTCCTTATACACTTGTCACTTCCTCTTAACTCTCTCACTCATTCCAATATTCTAGTATACTAATGGAAACCCCAAAAAACAATACTATATATAATTAACTTATTAGAACTTCTTATAATAGTTAATAATAGAATTATTACCTTCTATTAACTCCCTGATATAAATCATACCGGTAATATGAGTCTCGTAACCGGTTTGCAAATCCCATGGATTATTCCTATCAGTATTATCCTCATTTCAATTCTCACTTTCTTTTAACTTACTCTTCTCTTCCTCAAATCTGTCTTCTCAATAATACTTCCGGGATATAATAATAATAATCTATTAATATCTATTAATATTCAATTTATCTATACCTATCTATCTTATAGCAAATTCCTTTAAAATCTTCTGGACTTATTCGGACATTCACAAACAGGACTGTTATTAGGCCAATAATCTCCTTTGACCTCTCTACTTCTCGTTTTCACTCTTTTCTCCTTAATTATCCCTCTTCCATTCTCTGGAAATATTATTACTTTTCCTAGTCTTTTATTACTTCTATTTTAATCCCGTCTACTACTAATACTTCTTTTTCTTATTATCTTCCTATAAAAATGGACTGGAACTGGACTTCTTTATTATCTGAAATTATAACTTCTTCCAAAATAGTAAAATCAATTATAAATAATATACTAATAATTCCCTAATCTCCCGTAATAAATACTAGTATATAATCTTAATATTTTCACTATTCTAATACCCTTTATAATATATAACCACGAATATAACCAAGCCCTTTTTAATAAAAATATTCCGTATATTATTATATATAATATTCTTCTATCACATTCCCAATAACTCCAATATTCTAATTGACTATTTATTATATAAATATATTAATACCTATAATAATTCTATAAACTATTCTCTATAACACTAATATATAATTACAATTTCCCTCTTTAACTTCTCTATACTATCTATAAACTATTCTCTCAACTACTCCTCTTTATACATCCGCTTATATAATCACTATTACTTATATACTATAAACTGATTTCACTCATTATCCAAAAACGATTACCCAATTCTAGTCTCGAATAATTAATTCACTATTCTATTCTAATAGATCAAGGAGACTTACTTTATATCTACTTCTTAATTTACACCCATCCTCACTATTATTAACTTCTCAAATAACTCCTTTCTTACCTCCCTAATCAATCCATAAACCATTCCCCGAAACTGGCTTATACTAAACCGGATTTTAGAATATAAAATATTATCTTCAATTTATTAGATCTTCCCCTCGGCCATGATAATATACCGAATCTTGAAACCGTATAACTGGTTATAATATAATCACTATATAGACTTGGGATCCTTACTATTATAAACTATAATCATGAATGTATTAACTAAATCCCGTATTAAAATATAATAGTTTAATGTTTTCTCTCAGGTTTATTTCACGCTTAAATCACGGTTCTTATACTACTCAATAGCTTCCCGTTACTACTTATATATTTCTTAAACTACTATTAATCGGGTTAACTTAATTATAATCGAATATTTGAATATATAATCCTTGGTATTCAATTACTCATTATCTTCTCGCATTCCCAAAATGACCAATTCACTAATTAATATACTCTTATACTCGTTATTCTATAATAGTTAATTTAATAATACTATTCATAATCGTAAAACCTACTTTTAAATCCGACTTATCCATTTAATCTCTTTATCTAACTCTCTCTCCTCTTCTCTATTCTCTAAATCTCCCTACTCCTCTTTCCACTATATAAACTCCTTAATATTTATTCACACGTCTTGAATAGCCATCTACTATCTCTCTATTAACTCATACCCCGGCCGCTTCTCGGACTTGATGTTTTTGGACCGGAAAATATAATATAATAACTATTTATATACCTCTATATACACTTTCACGATAGTGATATCCATTCAATTATCAAATAGCATCCGGATGTCTTTATTCACCTCCTTCCGGTTTACCTCAAATAATACCTCTAATCCAATTACTAGTCGAATATAATAGTATTATATATCTTGAATTAATTAATCAAACACTCTATATAATACTTCCAACTCTGGCTTATTGTCCTTAACGAGTATAATCAATACTCGCAATTCCTCTTGATCAAATACTCCCAAATACTCGACTTATCCTATATAATATAATCATGGATTTGACTCTCGGGCTTCCTCCGATTCGGTGATCTGATAGTATACTTCCTCTTTTACTTATTATATAATTTACTTTAATACTATCTTGATAATATCCAAATTAATATCTCCGGATAATATAACTGGACTGGATTCGGTTACTTATACCTCGAAAAACTGGATTCCTAGTCCCCGAACAAAAAAATACTAGTAATAAACACCACTTCTCTATAGGAATCACTTCTCTATCCCTACTTTAGGCTTACCCTTTTACTTATTCTCCCACCTATACTCTTCCCGATAATACTTCCGAATCTGATCTTTATAATAACTAATAAACTAATATAATCTACTATTATTATCTTCGAATTCATATTATATTCCATCTGTTCTTAATAATTATAATTCGGAAATAGGGGAACTATTTACTAATAGGAAAACTAATCTATTTAACTCTATCCGGTTTATAATTAAATCTTTAATAACTTGAATATACTAAATAATATATATCCGTTCATTTTATAATATATTATATTTATTCTTATTCCTTAAATATATATTAATACTACTAGATAATATAATATACTTATATATAGAATATATAACTATATATTAAATTGGAAAATACACGAATAGATTTATAATATAAAATAAAATAAATCAAACTGACTTGGTTCTTTACTCTCTCTACTCTATACACCTTTTTACTTAATATATTCTAAATCCATACTCTAAATCCATATATAATATAATTGATTATAATTTCCGATTTTATACTTTTATACTTTTATATTCACTTTATACTTGAGATCTACATTTTGACTAATCTGGCCTATATATTTGCTTCTCCTATCAAAAATTAATAATAACTATTATCTCCTTATAAAACTCACTTTATAATAAGGTTATAGTGAAACTCTCAATAGGATTAGTATTATATATACTCGGGTTAACTCATATTTAATTTTGAGCCTTATTCGAGTTTATTTGAATGTAATTCTAATAAGTCAAATTAATTAACTCGAATTGACTCCCTCGGCAATTCTATACTTAATAGTTATATGAGAAATAAAGTCAAAATGACTCAATTCGACTTCCTTAACTTGAATAGATTATAAAATAATTAAAATAAATTCACGTATTCTAATTATTTATTTATAATATAATTAATTAATACTTATCGAAACTCGCTTTTTATATATATATAATTATAATTTTTCAAAACTATTTCATTAAAGTGACTATTATATAACTATTTGACTATTATTAAATTCTATTATATTTAATTATAAATATTAAATTCTATAATAATTTAAATAAATATTAATTAATTATTTTATTTTTAAATAATTTTTATTATTTTAATATTTTTATAATTAAATATTATTAATATATTTAAATACTATTTTAAAATTCATTTTTATATTTAATAAATATAAATTAATTCGAGTTTATTAAAATCGATTTAATAAATAAAATAATAAATTTTAATTATATTATATTTAAATTAATTTAAAATTATATTTTATTAAATAAATTATAATTATAAATTAATTTTAATAATTAATATTTTCTTTAATAATATTAATTATTATTTTTTAATTAAATTTTTTTATATTTTAATTTTATATATAATTTAATTATTAATAATTTTTTAATTATTATTTTTATTATTATTATTATTATTATTATTATTATAATTATTATTTATTTAATTAATTTAATTAATATATAATTATCTCAATTAAATTAATTATTAATTATTATTTATAATTTAATATTATTTCTTTTTTTTAAAAAAATTATAATTATAATTTAATAATATAAAATAAATTTTTATTTATAATTTTCTTTTTTTAATAAATTTTATTTTTATATTATTTTAATACTTTTCGATTTTATATTTAAAATAAATAAAATAATTAAATTAAATAATAATTATATTTAAATTTATTTATAATTTTAATTATTAATTATAATATTAATTTATTTATTAATAAATTAATTATAAAATAATTATATTAATATAAGAATTTTTTAATATATTAATTTATTTATTTATAGAATTCTAATTAGATTTAATATTATAATTATTAATAAAAATTTAAAATTCTTTATTATTAAAAATAAAATTTAATAATTTTTTATTATTTTTATTAATTATTTTTTTTTATTTTAATTATTTTAAATTAAATTAAAAAATAATTAATAATTTAATTTTAATAAAAATAAATTTATTTAAAAATCTTTATTATATAATATATTTTAATAATTTAAAATTTTAAAATAATTCTTTTATATTAAAAATATAAAATATTTTAAAGTTTAAATCTTTAAAAATTATTATATAATAATTTAAAATAATATTTTTATTTATTAAATTATAATATAATTCATTTATATAAATTGTTTATTTAAATTATATTAATAATTATATATTTATATAATTATTTAATTTATTTATAAATAATATTAATTAAATAATATATTAAAATTTAAAAAATTATATATTTTTATTATATATTATACTTTTTTAAATTATTTCAAAATTGCGAATTATTAATTTATTATTAATTACTTTTTATTATTTATTTATTATTTATATAAATTAATAAATAAAATTATATAATATAAATAATTATATTTTTAAAATTAATATTCTATTATTAAAATCGCGAATCAGTCTATTATATTCTAGACTAAAAAAGTCACGTGTTTTTATTATATATTATACTTTTTTGAAATAGTATTAAAATCGTAAATTATTAATTTATTATTAATTATTCTTAATCGCTTATTTACTATTTATATAAATTTAATATATATTATATATTCTAATTATTTATTTATATTATAATTAATTAGTTTTAAATAAATAAAATAAATATTATTTTAGATTTAATATATATTATATATTTTAATTATTTATTTATATTATAATTAATTAATTTTAAACAAGTGAAATAAATATTATTTTAAATTTAATATATATTATATATTCTAATTATTTATTTATAATATAATTAATTAATATTTATTAAAATTCGCTTTTTATATATATATAATTATAATTCGTGAATAATTTATAAATATTATAATTTTAATAAAATTATAAAATAATTAAAATAAATTTATATATTTTAATTATTTATTCGTAATGTGATTAATTAATATTTATTAAAATTCGTTTTTTATATATATATAATTACGATTTTTTAAAATTATTTTATTAAAATAATTATTATATAATTATTTAATTAATTATTTTTTTAATAAATAATTAATAATTATATTTATATAAATAGTTTATTATAAATAATACTTTTATAATTAATAATAAAAATTTTTTTAAATAATTAAATAATTATTAAATAATTATTAAATAAAATAAATATATATATATTTTAAATAATTTTTTAATATTAATAAGATTATTATTAATTTAATTTATATTAAAGAATTAGAAAAATATTAATAAATTATTATTTAATTATTATTTATTTATTAGATATTACTTTTTTATTTATAATTTTATAAAATATTAATTATATAATTTTTATATTTTTATTCTCGAATATAAATTAAATTAATAATATTATTAATTTGAAATTTATAATTATTTTAGAATTAATTTTAATTTAAAATATTATTAAATATTAATTTAATTAATATAATATATATTTAAAATCTTTTATTATATTTATTATAAAAGAAATAAAATTATTTATATAAATTATTATATTAATAATAAAAAGAGAAAGGATTTTTAATAAATAGAAAGGGAATAATATTAAATTTATTTATAAATTAATAAATATTAATTAATAATATAATATAAAATAATTTATAATATATTAGAATTTTAATAAAAATATATTATATTATAAAAAAGAAATAATTAAATAATAAATAATATATATTTAAAAGTTTAATAAAAGAATTATTATAATTTATTATTTATTAATAATATATATATTATTTAATAAAAGTATAATAAATAAAAAAAAGAAAATAATATATAAAAAAGAAAATAATAAATAAATAATAGACTTTAAATTAGATTTAAAGAATATATATTTTTAAAAATTAGAATAAATAAATTAATAAAGAATAAATAAAATATAATTAATAATAATTTAAAAAGTATTTATTAAAAAAAAATTATTTAAAAAAAAAAAAATAATTAATAATAATAAATATAAATATATATATATTAATATAATTATACTTTTATAAATATTAATAAATTTAATAATATTTATTTATATTCTTATAATAAATTATTTAAAAATAATAAATAAAATATTTTTTATTTATTAATAATTTATATAAAAAATAAAAAATAAATATTTATTAATAAAATATTATTTATTATTTAATAATATATAATAATTAAAAACTTATCGAATAGTATTATAATTTATATAAAAATTATATATATAATTTATTATTTTATATTAATATATTTATTAGATATTAAATAATTTATAAATATTAATTATATAATTTATAATTAATTTATAAAATATTAATAAATAATAAATTATAAAAATTCTTTTAAATATTATATTTAAGAAAAAAAGAAATATTTTTATATTTAATTATTTTAATTAAATATTATTTATTAATTCTTTATTCTATTATAAATATATAATTTTTAAATATTATTAAAGTCTTTAATCTATTATTAAATTCTATATATATAATATAATATTTTAAGAAATATTATTAAATACTTTATAAATTATTAAATAAATATTATTTTTTTCTTATTAATTTTTTATTTTCTAATTATTATTAAATCTTTTATTCGATTTTTAAATAAATTTAAATAATTTAAAGATTAATTTAAGAATATAATTAAGAATTTAAATAATTGAAAAAGATTACTTTTATTTATTATATTATTTTATTCTTATATAGATTTTAATTATTTAATAATTTTATTTAAATATTATTTTTAATTTTATTTATTATAATCTCTTATTTTTATATTAATTTTAGATTAATTAGATTTTAATAATAAATTATTATTTAAAGAAACTTTTTATAATAATTCTTTTAATAGAATTTTATTAAAATAGAATATAAGAATAATTAATAAATTATTATAAAATCGAGATTAATTCGATTATAAAAAGTATTATTTTCGGATTATTTATATTATTATTAAATAAGATTTATAATTTATTAATAAAGGAAATAGAAAGAAATATTCTTTTATTAATTTTTATATTATTTATTATTAAATCTTTATAAAAGTTTAATTAATTCTTTAATTAAATCGAATTAGAAATATTTTAAATTAATAATATAAATATTTAATAAATTAGAAATAAATATATATTAAATTTTATATTAATAAAAAATAATCTTTTTTTAATTTATTATTAAAATAATTTATAAAATAATATAAAATTTTATAAAATTAAATATTTCCTTTTTATATATTTATAAAATAATTAAAATTATAAATTATAAAAAGAATTCTTTAAATTCGGAATATTTCTAATAAAGAATAAATTACTTTTTAGTAATTTTAAATTAATTAAAATTATTTTTAATATTTTTAATTCTTATTTAATTCTTATAATATATATTTTAAAATATATTATTAATATATATAATATTATTAATAAATTTGAATTAAAATATTAATTACTTTTAATTAATTCAAAAAAGAAATTATATATATTTAAAATATAATAATATATTTTATAAATTTATTTTAAGAATATTTTAATAATAATAATAATAATAAATAATAACTTTTCAGAATTCGATTTATTATTAAATAAGAATAAAATAATAAATATTTTAATAAATATTCTAATAATAGAATTTAATTTTCTAGAATATTAATTATTATTAAAATAATTTATAATTAAATAAAAATAAAAGAATTTATAAAAATATTATTAAAATTTTATAATATTTATAATTAATTCGACTTTTAATTAAAAAAACTTAAATTTATTTAATAGTAATTATAAATTTATTAGTATTTATAAATTAATAAATTATATACTTATTAGTAAATAGATATTAAATCGATTTTAGATTAATACTAATTAGTATTAAAATTAAATTTCAATTATTAGATTTTTGAAAATTATTTTCTATTTAATCTATTAGAATTAAGAATATATAATATTTTATATAAAAGTTATATAAAATCCTTTTTATTTTTATTAAAATATTATATAATTAATATTTTCTTTTTATATAATTCTTTAAAATTAAAAAAATTAAAATAAATAATTTATAATTTATTTTTTAAAATATAATTATAATTTTATTATTTTATATAAATTTATAAAAGAATAGATTATTAAATAATTTAATTTTATTTATATTATAGAATTCTTTAATATTATTTATATTATAGAATTCTTTAATATTATTTATATTATAGAATTTTTTAATATTATTATAAACTTGAATATATAATAGACTTTTTTATTATTAATAAAATAAATAAAATATTTTAAATATAATATTAATAATATTTTATAATATAATAATAAAATATTATATAATAATTATAAATTAATCGATTTATTTAAAAGTTATTTATTAATTAAATATTATAATATAATAATTCTTAAAAAAGTAAATAATTAATCTCGAATTAATATTAATTTTTTAATTAAATAATATAAAATTATAATCGATTATTTTTTTATTTAAATTAATCCAAATTATAAATTAATTAAAATATTAAAAATTAAAAACTATAAAAAAGTTTTAATTAAATATTTCTTATATATTAAATAGAATAATATATAAAAACTAGAATTTATTATTTTTATAAATAAAAAAGATTTATAATTAATTATATATAATATTTTAAAAAAGAAATAATTATTATTTAATATTTTATTAGAAAATAGAAAAATAATTAAAAAAAATAAAATAATATATATTTTATATTTGAATATAAATTAAATTAATCTTTAATTAATTATAAAATTTAATATATCTAATTTCGGTTTTCTATTAAATATACTCTTATAATATAGAATAATATTAATAATTAATTAAATATATATAATAGAATAAGATTAAAAAGAAAATTTAATTAATTTATATTCGAAATAGATTCTCTATTAATTTATTATTCTTTTTTAAGAAATTTATTAATTTTTAGAAATTATATATATAAGAAAAAAGAATATAAATATTAATATTTTTATAATCTAATAAATAGTTTAAATAATAATAAGGAATTTAATAAATTTTCTAATATATTAATTTCTTACTTTTATTAAAATTATAAAATAGAATAATATAAATATATAAATTATTTTAAATATTTATATAAAAGTGAAAAAAGAAATTAATATTTAAATCTTTTTAAATAAAAATAAAATTTTAAATAAATTCTAATATATTATTAATATTAAATCTGATTATTATAAATTATTATTTTATTTAAGAATAAATAAAATAAAAATAATTGAATTTCTAATTTTAATTTATTAATAAATTATTATTATTTTAATAATAAATTAATTTCTATTTAAGTTTATTTTAATAAAATATAAAATTTAATCTCTTAAAAGTCGGAATTTAATTAAAAAAAGAAAAGTATTCTTATTATTTATAAAATAGAAATTATAATTAATTAATAATATTCGAGATTTAATATTTAATCTAGATTAAATTATATTATAAAAGGATTATATATAAAAAGTAAATAGTCTTTTAAAAAACTATAAGATATTCTTAATTTATTATTAAATAGATTTCGGATTTATAATTAATAAAATATATTATATATTTATTTAATTTTTAAATAAAATTAATTTAATATTTTATTTTTATTTAATTTTAAATATTATTAAATATAATATTTATTAAATAAATAATTATTTTCGTTTTAATTCTAGTTTCTTTTTTATTTATAGATTATATTTTATTATTATTCTCTTTTATATAAATATTTAAAATATAATCGGAATTTTATATTAATATTAATATATATTTATTATTTCTAATCTATTTTATAATTAATATCTCGAGAATAATCTAATAATTATAAAATTATTATTAAAACACGAGTTTAATAATTAGAAAAAGGAAATAAAATAATAATAAATAATATTTAATATTTTTGTTTTTTATAAATGATTTATTATTATTCTTATAATTAATCGGAATATTTTTTTTATTTTTATCTTTTATATATATTATTTTTATTATTTCTATTATATTATTATTTTCTTTATTCTAATCTAGACTAGTTTTTATTTCTTTTTTATTACTTTTATAATTCTAATTTTAATTAATTATAATATTTTAATTATATTCTTTTTATTTAAAACTAATTATAAAGAAAAGAAAAGAAATATAAATTATTAATAAACTCTCAAGAATAGAAATAGTTTAATTAAAGAATAAATAAATATTAGTCTTTTATTAAATAAATTATATAATTTTCTATTTCTTTTTCTTTAATATTAAGAATTTTGAATAATTTATAATTAGTATTAAAGAGTTATTAAATCGAGTATTAAAATTAATAAATTAATAAAAGATTAATTAAAAGTTTAATATTTAAAAAATAAAAAATAATAAAAGAAAAAGTATAAAAAGGAATTTTATTTAAAATAAATTTAAGAAAATAAAAAAATAAAATCTTATATTTTAATATAAAAAGTAAAATTATATAATAAAATTAAATATTTTATTTAATTAATAGAAATAATATTATATAATAAAATTAAATACTTTTAATTATATATATAATTTTATATTTATAATTTATATTATTTATATATTCGAGAATAAGAATTATTTTATATATTTTATAATTGTGAAATAGAAATTAATTCTTTTTAAATAAAAAGAAAATAAAATAAAAATAGAATATAAATTATATATAAGAATATAACTAATAACTTTAATTTTTTTTTTATAATCACGTGACTTTGCCCTATACTATCTTGAATAAAATTATATAATAAAATTATTTAATTATATAATAAAATCAAATACTTTTAATTATATAAGAATATTTATATTTAAGATATATATTATTTATATATTCGAAAATAAAAATCTTTTAATATATTTTATAATTATTAAATATAAATTAATTATTCTTAAATAAAAAAAGAATAAAATAAATATAATTTATAAATTATATAAGAGAATATAAAATATAATTATATATAATATAAATTCATTTATTATATATTATATTTATAATTATTTTATTTTATTAATTACTTAATAGACTCTAGATTAATCCTAATTCTAAATATTAAAATTAATATTTATATTAATAAAATATTAAATAATTTAAATTTTTTTATTTTATTTTATTAATATATTAATTAAAATAAAATTATTTTTAAGTTTTTTATATATTATTTTTATATAAAAATTAATATAAAATTAAAAATAATATTTATATTAATAAAATATTAATTATTTTCTTTTATTTTAATTATTTTAAATTAAATTAAAAAATAATTAATAATTTAATTTTAATAAAAATAAATTTATTTAAAAGTCTTTATTATATAATATATTTTAATAATTTAAAATTTTAAAATAATTCTTTTATATTAAAAATATAAAATATTTTAAAATTTAAATTTTTAAAAATTATTATATAATAATTTAAAATAATACTTTTATTTATTAAATTATAATATAATTTATTTAAATTATATTAATAATTATATAATTATTTAATTATTTAATTTATTTATAAATAATATTAATTAAATAATATATTAAAATTTAAAAAATTATATATTTTTATTATATATTATATTTTTTTAAATTATTTTAAAATTATAAATTATTAATTTATTATTAATTATTTTTTATTATTTATTTATTATTTATATAAATTAATAAATAAAATTATATAATATAAATAATTATATTTTTAAAATTAATATTCTATTATTAAAATCACGAATTAGTCTATTATATTCTAGATTAAAAAAGTCACGTGTTTTTATTATATATTATACTTTTTTGAAATAGTATTAAAATTATAAATTATTAATTTATTATTAATTATTTTTAATTATTTATTTATTATTTATATAAATTTAATATATATTATATATTTTAATTATTTAT
>KZ613465.1:1312400-1594800 GCA_002865625.1 Hyaloscypha hepaticicola | reverse complement strand
ATTAATTAATTTTAAATAAATAAAATAAATATTATTTTAAATTTAATATATATTATATATTTTAATTATTTATTTATAATATAATTAATTAATATTTATTAAAATTTACTTTTTATATATATATAATTATAATTTTTTAAAATTATTTTATTAAAATAATTATTATATAATTATTTTTTTTTTTTTAATTAAAATAATTAAAAATAATATTAATATATAATTAATAATAAGACTTTTTATTTATTTTTTTATTTTTTTCTATTTAATAAAATTTTATTAAAAGATTAAATTAAATATTATTATTATTAATAATAAAAATATTAAAAGTCTTTAAACTTTTAATTTTAATTATTTAAAGATTTTAATAAAGTTTTTTATATTCTTAAAATTAATAAACTTTTTATTATTATTTAATATATTTAAAAAAAGAAAAAGTTTATAAATTAAATAATAATTCGCGATTAAAATTATTAAAATTAATTATCTTTTTAAATATTTAATTTTTTTAAATATTATTAATTATAATAATAAAATATATTATAATAATATAATAAATATTCTATTTAATAATAAAATTAAATATTAATTAAATAAAATATATTATTTTTATAAATTTAAAAGAAAAATAAAAAATAAATAAAAATATTAAAATATTATAAATAGAAATATTATTAATTATAATTAATAAATCTAAAAAGTCTTTTTATTAAATAATAAATTCAAGAAATATTTTAATTTAAATTAAATACTTTTTATATTTTTTAATTTAATAAATAAATATTTATATCTTTTATTATATATTAAAAGTATTTTTATTAAATTAATATATTTATTTTATAGAATTCTTTATAAAAAATAATTATTTTTATAATCTTTTAAATATATATTTTTCTAATATATAATATTCGAATTATATATAATTAAAAATTAGAATAATAAATAATTATTAAATAATTAATAAATAATTAAAAAGTAGATTTTATATTAATTTTATTAAATATATTTTTCGAATATTTATTTAAAAATAATATTTTAAATAAGATTTTATATAATATTATAAAAAATAAATATATATAAAAATAAGAATATATTTTTAAATAAAATATAAAATAAAAGTAAAATGAGAATTGAAAAGCGAAAAAAGAATATATACTTTTATTAATTTTCGTATATATAATTAAAAACAAAATATAAACTAAAAGAAATTCTTAATTTTATTAAAAAAAATCTTTTAAAATTAATAATTTAAGATTTTGAAAAGAAAAGAAAAAGGAATAAATATAAATTAAGAATTAATTATTTTAAAAATAATAAATAGTGAATTATATATTCTATTTTTATAATTAATAAAGAATTAATTTTAAATAAAATATTAAATTAGTTTTATTTAATATTTTTATCTTTTTGAAATATAAATATATAAATTCTAATATTTAATAAATTATATTTAATAAATTTTATAAAGGAAATAATTTCTAATTCTTATAATATTCTTATATTAATTATTTTAAAATATTAAATATTTTTAAAAAGAAAAATAAAAATTTAATTTTATATTAATTTATTTTTAAATAAAAGATAATTATAATTATAATAATAAAATAATAAAATAAAAGTTATAATTATATTAATATTTATTTTTTATTTCTTATTATTAAAAGTCCGATTTTTTTATATTTTTATTAAAACTTATATTTTCTTATATATTATTTAATAATTCTTCTTATTCCTAATTTATTATATATAAAAAGTATAATTATTATTATTTAATCTCATATTCTCATTATACTCACTTAAAAGTATATCCTCAATTACTCACATAAATACTCTCTCGAAATGCCCTTAAAACACCTAGTTATAACTCGCGAATAATTCACGAGGCGAGGTAACCGGAAGCCGCGTAGTGATCGACGACTACCGAGACTATCTAAGGCTTCTAGGACTCCCAGTATCACAATATCAAGAACCGCAACGCCAGACACCGTAATGCCAGGCACCACAACGCCAAGTACTGTAACGAGGACCCAGGAATAAAACATATAATAAGCAACAAGTATAACACCCAGATACGAGGACCCAGGAACAAAACGCCTAATAAGCAATAAGTACAATATCCAGGAACGAGAATCCAGGAATAAAACACTCACGAAATAGTAACCAATAAGTATAATACCCAAGAACGAGAATCCAAGAACAAAATACCGAGAAATAAAACACTTACCAAATAATAAGTAATAAGTACAATATCCAGGAACAAGGATCCAGGAACAAAAGGCCCTATAAGTATAATAACTAGTAAACGAAACGCCCTTTTAACACTTAGAGCAATAACCTATAGGCCTTGCTCCTTGTAATATGGCCTGTAATATAGTCTATAGTATTCCCACTGTACTAGCACTTCCAGAACTCGTACTCGTCACTAGTTTATCCTGTATTAAAAAGGACATTACTGGACAAAAGCCCTTTTCAGGCGAGAAAATGGAGTGCTCTAGAGCACCAAGCCCCGGTCAGACTGGTGGCACTATCAAAAAAGACAATTACCCTTCGCCCAGTAGTCTCCAAGAAAGGAGTTTACCTTTAGATTGACTCGTTCGGGATTAATCAAGTATTCCCCATTAATGGCCCGAGTCCCAATAATAAGCTAATGGAATTGAAAGAGATCGATCACTACTATTATAGTATGACTCTAACTGGTGGACTCGGATAATCCATCTCGACAAGCGGATCTTGGAAAACAGCATCTTGAAACACGCCTTTACCGCTCACCTTGAACTTCAAAACCCTTATAAACTCCCTAAATTCGAGTACCAAACCGAAGTTTTGTATATAGCTATCTTTAGTTCTATTATTCTCGAACACCTTGAAGGGTTCAAGCCGATATCAGAAACTCTAAGTGAAGAGGTCTCTCTTCTCATTTCTCACGCCGTAGTCCCAAGCACTGAGAGTCATCTTAATAAAGGACTTGAGAGAGAACTCGAATCTTCAATTCACGCTAAAATTCTGGTTATCAAAAAGAAAAGGGAGATTCACTCAGTGAATAAGGAAGGCCAATTTGTGCATTCTTGACACGAGTTGAAGTAGCGGAGAGAGGATAACCTTGCACGGGATTTTTTTCGGGAACGATGATAAGGTGAGCTATTATAATAATAATAATTATAATAATAGGAGAACGAATTGTACTAATAGAGCGATCGGCTCCGAAGCATTTGATAGTTACTGGGATTTGCAGATGTGAAGTTTCCATTACTTCAAGAAGGATAGGTTCATTAAACTCTCAGTCACCGAGGTCACCGTTACTATTCAATCCAAGTTAGTAAGTCTTACGACTTCCCCTTTCAGCAGAATTCTCTGTGAAATGACTGATCTAGGATATACGCTTGCTCAATACTATCACTCAGCTTACAGTTTCTGTAATCTTGGCTATTAATTACACTTTCTGAATTTTATATATTGGACGCCATTCAGTACAAGGCCCGCGACTGATAAATCCTGATCAACATCCCGAGCTTGGGGCTTGATTTTCTTAGCTCTATTACTTCCTATAAAACTTCAATATTCATATAGCATTTATCTTATAGGCCTCCAGACTATTGTGGATTCTGTAATAACAAAGCCATCACAACCTTCACAAGGCTCTATACTTTCACGAGATCAGACCGAAGACACTTGTAGAGATGAAATCTACAGAATTTACATAACGGAGAGGAATACATAATCTAAAACAATGGAATTCTTTGAGAGTGAATATAACCTCAAAGCCTCGTATAGCGCATTATAGTCTTTCCTTGTATTACAGAACTAGACAGATTACTAATCACGAATTTAATAAGCGAACATAGAAGGCGAAACTTAAAGAATAGAGATTTGAAAGTTATATAACTGATAATAAGAAATCTGTTACGATTGTAAACACGGAGAAGAGGAAGCGGGATCGGGAGGAGAACGACTATACTGCTTTTTCAGGAATTCGCCAGGTCAGTCCCACAAGGCTAACTCATTGACAGTTGCAGTTATAGGAGTATTATAAGCATAAGGTGAAGCTTGAAAAGTGAATATATTATAATATCTGAAGAAGTTATTTAAGGAACCAAGTAGACAACTACTCGAGGAGCTTATATCTCACTGGAACAGTCTAATCCCCATTGGGAACAGCTATATTATTACTAGAATTGCTAAGTTAAAATGACTTGATTTCTATTCTATAGTAATCAGGTACACCTGTATTTATAGACCTTCGGGCCCTGTAAGCCTCTGTGACAATGGCCCTTCCAGGGCATTCCAGGGCGTTCCATCACTTACTAATACTAACAAATCAGGGCTTCCAGGGCCTTCTAGAACCTTCCATTCCAGGGCCTTCCAGGGCCTTCCACGCCACTAGTAATGCCCCCTGTAATAACAGTCCCCTTATTTGCCACTATAGTAATACACTAAATATACTAAATACAATACATGAAAATCAATACATGAAAATCAGTACAAAAATCAATACAAAAATCACTAAAAATACTAAAAATCAATAACTTTAACTTCAATCTAGTCTAATTTTAGGCTTTCATTCCTATAATTACCCTTATAGGGTAATTAACTTGTCCCGGTAATACTAAAACGCCTATAAGGTTAGGGGTTTAGTGAGAATATTAACAGTTATATCCTTTATAGGACAGTAGTCTACAGTGACTTTACTCTCTATAATAAACTCCCTAATATAGTAATAGTATACGTCAATGTGCTTCATACGATTATGCACTACAGGGTCCTTAACTAGCATTATACAGGCCTGATTATCACTGAAAATCGACACTATAAGGTCTTGACCTAGGAGTTTAGTATACTATAGTTCTCTAAATAATGCTCTAAATCACTGTCCTTGCTTACAGGCTTCCGACAGTACTATATACTCTGATTCAGTGATTGACGTCATCACACAATACTATTTAGTGAATGTCCAGGTTACAGGGCCCCCATTTATAGTGAATAAATATCCTATAACTGATTTCCGGTCCACTATATCTCCAGTATAGTCGGCATCGCAATATCCCTGTAATCCAGGGCCTTTAAGGTCTATAACGCCCTTATGACTATAGATTACACTATACTCTACTATTCCTTTCAGGTACCGTAATACCCTAAAGACACTGTTCCAATGCCTTATAGTAGGCATATTATAGTACTGACTAAGCTGCCCCACAGTGTACTGGATGTCCGCTCTAGTGCCCTTAACAACCCATATTAAGGCGCTAATAGCCTGTTGGTATAGGGCCTGATCAGCCTGTACTTCGTCTTTTGTGCCCTGTATCAAGGTGTTTTTGTCCCCTACAGGGAGGCCTATAGGCTTCGTGTCTTGAAGCCTAAACCTGTCGATTAGGCCTTGTATATAGACTGTTTGGTTGACCTTTAGGGTCCCCTGAACCCTGTCCCTTAACACCTTCAGGTCTAGGATAAGCTTAACGTCCCCTAAATCCTTGATTTCCCATATTCCTTTCATTCCTTGTATCACAGCACTTACAGTCTTTAAATCCTTTCCAAGGACTAGTATGTCATTAATATACAACCCTATAATTAGACTTCGATCCTCTATAATAAAGATACTGGGATCACTGTAATAAGGTCTGAACCCGAGGGTTTTTAGGCCTCTACAGGCCTCGATATACCATTCCCGGCCTGACTGTTTTAGGCCATACAGCGGTTTCTCCAATAATAATACCGTCCCTTCAGGGGCTCCCAACACTTTAGGGGGCCTCATATACACTGTAGCGTGTAACTGGGCCCTAGGGTAAGCACTGACTACATCTACCTACTTGATTTCGAGGTCCTCTAAAGCGCCTATAACTAGGAGGACCCTTAGGCTCTCAGCCCTAATTGTAGGACTGAAGGTCTCCAGGTAATCGTCCCCTAAACTCTGGCTAAAACCCTACACTATAAGCCTAGCTTTATAGCAGTCGATTAGGCCTGTAGGGGTATATTTCACTGTAAATACCCACTTGCAACCCACTGTTTTTCGTCCTTTAGGCAATTCAGTGTACTTCCAAGTCCCTAAAGCCTGCAATTTAGTGAGCTCCTCCTGTATTACTGCCTTCCACAAGGGGTCTGCTAAGGCCTCTGCCTCTGTTTTCGGTATTTTAGGCTGTTCAAGCCCTGTAGGGCCTGGGCCTATAATCACAATATAGGCTGTATCGAATCGATCGGGTTGTCGCCTAATCCTAGCACCTCTCCGGGATACTATCACTGTATTTTCAGGGGTTTCAGGTTCTTCGTCACCTGTATTAACCACTATTATATCGTTTTCGGGACTTGTAGGGGTCGTTCGTACGGGATCCCCTGTAATTATATCAGCCTCCTCCACTATAATACCTATTTCAGGGGCCTCCATGGGGTCCCATATAGTGACTACCTTCCCTGAAAGCTCCTCCTCCCAATCATACTATAGGCGTCGATCCTCCCTAAACGTGGGCGCTATAGACACTATAATTCTCTTGTTTACAGGATCATACAGCTTATACTATCGACTTGTAGGCATATAGTCTATAAAGCAGGCCTTAATAGTTATAGGTTCCAGCTTGCGGCACTTCTCCAGTGATATATAGGGGTATGTCAAGTACCCTCAAGCCCTTAAATGGCCTATATATGGCTTCTTACCACTATAGGCCTCCTCTGGCGTTATTCCCTTAGGCCCTATAGGGAGCCTATTCCTGATATAGTACGTTGTGGTAATAGCGTCTTCCCAGAACCGTTCAGGGAGTCCCGCATCTTATAGCATGGCCCTAGTCACTATAACTAGGGTCCTATTTAGGCATTCCGGTACGCCATTCTACTAGTGAAAATAGGGAGTGATAAATTCAAACTTTAGGCCAAAGGGCCTAAAATACTCCGCTAGGGTATGGTTCTCAGGTGCATTATCGCACCGAATAGTCTGTATTTTCAGGCCTGTTTCGAGCTCCACTCGGGCTCTGAGCTCGATAAATATAGTACGAATTGATGCCCTGTCTTTACTAAAGAATACTCACGTTTTTCGGGTGACTTTATCAATAAAGGTAATGAAATATAGGCTCCCGTACAGGCTTGATACACTATAAGGGCCCCAAAAATCGGTATGTAGGCGTACTAAAGGCGTTGTAACACGTTCCGGACTTTCCCTGTTCACTACTCGCACCGTTTTAGTGAGTATACAAAATTCACATGGCTCTTTCAGTGGTTTCACAAGGCCCTCTAGCCCTATAGTTATAGTGTCTAGACCCTTTAAGCTCCCTGAACTTAAATGCCCTAGTCTCCTATATAATATCCTGGCCTCAGTGTCTATAGTGAACGCTGCCAGGGCACTTTCAGGATTAGACACTATACCCTGGATCGTATAGGCCTTCCCTAACCGTTCAGCCTCCCCTACAACCTTCCCGTAGCGGTGTATGAGGAGCTTCTTTAGGCCTTTCCTTCCTGTAGTACTCACTGTAATCCCCTTATCCTGTAATTGTGATACGGAGATTAGGCTCCCTGTAAGCCCTGGAACATACAGCACTCCAGTAAGCTCGGCCAGGCTTATAGTGCCGTTCTTCGGTACTTTTAGCACTACAGTTCCCTGCCCTAACGCCTGTAACTCTATACCATTCGCTATAAGGATGGTTATAGGCTCCTGTAGGGCGTTATACTCTGTAAAGACCTTCTTGAAATATGTCATATGTCTAGAAGCCCCTGAATCCACTACCCATAGTAGTCCTTCAGTGCCTCTCAGGCCTTTAGGCCCCCTGGAGGTCTCCTCCTCCAGAACTGCCCAGCTGTGCTCTATAGCGCTCTTAGCGCCTTCCGTAGAGCCTGTGGTCTTCCCTTTAGGGCCTGGCGATAGCCCTCTTCCCCCTGAAGGCGTTGGTAAAGGCCCTGTACTAGGGCTCTTATTCTCTTCAGTGCTCTTTTTAGGTGCCTTGTAATCCCTGGCCATATGCCCTGGTTTCTCGCAATTATAGCACTTCCCTCGGAATTTAGACTTACCTTTAGTGCTCTGAGCGCTAAAGGCTCCTTCCTTTATAAGCTCTTTAGGGCCTAACTATCATTCGAACTCGGTGAGTTTAGTGACCACTACACCGTAATCCTTTACTAATTCTGAGATTTCCAGTTGTAAAATTAAGGGGTCAAATCTAGAGTCTAAGGCCCTAACTGCCCTTAAAAATACAGCGATTTTAGCGTTTTCGGAGGGGCGCTCCTTAGAGTCGATGTCCCCTATTTCAGCCTGTAGCGTAGTCAGGTCAGTTACTACAGTGGTGATTATCGAATCGTTTAGCGGTGAATAGCCCGTAAAGGCCCTAAGCTTGGTCCCTAGTTATTGAAGGCCTAGGGGCTGATACAGGGCCTTCAGTGCGTCCCACTGTTCCTTAGCCGTATTAAGGAGCAGTATATATTATAAGGTCCCCTGGGCATAATAGTCCATAATTAGAGTATTAGTCTTAGTATCCTTAACTGTCTGTTCAGGGGTAACAGTGCTTGATTCAGGCTCTTTAGCGTCCTTAGGGCCATGTGAGACGACATTCCACAAGCCTTGGGCCACTAAAAGTCATTGAACCTGAACGCTCCAGGGCCTATAATTAAGGCCTGTAAGCTTAGCGATTCTAGGCTTCTCGATGCTGAAATCCTCCATTCCGTAGTACTATAGCCTATAACCGCAGGCTTCGTTTAGTACTTGATCGTAGCTCTATAGCCTGTAACCGTAGGCTCTATAGACTTATCCGTCGAATGGTTTCGGGTATTAATAGCGTGTTGCGTACCGTAGCGTAGTGTAGGTGCGTCTCCGGGCTCGATAACCTGTTATTACTAGAATTGCTAAGTTAAAACGACTTGATTTCTATTCTACAGTGATCAGGTACGCCTGTATTTATAGACCTTCGGGCCCTGTAAGCCTCTGTGACAACGGCCCTTCCAGGGCATTCCAGGGCGTTCCACCGCTTACTAATACTGACAAATCAGGACTTCCAGGGCCTTCTAGGACCTTCCATTCCAGGGCCTTCCAGGGCCTTCCACGCCACTGGTGGCGCCCCCTGTAATAACAGGCTAGTACGAAAGGAGAGGGGCACGTGATATCCAACTGACACTCATATGAAGAGAAGTAAGGGTGAGAACCGTATCGTGAGGGCATCTCGAGATATTAGTAAGTAAGTATAGTTATTATTTAATTATATTATAGATTTTTTGCTTTTATAAGGTAGGGGGTAAAGTAGATATAGAGCGGTGACAAATACCCGAAGAATCCCTGGGCTCTAAAGGTGATGAGTAGGATAAGGTTTGAGGAAGTGAGCAGGCCGCTGAGTCTCCCGCTAAGCTATCAACAGCATTACAACTGGTCACAAAGCTACATATACAGTTTCACTTCCTCATGATCGTAGTAATTCCAATGGAATATATCCTATATAGTGACAGCCTAACGCGCAGGAGAAACGCCTGATTTGCGGCTGCTTCGACTTGCAGTTTCAATATGTGCCTACGACCATTACCGCTCCTACCACTCACTACCACTAATCTCCGAAAGCGAGGTAGCGAGTTAGCGCGAAGCGCCGACGAACGTCTGGGATACCCGCTGGAAACGCAAAGCCCAAGACACGGCATTGTGCTTGCTATTTATAGAAATAGAAATCTTGATATTAGAGGAGTACACGTGTCAACGATTAATCCTTCTGCTCAACCACCCGATCGTTCCTGCATACCTCAAACCTGATTCGCTGACTATAACGTGGCCTTATCTTCTCAGGTCAAGAATCTCGACCTCTCACAAACCAGTCAAAATGGCACAATCTCATTCACACCACAAAGAATTCCTGCCTCTGGTCTAGAGAATTAGCCAGGCGACGTACGCATATTCGTTTCGAAAACGTTTCAAAAGTTATCAAAGCATGAACAGTGTAAGATGGAATGGATAAGGTTGTGAGTGGAAAAAATTGAGGTGTAAGGCTGGCGGCTAATGTGAAGCAGTTGGGGAATGCAACCTCGATGTCAGCCGCAAATAAGATTTTTAGACAGGGATCAAACTTGCTTCATGTAGCAGAGAATCCGAATTATACTATGCACAAAAAGGGCTGTCACACTTGCATCACACATACTTGTAACGGTGTGGCGTACACTGGTTGGGACTCAAGTACCAGCTTTGTGATTTCAAATACAGTCAACGGTATAACCCCCACTACGCCACAGGCATTTAAACGCAGGATAAAGAAATGCCCTGGGCCCCTTAACCCGGAGCCTGACCCAAGATTTGACCGAACCAATTTTATACAACAGGTCTGGGTCGAAACCCATCTCGATTTTCTTGGATTTAGTGCTGAAACCAGAAAGATTGCCTTATTTAGTATTGAAGCTCCGGGTTAAACCCCGACCCAACCAAACTTAAATATGTTCAGTGGGTTGGATCCAGTATACAGGGCCTCCTGGGTCGAGCCGGGTTCGAGCCACAGCGGCCGCACAATGCCCATGATACGTTAACGCCTTGTTGTCAGCTTCGCGAGATGGGAGAGCGGTAAATGATCCTCATAATGATTCATCTTTCTGACCAGCATGTAGACAGGGTGGGTGTGCAGCCAACTTGGAGAGCTTCATCAATGTAGAGTTCGAGGTGGGTGAGTTGTTTGAGGGAATATAAATGGAGAGCTATACGCACATTTTTCCTTCCTTTACTGTATAGCGGGGCCGACTTTACTAACATATCATTTGTCTACAGGGGTTACAAAATATATCCAAGGAGCCTGAGTTAATATTATATAATTAATCTTTTCATTTTCTTATATTCCTGAGCCTCAGAGTGTTAGGGTTAGAACTAAAACCGTAAGTCCAACTCAAGGACGTTGATATCATATCCATGCTGACAGAACATATTATTAGTTGGCAATTTGCAAAATATGTTCTTCTTTAGCGTAGCGCTGGCTGCTACCTTCATTCTTACTGTACATGGTGTACGATTCACCAACGATGAATTTGACAACATCAAAGTTGGCGTTGATTTCAACGTAACTTGGACGGAAAACTCGGGGCCCATAGATCTGGATCTTATGGATGGAAATAAGGACAATTTGCAGCTAGTAGAACCTATTGCCTGTGAGTGGTAACCCTTCTGCTCCTAGTATATGTTGTACTGAGGATTATAGCGGGTATTTCAGGTGAATGGTACCTATGGACTCCTGAGAACATACCCTCTGGAAACTATAGTCTCAAGATACGAGATCCAAACAATACGAGTAATCCTCCAGACGATCCAGAAAGCAATTTCAGTCTTGCATTCCCCATCAGTGGTGGGCTTGTAACCTCAGCGCCCAGTCAAACGCCGGCACAGTCCCCGCTTACTCCATCGCCAACTGACCCTGCTGCAACATCGACTGTAACGCCAGCACCATCATCTTCGTCACAGCTAAAAGGCCTATCCTCTACCGGGAAAACTATTATTGGGGTGGTCACGGCAACCTCAATCATAGTGAGTCTATTGTGTCTTGGACTTTGGCTCAGGAACATAAAGCAAAAGAAGGCCAGAGGAAACCATCCACTTCGAACGATGTCAACTGACCATGCAAACATGTCGGAACACCAAAACTATCCTGTGCTTACCCCAAACAAAACTCATTTCGCATTCGTGACTCAAGAGCTCCCTGCAGACCCCAGGTCAGGACGCAGCCCAGTCTATGAAACAAAATTCGATGCAAGAACTCTGGATCATTATAGGCAGGGGCGAGTCAAACCACCAACTTCATCGAGTTCGAGTGACGAAGAATCTCTGGTCAAGCAAATAAGCTATCCAAAAGCTGCAGTAATTCAGTTCAGAACTAGAGAATGACAAGAAAAGGCAGGAGGAGCTAGGGACAGAAGATCACACCGTATCCGCTTGGGCTTGGTACCATCCTGTCGCTGGTCGCAGGTTGAATCATTGTACGTAGGAAATTCTAGCAAGTTTGGACGATATAGATGATATGGGTCAGGTTTAGGAAGCTTGTCCTACAGAGGGTGAGATGATTCGGGCACAGAGGGCAATCTCCAAAGGTTATGTGGGAATGATGGGATATGCGGAGGAAATTTTGTATTAACGGCTTAAGGTGGAGAAGAAAGAGTAAGGGAGTTTTCCTTCTTTCCCTTTGTTTTCTGCGTCAATGATGTGATCAACGGCGGATAGATTGATTTACAGCGACGAAATTTCAATATGTTTGTTCTTTATATATATTGAATCTTGCGTTGCCTTGTTAGCATGATATACTCTCGAACTGCAATGGTAGCAATGCTTGTGACTCTGATACTCAACAGTTCTAAGGTTGCACAATAGCAAGGCTGTCTAGGCAGACACAGGAGAGTGGGATACACTCCGCGGCAACTAGTCTTGTTGCGTCAAATTCTTTAGATCAGAATCAAAGCAATGCTACAGCATGTCATCACAAGCAACTGTCGAGCCGAGCGAAGTCCATAAAGTTACTGTTACTAGTTGTCGCCGATGCGCTAGCAAATTCCAATACGAACTCAGAAGCGGCGGGAAGGCAACTATCATCATAGGTATACCCCCCAATGGGGTCGAATACAAGGCTATCTCGTTTGTTTGGGGCGATGTTCACCCACTACCGGTTGATTAATTCGGCTGTGGTGAGACTTCACATATTCTAGTCTCAGATGCGTCTAAACTTCGTCGCCTTATGGAACTCGTGGGTCCTGCAAATGCATGGCTTGACATCATTTCCATTGATCAGGACGATGAGCAAGATAAGGCTACCCAGATTGCTGCAATGGGGGATATCTATAGCAAGGCATCTTGGGCTGATACTGCGGTCCACCTCCGTGCCAGCATCATGCAAAGCCTGGACACAACCCTATTGAGCAGAAGAATTGAAACCCTTCGAAAGCTGGCCATCAGCAAGATCAAAGCAGTCACCAGTCTAACCAACATCCCCGAGTTCATTTCCGAGTTCTCACTCGCGGTGACTGGCAAGCCTGAGGAAAGCGACCTAGGTAGTCTCATTCTTGACGTAGACATGAGCGAAATGGGAGACAAGAAAGCGGAAAATATGGCTTTCGCACCGTTGCTTGGACAAGTCCGAGCCTTACTTGAAAGTATCCCAAGAGAACACCTCGTCAAATCAAGATTGGTAACTGCTTCCTGGGTCCAGGTCGAACAAACTCGGACGCCAGCAGGACACTACAGTGAGTGGCCATAAGCCTACGCGATTCGCGAAAAATCGCGAAAATCACACCAAAAACGGCGTTTTCAGCCGTTTTTAAATCAAAGAATTTTAACACACTTATTAATTAAAAATATATTCCTTCGAGATAACGATTAAAAACAGTCTCTTTTAATATATACTTGTAGCCCAACTCTCTAAAATACTAATTACAGTTTTTATATAACTTTTTAGATTTCACTTTTTGATTTTCTCGATTTTCTCACTTATTTACATAGCAAATTCACAAATCTATAAATTTGCTCACTATTATTCTACTTTATAGCTTAAAAAGGGATAAAACGTAAAATTTTAAAGAGATAGAAGTGATCGCGTTGTAAATATAAAGGAAGTCCTCAAATCTAGGGTAAATCTTGGTCCGGGAAACCCTCTAAATCTCGAAGTGCTACGGGGGCATTTTGGTGTAAAACAGCCCAATCGCGCAGACTTATGTCCACCCACTGTACATGTACATTGGCTGGGCTATATGTCCCGCCAATATAAAATTCAAGGATCTATTCCTTGCCAGAGAAAGTCTCAATGGTACACTCATCCTGGCATATCAAAAAGGACAAGTTTTTCATGCTGTTGCATACATTACCCTCACCTACGAACGAAGTGGAACTTATCTAATTGAGACGGATGAAAATGGTCGCGTGGAAATGCTCTTGCAAACTCCTCAACGAAGCGATATCTTGTCAGCTCATTATAGTACAGGTGGTGGAATATTTCAAGGTGTCATTTCTCTGAAAAGGGAACAGCTTGGTCCGGTTCTTAGCCTTGCTTAAGGGCCAAAGATACTATCGACCTTACCGAAGAGTTTCTTCAGTGTTCCAAGTATGAATTAGTCTATCCTCCTCATTTGTGCTGTTACAATTGCTCTCTGTCTTTATCCCATCCAGCTCCCAGGAACCAGCAGGGATAAAAAAATGAGGTATCAACGTTGGCGTATTAGTTACTAGGGTAAATAGGGTTGTAGGGGTCTTTGACGTATTAGAACGTAGAGTGTTGCTCGTTGCTCTGCCGACGACAATCTTAATTACGCCTCCACTCCACTTTTTCTAAGGCCACAACGTACTGGTTCCTGGGGGCTGGATGGGATACAAACAAGAAGGTGTTCATTTTGTTGGGCTCATTTATAATAATCACCTTATATCAAAGTGAAAATATTGGAATTACAAGATTTCTATATCTAAAACTCTACAACCACGGGGATCGTCTGGGTTGCTGTCCTTGGCGGAGGGGGTCTAAGGGGGCTTCTCGCTTATTCAGGGGGCGGGATTTACGGCATCGCTAAATTGGGAACTGTTGACGTCATTGCGTTTTCAACTACCAATCTTCAATATCTCCGTCCTCATAACTTTGTCTTCTGACAATTTTATCATCTCCAACAGAGAGAATAGGGAAGGAGCGGCTATACCTTTTTAGGTAGAGTAGCGGAACTTGGGATTGCGGCTCGAGGAGCAGTTCTATGTCAAGGTGCAACTGAGTAGAGATTCTCTTCTCAGCTGAAAGAGCTGTTCCGTCTCGAAGCAAAATTGTGTTGGGATTACCTTGTCAGTTCGAGGAGCAGTTCCGCGTCGAGATACAATTGAGTAGAGGACCCGGCAGGTTGAGGGTCAATTCCAAGTCGAGGTATAATATCAAGACTTCTACCCCATGAAGAATAATATTTAGAATAGCAAGTATTGTGTTTTAAATCCAAAGGAGACTCGACCTACTAGGCTACTTAGCTATTGGCCGCTTGATCCAGTCTCTGTTAGTGGGTTACGGCTCTTTAGACACACGCGGAGGAAAATGGACGAAGGCGGAGAGGGAAGGCGTAAATAGTAAAAAGACTACAAATCAAGCCTACTTTTAAACAATGGCACATCACGGTCGACAATGCATTCAGCCCTTAATCCATGCTACTACATCCCCCCTCTACACCAACACTCTTGTTAGAAGAACGGAAAGTTTTGTAACTTCTTCCCCGTCCATCCATGTCCCTATAAGTCCTCCCGGTCGGATTACATACAAGCAACTCCCCTCACGAATTTTGCACGAACCTTTCGTCCAAACGTGGGAACACCGGCTGCAGACCGTGAAACAACAGCCACCTAGTTGGCGACGGTTTGATAGCAATTGCCACTGCCATCCCAGCTCTCGACAGCGATGACCTGGAAGTTCAAGGTGCCAAGGTCCAAACCCAGATCCGCCCAGGCAGTGAAGTGGTTCTCGACGGTGATGGTGCCGCTGACACGGGTGGAATCGCGGATTGAGATGTACTGATTAAAAGTCGCAGTGCCTTCAATAGACGGTTCGTCAACGCGCTCGTTCTCCCAGATAGCGTAAGTGGCGCCATCACTATAGACCGTGCCCTTCTCGGTACCGGTCTGGGTGAAGTCGACGACGTCATCGATGATATAGTACTCTACCAGCGGATCGGTCGTCCAGCCGTACACGGACAGGGTAGCGAGTCCGGAGTCGACGGTAAAGCTGCCAGCGTGGGTAATGGGCCTGGCAATGCAAGGTCAGTAACTTAGATCAAGTACTAGGGAAGAAGAGAAGCAAGAGAGAAGGTGGGTTAGTCCCGTACAGGGTGCTTCCAGGATTCCAGCCGACGCCAACGACGAAGTCATCAGTAGTATCCCAAGCGACGTAGAACTCACCGCTGGCTGGGGAGAAGTCCACCGTACCTCCGGTGGTGTAATCCTGATCGTAGTTTGTGGAGCGGCGAGACATGGTCAAATTCCGACGAGCCAACATGAGAGGGTGATCCGGGCCCAGGACGAAGTTGTGGGGGCCGCGCTTCTGAACAGGTGTCTCGGCTTTGGGAGCGGCCAGTGCTGGAGCAATGGCGGCGAGCGCCATGGCGAGGTGAGAGAGGGCAACCATGACGACAGGAGTTATTGTCGATAGCCTAGTAACTAACAGCGTTGGATAATGGATATATTGCATGTGAAGATGGTTAGATTGGGATGTATGCTAGAGCAACAATTCAGTCGTTCGTGCTTGGCTTTATATGTTTTGTATCTATACCAAAGGCCCTCCTCACGCTCTCCTCACGCTCTCCCCAATCAATGTCAGAAGGAGCTAGAACTATGGAAACTAGAACTAGGTACTCGCGGACTGGAGACTGTCTAATCCCTCTTCCTTCATTCCGCTTTTGCCTAATTATCGCGGAGGCATGGGGACAATTTGGCCTATTGGTGCGCTACTGCAAGTCTCTGACAATTACTCTACCAGGGCAAACATGCCGGTCTCTCTCCTGAGTCTCCTCGTGTCACTTGCAAATCCTGATTAGGGTTTGCGGATCTCGCTGTTCCGATTCACTCACCAATCGCGGCATTGGCCAATACCACTTCCACTTTGGCCAATATCAGTGCTTTTTGGTTAATAAATCGCATTTGATCAATAAATATCTAGTTTCATTGAAGGTAAGATATTTGGGCCTTAAAAATCGATTACATGAACGAGTATCGGTTACATGAAAGGCGGATATTACAGCCTTGTTCCACTATACTAGCGCCCCTATTCTTTTCCTATTAAACTTCTAGTAGCATGTTAATGGTTTTGTGCTATATTATTATTAGAGTTAATTACGTAAGATCTGATTCCGGGAGTCAGAAATAAACGGGTAAGGAGGGTAGTGGAGAAGTGGAAGCCTCCTATTAGAGCCCTAAAAGTGGTAGGAGTGAAGCCTCTTTTATACCTTCAAAAACGCTATGGAATTATACATTAATTTTATGCGAATTAAAGAATAGTGGTTGTAATGAAGCAATTAAAAATTGCACATTTGGTGGGCATCCTGCTGTATTGGCCAAAATAAACAAATCGATTTATTGGTCAAGCCCACGATTGGCGAGTGAATCGGAACATCGCTAAGCGCGCCCCGCCTGCACCCCGCACTGTTGACCTTGCAGTGCCGAAGGAAAAGCGCCACCCGCCCCCGCACTCTCTGCCGATGTCAGGATGTTAAATCCGGACACCGCAGGGCTGATTACAGCCATGACGGGGGCGACGAGGAGCTGTCCTGTGCGTGTGGGGGAAAGCCACCTGGTTGTGCGTACGACGTGTGATAGGCGGAACTATCAAAATAACCGGAACAGCCTTTAAGGATAAGACGCACGGTTATTCATACTCGCCTCGCAAGCTTAAAAAGTATATCCTCAAAACCGCCGCACAGACCCTCTCCCCTCCCACACGTGAAACACCACGGAAACGCCTGGCCCGCAATTCGCGAGCAAGGCGACGCAGTCGGAGGCCGCGTAGCGGCCTCCGACTGCGGAGACTGTCCAGGAACGAAAACACCAGGAACGAGAACGCCCAAGGAACAAGAAACGCCCTGTAAGCGTAACACCCAGCAGACGAAACGCCCTTTTAGCACTTTAGGGCAACAACCTACAGGCCTTGCTCCCTGTAACATGACCTGTAGCATGGCCTGTAGCATGGCCTGTAGCATGGCCTGTAGCATTCCCATTGCACCAGCACGCCCAGAACTCGTCCTCGCCCCTAGTTAAAGTCGATAATGCGTGTCGCGTTTCAAAACCACGTCCCATTCCACCTTGAATCTCTGTTGCGCCTATCTATCAAGAGTATCGTGAAGTCTCTCAGCTTCTGAAAGATCACTAATGTGCACTCTATGGCAGCCACTTCCCCGCTTAAGGACTTGCTGTAAGTAGACTAGAGCCGGGTTATCAACCTGCCTTTGCGATAGATGGCTTAGATGGATTTCGGAGCTCATTTATATCCGATCCATTATAATTATAGCTAAATGTTTTAAATATTAAATAAGCTTATAATCACTATTGTAAAGTTCTAAAATATGAATCCTATTATTTGTTTTATGTATTTATAGCTTAAATATGATTTAATGACTAGCATTTTCATTGAGAACTTGTTTGTCCTTTATTTACTTAACAACCTGTTCGCTACAAGAACAACGACCCTCAAGTCCTTGTCCTTGTCTTAATGTGGGGTTGGTCAACCACAATCAGGGTCTCTGAGGGCAATGGATATCCATTGGAGGAACATTCTTTACTCGATTTTATAACCAGCGCCCCCTCCAATTGGCCTTCAACTCGGGGATGTGATCAGAGCCCTTAGAGGCAATACGGGAAGCGATACGTATAAAAAGCCAGTTTCTGCGGCGATGACCTTTGCAATTGACCTCCATTCCTTTCCTGGCCTCGCCTGGAACAATGTTCTCCTGTTTTCTTCTTCTAGCGGCAGCGGCCTGTGCTGTCGCCGCGCCAACCCCCGATTCCACAGTCCCGGCTATATCTGCCCACGGATCTATCGTCGAGGCTAGGTCTTCTCTGCCCAGCACCTTCGAATGGAGCTCGAGTGCTGCACTGGTAAGTGCAAAGTCCGGAACCGGCTATGTTGCCGTCAAGGACCCCTCCATCGTCGAGGTGGATGGCACGTACCATGTCTTCGCCACTATAGCCGACGACAGCGGCGATTATAACCTCGTATACTTCAGCTTCGCCGAGTTTAGTGAGGCCAACTCCGCCACCTTCCACTACCTGTCCTCGGTTCTTGGCTCGGGCTACAAGGCTGCTCCGCAAATCTTCTACTTCGAGCCGCATGGCCTCTGGTACCTCATCTTCCAGAACGGCAACGCTGCCTACTCCACCAACTCTGACATCAGCGATTACTCTGGCTGGAGTGCGCCGACCAACATGTTCAGCAGTGTGCCGACCATTATCACCGAGAATATAGGATCCGGCTACTGGGTGGATTTTTGGAACATTTGCGACTCTGAGAACTGTTATCTCTTCTCATCCGACGATAACGGTCACCTGTACCGCTCAGACCACCCTGAGTGAGTTTCCCAGCGGCTTCGGTAATACGGTTATTGCTATGGAGGACACCTTGAATATCTACGACTTGTTCGAGGCCTCGTGTGTGTACTACACGGGAAGTCAATATCTCCTCCTCGTCGAAGCCATCGGGAGCGACGGCTACCGCTACTTCCGCTCTTGGACCTCCTCTAGCATTACCGGCACTTGGACTGCTCTTGCCGATACAGAGACCGATCCCTTCGCGAGTCACTACGACGTCACGTTCAGCGGAACGGCTTGGACTGAGAGCATCAGCCACGGAGAGATGATACGAGCCAGCTATGACCAGACTCTGACTATCAGCCCTTGCGACCTCATATTTCTTTACCAGGGCCTGAACCCGAGCTCTGACGTGTCTTATAACTTAGAGCCGTGGGAGCTTGGACTCATCACGCAGACCAACTCGGGTTGCTGAAGGATGACGGACTTAGGATGTGTTTATCAGCCAACGGTTTGTCATTGTGAGAGCTTTGGTCCGCAGCTCTTCGACTCATCTTCGGTGATTTCTTGTATATAGACGTCTCGCTCTACATTGAAACTTGCCTTCTACTCATTTTCTTGTTCTCCCTTCTTCCTCTCACGCTCCTTTGGTGGAAAAAGCGCAAGATCGGTGATTTATAACATGTATTTTGGCTAGTAGTACATAGTTCAATTTTGAAAAGTCTACTTTATAAATATACAAGCTCTAAGCAGACAACCTAAACACTTCTAAGGTACCTTCGCCACGCTCCTTATCTAAAGCCAATCCTAAGAAATTTGCAAGCGAGGTTGATAAGAATACTCTCGATATTAGCCGTCAAATGAGAAAATTGGCCTGGGCTGGTCGCTTGTAACGAGCCCGCCCTCGAAAGTCCGTGTTTTTAGGGCAATTCGCTAAGAAACGAATCCCATAACTATTTTGGACACTTTTATTTTATAGTCAGAATGATTTTCAGGCTTTCTAGACTCAATCTAGCTTCTTTTATCGTGTAAGCTTGAAAGATATAAGGCTTTGATCTATAGTTGTTAAGAGAAATTGTGAAGTGAAGTAGTCGACTTTGGTTTTGCAATACCTGAAAACCTCGCTAAAAACACAGATTTTTGAGGGTGGGCTCGTAACGCACATACAGATGGGAACGTGAATAGCCTCATTTTTGACTTTTGGGTATATTTTCAATAAATTATAACCCAAAAGAGGTTTCGCCGCCCATGTGGCATAATCCCAAGAGTATGCTTATGAGAAGCAGGATATTTCACAAATCTCTATACTTGATATTTTTGAATTTAGTCTTGCGTGCCCTAAATCTTGACAATTTTGCCCGAGTTTCGCCTGATAGTAGTCCTAGATGATCCCGAACCCATGCACGACGCTGATAGATAAGGCTGTTTTCCGAAGGACTAAACCGTCAGTCTCCAAAGCAGCATCGAACATTTCTGTGGCTACTTGAAACTGTTTATTTAAACTCAGGCCAGGTGGTACTGGATACGCTAGCCCCAGCAGAGGACAAAAGTTTGTGCTAGTCTGCCAAGCTGCAGAGATGCCCCGAAGGACGCTGAAAACCAAACCATAGAAAATCGAGGGCACGGTGGGTGATAGTGTGGGTTCCACTGTGAAAACTATCATAACACGGGTGGCAGGATATTCGATTGAAATAAAGAAGTTGGTTTCATCTTCGAGAAACCGGCGGTGATGGTGGCTGTGATTGACAGTTCTGTAGATATCGTCAGGAAACATATATACAATCGCAAGAGATGAGTTTCCTACAATGCTGACCCTCGATACCGCCAAGGACGCCATCGTGTTGTCCGCAACTTTAAAGAATTCAGGAAGATACGAGAGTGAGCTCAGTCCAGACTTTCAATCCTTGTTTGTAGCTGATGATTGCAGCTGGGTTTGGTACACTGTTTATTTGACCGAATGTGCTTTCAATGCTAATCTCCAATGCATTCTGGAAGCCTTTAGGGAAGGTCTTGGCACTGATCATCTCGCAAAATCCAGGGTTCCTATTTGGCGGAAGAGTCTCAATACTGTAATATAATATCATGCTCGGAGCTAAGAGGGTACGTTGATCCCGACACGGCGACGCTATAATACCTTACTCTTTCCATTCATTATTCATTTCACCTCTTTACCTCTAATTGTTACCTATTGGACTTCATATACCTCACGTATTCCACGCCCCTTCTCGATCTCCCATCTCTGGCCTACGTTAGTACGTTGTTCCGCCCGAATATTGTGACCATCTAACTCAGGTAACTCAGGTTTCCATTTCCAATTCATAGCTACCTCTACCCCTTGAGACTGCTGTGTTTGCCGAGTCGGCTCTGGCACAGCAGCCCGTTTCTTCCGCAACCAATACCCAAGTAGCCCGCCTAAAAGCACCGAAAGTGGTATTCCCAAACCAAGCCCCAGACCCACTCCAATAAAGGAAACTTTCTTTCCCGACGATGCACTGCTCTGGGAGCTCATGGATGAGAACGAAGCAGTCAAGGATGAAGACGAAGATGAGAATGAGGATCTGACAGCTGCAGAGGTGCTAGAAGCTGACGCCACCGTAGTAGAGGAGGTTGACAGCGAGGTAGAGAGCTAGAAGACACAGGCTGCACGAACAAGATCTGCTCTGAATTGAAGACGCCTGGGGTCCCAGGTGAAGCTCCCGGCACCTTGACCTCGAAATGCATGGGTACATTATAGGGGATTGAGTCGATGGTGCTGACGAAGAATTGTTATCTCGACGGGTTTGGGACGTTATCTGTTAGCGTCTTTGATTAGTTGATTTCAAAATGAGCTATAGAAAGATGTCTATCAATTCATACTTAGCAATTGTGTATAGCCCCATGTTCCTTGCCACAGTCCTTGGAAAGCAGTTAATGTAACGTTCGCAAAGTCTGTTTCCCATGACAGTGTTACAATCGTGTCGATCTCGAAGGTCACATTGGAAATCGCGCTGCCTGCATTATCTGTCCCAGGTGGATAGGTGAATATATTTGTTATTTGAGCGGTAACGAGACTGGGATAGCTTGATAGAGCTATCAGAGTCAATAATACATTCGAAAACATTGAGAAACAGCGAGACAGTCTGAGAGCGAAGAATAGAATAATAAGGAGGGGGGGATGCAGACCAGCACGGTGAGAAGAGACCGCCCAGGCACGGCATTGTGCTTGTTATTTATAGAAATAGAAATGTTGGTATTGAAGGCAGCACGTGTCAACAATTAACGCTTCTGCTTTACTCTCCAATAAGGCAACTAGCCCGGTGATTAACACCTCTTTTGAGTAGCATTATTGGGCTTGTTTCTCAGCCTCATCTGCAAGTTGAGTCCAAGCGGCCAACATATCCTTGACATGATAGACTTGAAAGGTTTGCCCCATGCTCTTTTCTCCACGATTAGCAAATCAATTAACCAGACCCCCACCATGGGACGGGCTCAGGAGATGACGGGGAAGCCAGATAGAGCGTGTCTTAGACTCTTCCAATCACAGCGGGGTATGCCAGCCGCACGCGGTTGGGACGCCATTTCCGAGTTGGAAAAGGTTCGAACGTGAAGGGAACAATTTGATCTGCGTTGAGGAAGTTGTGCAACAGCATAAAATAAGATTTATCTGCACTTGACAGTTGGACAATTTGCAACGCTGCGTGATGAACCAGTTGGAAAGTTTGTGAAAGATAAGGAGTCGATATGACTAAGCACCTCAAGCCCGCCCAATAAGCCTCACTGTACGGAGTATCCCTTTTATCTCTATCCCTAAAAGGGAAGAGGGGGAGGACGCTCGGAGAGCAAACAGCAGAGAACGGACGAAAATGAACTCTTGGCGGAGAAGAACTCGCTATTTATGACAGAAGTCAAGCACGTGCCCAAGTTGAAAGTAAGATTTCCACCCTTCTCAGATTTCAGTAGGTTAACTAGAAGCGAGAACCAGGCTACACAATTGCCCAAAGGCTGAAATATACTCGGTATGGAAGGCCCTTTGATGTTATCTTAAATGGATAAGAAGGCCGCCATTTTCTGCGACCGAAAAGTCAGGTTGTGGGGTGGTAGATGCGCAAGCAAATTGGATTGAGCGCAGGCTGTTTGAGGTAGACTGTGCGCTGGTAGATGCGCAGGCAAATCCGATTGAGCGATAGGGGGCTCAGAGGAAGCCGCAAACGGTCGACACCACTCATATCGACAGTAGCCATTGCAAATAAATTGGAGTAAATAGCGAAATCATCCCTGCAAAATGCTAGCCTGACTAAAGCAGGAGATTCTCCACTCGCAGGCAGACGCAAAGTGAAAGCAATCGCAGATATAAGAAGCACCAAATCCTTCACCTGCTCCCAGAAGTGGGATGGCACAACTTTCTGTATCCCAAATGCCCGTATTTTTGAACGAGATTTTTTTTAGCTGATAAATAGGAACAGCCTTCGCAACCTGAGGATACTGCGGGTTTCTGTCCTTGGCGAGGGGTTTTAAGGGGATTCTCGCTTGTTCAGGGGGCGGGGTATATGCCCTCGCTAAAATGGGAACTGTCGACGTCATTGCGTTTTCAACCACCAATCTACAATATCTCCATCCTCATACTTCATCTGCAAATCAGATGTCGCGACCATGCCCTCCCCAGACGAAATCTTTGCCAACTGGCATGGCCTCGTTTGCAACGATCTCTTCGCGACCATACGAAAGACCTTCGAGCTACCGTCAGACGACAGTTACGTCTATCGAGCGGAATCATTTGCGATGACACTTGCGCAGATCGAGGAGCAAGTTGAGACGGGAACTCTGAAGTACAAATATCAGTCTCATGGGAAGCAGATTGAAGTAATCTCTGCTGCTTGTTCTCCAAGTACAGAAGTGTTGACGGACCCAAGGTTCCACCTGCAGACATAACAGCCTATACGTCAATTTTCGCCTCAACCACTGACACCTCCAAAGCCTTGACCTCCTTCTACTCGAACGCGAAAAAAGAATCCCCTCGTGCAACAGTCGCGGAGTATCTGAGGTCTCGCCGTCTATCGCCATTCAAAATTCCGAAATCGAAGGCACACATCAATCCATACTATGATCTCTGGGCGCACTCGTGTCAATTGACGACATTCCTCGGACCTCTTCCCGACCCTTCGTACTCGCATCCACTTAATGCAAAGCGGACGCATCCAATTCTTCCCATGTTCTATCATCATTTCGGCTGTGTTGTTCCGACTTGGGAGGCGTTGAATATCATTGCGCAACTAACAGACAGTGGGGTAATTGATATGGCGAGTGGGAATGGATATTGGACCTACTTGCTAAGAAGGATGAATCTTGAGGTCACTGCTGTGGACAATATGGACAGCGAATATCGGATGATGTGGATTTCGGACACAGTCAATGCGGATGGTATTGAATACCTGAAGAAAAGTTCAGGTGGTAAGGGGAAATTGCTGCTGATGGTGTATGTCGTTACAGCAGGCAGCTTCACCAGACGGGTACTGGAAGCCTATCGAGGGGACACCATAGTGGTTGTTGGCACACAGAACGCCAATCGATATACTGGATTCAGTGATTGCACAGTGGAGGAACATTTCGAGAAGAAAATGACTAGCTGGGAGATGGCGTGTAGGGTCGCAATGCCAAGTTTTGCAGGGAAAGACGAGGCGATGTTTGTGTGGAAGAGGAACCAGGGCAAGGCCATGTAATAGGAACGCTACATATCGTTGCAAGAATTTGGCACTCAAGATATGTCCGACCAGATGCTTCAGTCCCATTAAGTCGTGTAGTACACCAAAGGACTCGATAGTCTCAACGCCTTCCACCACTAAATCACCTCATTGCCGGTTATCACAGTACCGGGCTCGTGAGCAACATCGCGCCTCTGCATGTACATCATTTTTCAAATTCTAGCAGGTCCGAGCAGTCAACTCTTCCTGAGTTCCAGGCTTACTGAGCCCTCAGACTTGGCACCTCCCCAGTTCGACGACAACCCTTGCTAGACCGCGAAAGATCAGCGGCCGCTCGTGATACCCAATGCAGCGAGGAAAAGGCTTTGATTTTCGGATTCAACTCATTCTAGCGTCAGGCTCGAGAAGAAGGTACCAGTAGCCCCACTTCTCAGATATATCAGAGAATATAAATAGATTTAACCTGTATTTAGATAGAAGAGCCAAAGTGTGGACTAGTGACCGTATGCTATTCATTCTAACTTGGCTGTTCGAGCACCATAAAGTCTGCATTCTATGCGAAGGCACGAGAACCGTGTGTCGATCGTAACGAAAGCACCTCTCTTCTAGAATTGTCGTGATTCGTGGAGAATAAAAGCCATCACAAAAAGATGCAACGGTTCCTTCTACTTCCCAAACCCTTCATGCTGAGGTGTGGGAGGCGTAAAAACAAGTAAATGACAAAGAGGACCGCAAACCTTCAAAATTCGCAGATGAACACGTTCAACCTTCCTGCCGATTGCCGAGGACACTCCTAAGACATGATACGAGCAAAGATTCCCCGGTTATTTTTCTTGAATTCGATTTCGTTACAATTTGGCAATCAACGTTGCTTCAATGAATTTGTTCTGAAGCAGTGCTAACTCTTAGCGTAGTTCACTGGGATTTACTTCTAGAGTTGAAACTACGAAGGCTGCAAGCCTCATGTGCAGGCGCCTGGACTTGTCGAAAGCCACAATGGCAACAACATTGTGTCGAAAAAATGGCTTGTGTCAAGCTACCTATACGTCTAGGCCAGAGAAGCTGCGGTGTCCTTCCAGTACCAACACTCCACTCGAGTCTTATTGGAATGAATTCAGCTGTCTTTCCTTCATCGCATTTCAACTTTCTACCATTGGCCTGTCGTTAGTCAACGACCAAGAGTCACTTTTAACATAAAAAAATAAAAATAAAAATGGGACATCAGAACATCTCGTGAGTATTCAGCGGTACCTGAAACAAACATTCCACGATTTGAGGCTGTTTGTGCGTCGTCCACTGTGCTTTATCGTTCCTTGTACGCTCAACTCACGTCGTCCTCCGTGAACATGAAGCAGCTCATCTTTCGAAGGGCAAACATCACTCTCCATTGTCTTATGGGGGGAATGAGACGGCTGTGGAGTCGACAGCCCGATTGATGAGCTCTGTCTTGGCAACGCTGCAAATCTGTGATCAGCTGAGCTCCTTAAAGATACACATTGAGAAATGCCATCTTCTTTTGATCAATCGGGCGTAAGACCGCGCCAATAAGGGTAAGTGCCCACACACCGTATACGAGCAAAATCACAATCGTGGAAGACGCGGGGCTGTGCGTATAGGTTTTCCATCTTCAGCTACTGTATGTCTTAAGTTCCAACGTCTTGTAGCAGAGGCCCGACTCCGCCCTACTTGCAATACAAAAACGGCAATGCCCCTCTTACACCGAGATAACTCGCTTGCGAGGGGACACTGCGTGAGAACTTGTAATGTAGATCGCAGTGGCAGTCATGGCTTTACGTATTTGGATGCGTGGAGGATATCATATCACGTTAATTCTTTCCGTCTTTTCCACCCTGAAGTTGCACCGAAAAGCGCTTACACGATCTTCAACACCCCAGTCTACGCGCAACATCAAACATGCCTCCAAAATTGCTTCATTAATTATAAGCCCAATAACTCAAAACTCCCTAGGTATCTTAGGTGTGCGTGGGACGGGAGTGAATTCTTGGATTCATGTATTTGCAGGGCAGACCTCGCTCAAACGACTTCAGCCTCCTTGACCAGTTGCGTGAGCTCTGCCTGTAGCGCATATCCAGCAGATGTTCCCATCGCAATCAGCTATTGCAGCGTTCCGGTTGGGAGTGTGGCAACGACGACGCTGCCTGGAGGAAGTCCCGCTCCAACGGTGGTGGTTATCACGACGGTGTATAGCAGTGCTGGGAATGCCGTGACATAGAACGGAAGTGAGTTGAGATTTGTTGCTCTTGTTAGCGGCTTGGTTGCGATTGTCTTCTCAACCGGGGTTCTGTAAATTTGGTCCAGCGCTCATGAATGTGCCATGCCATAGTCGTCCTATCGCAAAATCCGACCACAATATATTCGACAAGGACCTTGAACCCAAATGGCAGCACTGCAAGGGCAACTGGAGGAACATCAGCAGGCGGGGGTCTAAGCAGAGACCAACAAATCGCGCTGGGCTTGGGTTTGAGCATTCCACTGGTTGCCCTGATCGTTACTGTATGCTAGTGTTTAGAAAGACGAGGCGCACGTGGTCTACGGTAGGCCTACCGTAGAGGACTTTGAAGAATGCTGAGCACTAAAAGACTTTCTTTGAATCATTCAAGTTCAAGTTACTCAATTCTATACCCCACTTGGACCATATTGCGGGGACTCAATCAACCCAATACCCCCCTTCCCAAGGCACTCAAGCTGGCTTCATATCTGCCAGGACTGTGATCCAGTAACATGCTCCCACCGAACCTGACCTCTCCAAATCGTTTCTCCACATCCCGTATATATTTCAGCACAGTTCTCGTTGCAGGCCTCCCAAGTCCCCTTTCTGCTTCTCCTTGTTTGAGAAATGCATCTCGTTGCAGAACAGGCATCGTCTCAACAATGAATATTTCGCCTGGAGGAAGAAGCTTCGCTGAGAGCATAGATGCACGCAAAGATTTGAGAGCTGAGTAGGCCCATTGGTCATCCTCTTCATTCTCGATGCTTGGTGGCCGATTGCTATACCATTTATCGGCAAAGGTGCCTGTGATACCAGCCCATACACGATTTCGAACTTCACCTTTCGCGCCGGAGTCGTCTGTCTTGAATGCCAGTGCAATGGCTTGGAGATCGTGCAAAACTCCGAGTGACAGGTACGGAACGAGGTCTTGGCCGTTTATGATTGATGTTATAAGACCCCGAGTCGCAAGACGGAGCGAAGGAGAAAGAGTTGCAGGGGGACCATATGCGTAGACGTGGATAGGTCGGCCAGGTGGGAGATATACTCTTGGAGGAGGTGCTTTTCCTTCGTCCATTGCTGAATTCGTGATCGTTAACTGTGGAGACCATTGACTAGAAGATGTGAAGAAAGCGCTGGATATCGGATCAGGAGACGGTTCCGAGATCATGATTGCTAGCAGCGCCGTGACTCCTCCGCCAAGGGAATGACCACACATTACTAGTCCGTAATCTGGGAACTCCTCCAATGATGTTGCAATAGTTGCCATGACCCTCCCGCCAGCGCCGTTGAGCAATCTTCTGGCGGATGCGTGAATTCCCTTGTGGACTTTGTAGGACTTTCCTCGATATAAAAGCTCGTCGTAGTCGCAGGTCATATCGGTGAGCACGTCCTCAAATCCAAGTGTGCCACGACAGGTCAGGACAACAGCTTTCGAATCGTGATCCAGCGATACAAAGTGCACCATTGGGATGCCGGTATTGGTGTTCCCAGATGAATCTGTTCCACCTTGTGGGTCGACGAATGATGAAAGAAGAATCGTATCTGGTGGAAGTTGTGTATGAGTCGAGAAAGAGTGATGTTCATGATGATGTTTGGTGTCTATCTCTTTCACCGCAGGGGATTTTGATGTCGTGATACCCATGATACGAAGGAAGCTAGCTCCATACGATGCTGATGCAAACCGCACGAAGCGTGTAACATTGCGAACGATGTGATGTTGAGGGAACAGGCCGTCCACAAATCCGGTGTGCATCAAGGTCTCTAAGGTTTCTGAATTGGCGAAGGCGCTACGGCGTGGGGGATTGGAAAGAACCAAGGATGTGGAAGAGTTGTTGGTCTTCAGCGTATAGATGCTTGGAACATGACTCTTCGATCTTCGATGGTTCAATGTTGGAGAGCCGGGCTGCTGCTTGACAATGTTCTTTTCAGACCGAGCTCGTAGCAAACTACTTTGAGTTTTCAAGTGGGTTCGGAATGCGGTTGGCGATCCCGGTCGAGTACCTGCAGAATGAATTGAATAGGTGTCTGTTTGAGAAACCACAGAGTCGCGCCGACGTTCATGGATGGAGTAATAACTGGCCCTCGAGGGGCTTCGAGGAATGTCCGATTGGATGATACCAAGATCTCGAGAGGAAAAGTAATTGGGATTTCCTCGTTGAGGTAGACGTGGAGCATCCCGAGCGGGGATGATGCTCGAGTTTCGGTGTGGAACTGGGAGATGCGATTTCGTTGATGGATTGGGAACGCCCCACGGAGGTTTCGAGGGTCCAGCTTTGCCTGCCGAATCAGGACTGGGGTCTTTGTTCCATAGATTTGAAAGCGTCGTTCCAGATCCCTTCTTAAGAGCGTTCCGGAAGGAGCCCTTCTTGTCAGAAGCGGTGATCGGTGGCCGTTCGGCTTTGGACTTCTTAGCTGGTGGGGACTTTGTGATAGCGAGCTTCTTTGAAGGTGGGTTGTCGGAGCCACTGATGGGTGAAGCAGAGCTCATTGGCTTTCTCGATCGCTTCTGGTTAGCAACGTTCTCGATCCCTTTCGGTGCCAGGATCGATGAGTTGCCAACTACTGTCGCATTTCCCGAATCCACGGACCCCGAAGTTCTCCGAGTGTTGGGCTTCACAGGAGAATCTTTCTTGGGAAGTTCTAGTCCCTCATCCATTATTGGCGACGAGCTTGGAGATACTATGAACCCAGAAGGCTCTTCTGCAGTGGCGAGAGGGGCATCATTCATCTCTTCGTCACTCTCGACAGCTTCTTCGGCATCATGACTGTCCCCCTTAGCTTCAATTTTGGTTCCTCGTAGCCTGTTTCGAATGATACGATACACAACCCGATACCTCGGTACCAGAAGAGCTATCTTCTGTTCGTTTGTTAGGACATCTCCTTCGAGATCAATTTCCCCAGCATGGTGCGCGTTTTCTTCCACAATTTCAACACCTGGAGGAGGCGTGAGATCTGGGGGTTGTGTGCCAGTAATCTCAACCGTGATTGTTTTCGTTGTGGTAGTCTCAGTTGTGATGGAGACCGACGCATCGGCTGGTAGAGACTGCATAATTCTCTGTTTGAGATTGATCTCCGGCAAATCATCCTCGGAATCCTCATTAGTCCTTCCCTCCCTTTCTATTGTCTGTACGACATGATCGCCATCCGTAGTCATGAACGATAAAGAATCCGCTCGGACCAGAGCCTTATCATTGTTCGGCCCTAAGTCTCCAACAACATCGGCTCTCCGACCATCGTTCAAAATGACAACATCCCACACAACCGCCTCATATTTCTTCTCCTTACACTCCTTTTCCGTGATCTTCCGGCACCAGCGTTGTAATAATGCCAAGCCGCATAGTCCTAGAAGTAAATCCGCCACCCCGACTTTCTCTCCTTCTTGTCCAGTCGCAGGATTTTGAAATTCCCTCCTGATCAATGTAATTATACTCGCGATAGCCCGACTTGAATCAGTACTTCCAAGTATGCTATCCAACATCGCCAGCAGTTGTTGTGATATATCCGTTGCAGAATTCAATGCCGCTGCAGAGAAATGAAACCCCGTTGAGGCCGCGAAGGAAATATTCGTGATAGTCGTGTGTAGTGTCGCAATACTTCGTTCCAAAATGCCTTCTGCTTCTACCCTGCCCAGCTCCCCAGATGTGCGGTACGATACATCTCGACCTGCTCGACTCAATATGCCTTCGATGATTGCTCTGCTCACTTCTAATCCAGTAAGAGTCGTAACGCGTGCGCCATCGAGGGCAAGTCCGCCGATAAGAGTGCCAAGTCGGATGTAGAGGGAGCTCGATCGAGTGACGATGCTCACCACATTTGCGATTGGTGCTGGCAGAAGTGTCGAGCTTGGTTGATGTTGTATCTCGGTCCCCTTTTCATCTTCGTCATCCTGGTCCATGACGTGTTTGAGAGTGGATTTTGATATAATTGAGTTGTACTTCTGCGTTGCAGATGGTTGTGTCCATTAAAGGCGCTTCAGTGGTGGGTTGTCCAGAAGCAGATGCGAAAAGAAGGACCGATGGCAACATAATTTCTAGTGGCGAGATCGAGAGAAGTGTTTTGTTGAGATGTCCTGATCACAGGCTGGTTGTTATTGGGCTGACTTGACTTTGACGTGTCGCGTTTCGCTTATGCGAGGTACCGAGGCATGTGATAGTGGGGCATGGTATACAGCAACTTCAGGCTTCCCCCCTTCTGGAGCACCAGGTATGCTGAGAAAATCGCACCATTAAAAGATTCCTGGACAAAGCGTATGAAAGATGCTTCTTGTGAGTGTCCGTCATAAGAACTTGTACTTTTTGGTGGTTTGAGCTTCAAACCTTCTAATATAGACGGTGGAAACAATGTTACACTTCAGCATACATATTGACCCACCATTAAATCTATTGATATTGCACTGCATGAGATTCGCACGAGTGTGGAAAACTCCCCGTCTTGAGAAACTTCCCTTTTCTACCTTATAACAATTTCCGAGGCCTTCTAGGCTGAATTCCTCACCTGAAAAAACAATAATACATCTTGCACACCACTCACTTATGTTGCTCTATAAATGTACCCTTCTCAAGATTCTGGAGACGGCGGTTCAATTCTCAATAGAGGTCACAAAAGTTCCAGGTTGGGCCTACTCACACACATCTTAGCTAGAACAATTTCCTGGTGAATACTTGCCCCACGAATAATGAAGGGGCTGAGAAGAGGGCAAGAAACGAGAATTTTGGAGCGACAGGAAGGAGGTTTTCAGATAGCACCATAGTTCCCTGAAAACATCACAACGAATCATCTTTCGAGGTCCGAAGGCTCTTCGATTATAGTGCTAAACAAACAGTAAATTATATTCAGTCTGTTGTAATCTTGTAGATATCACCACATCGAAAGCCCCTCGCGCGTGCCGCAAGTCAAAACTCTGAAAAACCTACTCTCGTCGCTTTACTCCGATATTGTAAAAACCCTGCTTGAACCAAGGCACGGTATGAACTCTGAGCTCATGAGACTGTCCAGGCACAAGACTCAACTCGTACCTCTGCAACAATGTAGCAAGAATAAGCCTCAATTCCTTCAACGCAAACCTAGATTAATCAGCACACCTCAAGTCGAAAAATTCGAATTACTTACTGCTGTCCAATACAATTCCTTGAACCAGCCGAGAATGGCATAAAAGCCTTTCGATCTGCTGCAACACCTTTGTAATTACTGATCCATCTCTCTGGGATGAAAGAGTTTGGGTCACGCCATATTCTTGGGTCACGCTGCATTTCTGAGATCCATGTAGAGACGATGGTCTATCTATTAGTCTAGGGCTTGAAAGGGATGGAGAATCTTACATCTTTCGGTATTTCGTAACCGCAAATGATAGTTGTCTCAGGGACAAGTCTCACAACACCTTGCAAATTTAGTAGAAGGCCAAGTAAAGGGGGAGTTACTTACCTGCAGTGACAATTGGCATCATCCGCATGCTCTCATTGATGACAGCATTCAAATATGGGAGATCCTGTGTCTTGGCGAAAGTAATCGTGTCATCTTGGGAGGGAAACGCCGAATCAATCTCGGCTCTCAACTCCCGAAGCTTTTCCTGATTGTTCAAAAGTAGGAGCAAGGTAAACGTTGCTGTAAGACTCGTGGTATCACTACCCGCAATCCTTCGCATCATTAATTCATACTCGAATTCATTCTCTGAAAGACCTACATAAATAGGATCATCTCCTCCTCTATGTGCTTGTCCGTGAATGACACCGGATCTGCGTCATTCGTATCAATGAAAATCTGAAGAATATCCTTTTTCGCAATGCCCTTCTCCATTTCTTGCCTTCGTCTAGAAACGATTCTGTTGATCAAGACAGATATTTCAGAACTTGCAAGTGGTACCCCTGGCAAATATTTGATGAATGTAAATTGTGCATCCAGGGCAAGTCTTCTCATATAGGAGTGGAAGATATTCATTTGCGTGTTATCATCAGACTCGACCAGGTTGAATGATCCACCAAATGAAGCTGCGCTCATGACATCCTATATTCTTAGTTAGAACCTCTGCTATCCGGGATGAGCTTACAGATGTCAAGTGGGCGAGAATCCTGTTCATATCAATAACAACAGCACCATGCGCCTCATTGCACTTAGTGTCCAGAACCCTCGTGAAAACTTGAATGCATTCATGCATGAGCGCTTCCAAGCCATTCAAGTAGCTGATTGAGAAAGCGGGGGATAGCTGTCGCCTCTGATTCAAAGTAAGCTTAAGGACCGTAAGTTTGCAAGAGACTAAGAGTATTGTGATTACTTTCTGTTTGTATTTCACTTTGTCCGTTTCGGTGATCAGACTTGCTACATGTGGATCCTCTCTGATCCTTTCATAGTCATGCGATTTCCTGAAGTCATCTTCGACAAGAATCTTTTGGATTGCAGCCTTATCTGCAAACAAGATGTCTGCTGGGCCTGAAACTGGTGTTAACAAGGACTGTTTGGAAAGCATTTTATGTCATATCCTCACCAACTCGGACGACAGGCCCATATTTTTGAAATAACCGAGGCCCGATATTCATCTGGTTTCCCTTGATAACTTGAATAAGCCAAGGCCAGGACGTGAATTTACCTATCACAGGCCCTGGGATTTTCGACAGAGGCCCGGTAAAGGCGGCAAGGAGAATGCGACAGCATCTTCGACATAACTCTGCCGCCAGGGCATAGATAAATATGGTAGTGAAGCCATACATCTTCGAGACTATTCCATTGTGTAAGAGAGAGAGAAGGCTTCATTCGTGAACGTGAATTTGAAAACAGGTGCTCGGGAATCGTGGGTCCCGGTAGCGGGTGTTTCATTTATTACGGTAAGCTGACGCTGACACTCACTGATCCCCAATCCTGCAACAGTATGCAATTGGCCTGATGTTGCCAGGAACCTTATTCACCCGTAGATACGGAGAACTCGAAGAAAAAAAACTTTAGAAATTCATTGACATCTGTTCGCATTCATGAAGCATGTAATGAGTGATACAGACGTTGCCGGATAGATAGGGGGGGCACAAAAAGGGAGGGGGCGACGTCAGGAGCTAAAAATAGAAGGATCGACGCCTCGGCTGCTGCCGAAATGCTCAGCCCTGCGGTTGGGCGATGTCAGGAACCAAAACCTGGTCATTCCAAGACCTGAACAAGAACAGAACGACACAACACAATACAACATAGAACCCCCTCTCGACTTACTCCTCTACGCGTCACGACCATACGAGCAACTCCTGCAAATTCGCCAAATCTACCGTCCCGGTCTCGCAACACCAATTCGCCGATTAGGGGGAGCCTGAAGTTTTGTTTCTTCGAGCAGAGCTTCTCGGTTCAGCCTTTCGTTAATCTCAAGCTCCGGTCAACCACAACAGCTCCCTCCGACTACCGGCCCCTCAAGCCTTACCAAGGTTTTCATTCGACGCAGAGATGCATGAAATCGTGCAACCCGCAAATGGCGTCGCTGCAGCGGAAATCAATAACATCAAGATCGCGCCTGCCACTCCCTCCATCACAATGACCGGCCCAACAGACTCGGCCTCAGAACCAGAACCTGCACTCTTTGCAGATGATCTCATCTCTCCCACGATTGCTGCGACACTCCCACCTACATATGTGCTTCGTCCTTTGCGGAAATCAGACTATGCGATCGGCTTCCTCGATGTTTTGCGAGTCTTAACAACAGTTGGAGATATCACAGAGGAGGAGTGGAATGGGCGATACGACTGGATGAACACTCAGGGGAAAGGCGGATACTACATAATGGTCATTGAAGACCAAGGCAAGATTGTGGGCACTGGCGCGCTTCTCGTGGAGCGGAAATTGTGTGTACCATAAAATTACCTTGCCTCTGAATTTCTTTGAAGACAAGCTAATCATACCTTCTCATAGCATCCACCACCTAGGTCTCGTCGGTCACATTGAAGATATTGCAGTCGCCAAAGACCAACAAGGAAAGAAGCTCGGCCTCAAGCTGATCCAAGCTTTGGATTTCGTCGCGGAGAAGGTTGGATGTTACAAGTGCATTCTCGACTGCAGCGAGGCGAACGAGGGATTCTACGTCAAGTGCGGATACAAGAGAGCTGGGTTGGAGATGGCACATTACTATGACGGCAGCACAAGCAAAGATATGCAAAGTAAGGCGTCGTAGGATAAGATATGGCAGGAGTTGACTGTACATAGGGAGTCATTTGTAGGAGCACACAGTCTGAGCTCGAGGCTTTTTGTGTAACCATCAATTGGAATACAAAATGTGTTAATTCAGTCGGGAACTGCTCTCTCGCAACGGGTTATATTTCTGTAAGTGCAAAGCCGAAATACAGAATTCCTGCTCGGTTTCAAGAATCATCATGATGTGATTTAACCTAAGCAAGGTCAAGGCAAGGCCAACTCCTTCTGTATTCACGCCTTGGAAGGAGATCGCTTGCATGCATGCTGCCCCGTGGTAGCTAAATTATGAAAGAGAGCCATTCACTTGAAATGCCTCGTCAACTCGTACACTCGCCGGATGATTCACTGAGGCGCAGCTAACGCTGTGGCTTCCTTGTCTATATCTTTCGATCTTTCGCATCTTTACTGATCACTTCGTTCTTTTTCAACAACATCCAAAGAATAACTTCGTCGATCTTGTGCAGGATCAGATCTTGGATTTACATGGAAATTGTAATCACATCCCTCTATGGATAATTCTGAGTGCGATGATGAAGAACACGACCGCTTCCCCAGAAACCCCCGATTTGTCGATTATCGGTCCAAAGAGGCGGAATTCTTCAACAATCTTCTTGAAACCAATATCTCAAGCAGGGTCACGCGATGGGATTGTTACGAGCACATTGGTTGGGTGTTCGAGTTGGAAGATGTGGTACTGGACGTCGAGAATACCGCGGTTGACACAATCACGGTTCGAATTACATCAGGATCTATGCCTCGAGTCGTTATTGATCCTTTACGCCAGCAACTTCGCCAAATTCTATCCACTGCATTGGCTAGTCAAGGTGGGATTCTAGATTTTGCCGTTACACTACTACAGCTCGTTGAAACTGCTGTAATTTCCGTTTGCGAATGGATGAATAAGGGGAAGAAAGGGGATGGAAGGGAGTCTAAGGGGTGGGATGTGACCACGGTCATAGGCCAACAAGCTATTTTCGACAACCCTCTCGGTGCTGATCTCGCTACCATTGATGACTCCGCTTTCCACCTCCTGGGCAAACCCGTCAAAGAGCTTTGCGAACCATTCCAGGATGACAAGCTCCGAATCCTTCATGTCGAAAATGTCCTCAGAAGTGACTTAGTTTCACGATTTAGGAGACGGCAAAACCAGATGCTTGACCAATTGATGAAATGCAGTCTCCATCAGTTGCGTCAGTGTGTCCCAAACAAAACGATCCCAAGCGGCTCAGCGCTCGACAACCGTGACAACCTTGCTCGAGAGCTCTGCCGTCCCCGGGCAACGTATCACGGCACCTCTCGGTACAACGTGTCGTCCATTGTCAGATGGGGGTTTGTTCTCCCAGGTCGAAAAGCTGGTGATCGAGCTGTTGAAATAGCGTATGGCAGTTCATTTGGAAGGGGCATTTACACTTCGCCGGACCCGCATTACGCTCTTTCATATTCAAGGTGGTCCGAGGAGTTCAGCGGGTTCACAAAACTCGTTTAGAAGACATGCCCGGTCTCTGCTTGATTATCTGCGCCGTCTTGATGGGTCGACCGCTTCAAGTCACTAGGGAGGCTACTCGACGCACAACAGAGATTGCGAATGAAACGGCAAACTCACATGTCTCGCCAAATTTGTGCGAGTACATTGTTTTTGAGGCGGCTCAAATAATTCCCTGCTATGTCGTCCATCTCGACTTCGGGGTTGAGGCTGCTCGTGAGTGGTTACAGTCAACTCCCGAAGATCCAAACGAGTATGAGAAGAAGAAACACCCAAAGCTCGTCGATCAAGATCTATCCCCCGGAGAATTAGCAGACCTGAAGCAAGCCAAGAAGGCGGCAGCATTGAAGTGGTTTCCCTATGGTTATGGTCCAGCAACAGGCACTTCATTTGTGATCGAGGAGATTGGTCCGGTGTCGGATGATGAGGAGAACTATGGGGACTATCAGGGGCAGAGACAGGAGATTGTGGATGAGGTTAGGGCATGGGATACTGAGACGACGAAGGCAGGGAGCTGGTTTGATGAGTATCAAAATTCGAGAAGGGAGGAGGCGAAGATTAAGAGGGCGAGTGGTGATGATGATGAGGATTGAGGTTGGTGAACTTGGAAAGTATGCCACAAATAAAGAAAAAAATTCCTCTTGTCGGTTTTGGCTTGGGGCTTGGGCAGGGCTTCATTCGCGTCAGAATTATTTAAGAATTGATATACCTCCCAGTTCTCAACGAAACTTTGGGTGAAATGGTGCTTATGATGATTAAAGGGTAACCTGGACCACTTCCCCCTTATCAATTGGATATCACGTGCCTCTCTCCTTTAGTACTAACCGTTCCCAATGGGGATTAGGCTGTTCCAGTGGGATATAAGCTCCCCGAACAATCGCCCACTTTGCTCCTTAGACAACTTCTTCAGATATTACAATATATTCACTTTTCAAGCTTCACCTCATGCTTATTGCACCCCTGTAATTGCAACTGTCACCCCTTACCCTTGAAATATATCTCACATGTTGGCTCTGTTGAGAAATATTAATGTTTTGGTAAATTGGCATCTGAAGAAACAGCCCGGGTGGGCAGAAAGCCGGGAGAAGGGGGCACCGGCAGTAGCAAGGGAATGAAATGCTTTTTGAATGCTACAGCTACCAAGTGAGGTGTGAATATGTAAGATGGGACGAGGAGCCGTCCATGTGATCTTCTTCATCTATTAACTCCCTTGAGGTTCCACCATCCATAAGAGAGCATCCAGCACGGGGAATAATTTTAATACTATTCCTGCCACCCTACTTACGCATATAGACATGTCGATTTCCTGTACAAATCTTCACCCTGGGTAGTAGTAAGAACCACCTTAACCCCTGAGTACGAGTCTATCGGGATCCGCGCCCTCCAATGCCCTTTCAACCGCCCTCCTGATGCCTTCCTCACACGGCACAAGCGGCTCAAAGCCCAACCACTCCCTCGCCTTCTCAATCGAGAAATTCGTCCCCTTCTTTAACTTCGCCATCCCTCCACTCGTAAACTCTTGCCTCCTTCTCCCCAGCGTAACCGTCCAACCAACCCAATCATTCACACTCGCCGTCGCCAACGCAAGATGCATCGGCACAACGCGGATCCATTCCGGTTCTGTCCTATCTCCTGCTGCGTACCAGACTTTCCGGGCGAAATCGTACCACGGCATAGGACCATCGTCTGTAATGAAGAATGTCTCGCCATCGATGCGGAGATCAAGGCCTTCGTCGAGACTTAGTAGGACCTTAGCCGCGAGGAGGTGTGCATGTACTGCGTTGTCAATGTAGACGTGCTCAAAGACCTTTTTGTTAGGCCCGATTTGAAGGGTAGTTTTGCCTTGGGCCATAATCTCAAGGAGTTCGGGGATGACCTGGGAATCGCCTCCACCGTAGATGGGAGGGAGGCGGAGACAGACAGTTCGGAGGCTCCAGGAGTTGGCTGTAATAACTACCTTTTCGGCGTTGGCCTTGGACTTTTGGTAAGGTGTTGCGTTTGACTTATTTGTGTGGAGAGTTGCGGCTTCTTCGGTGAGGATGGCGTTCTCTGGATCGATTTCGATGGCATCGTGGCAGCTGGTATAAACTAGGGCTCGGACAAAGGGAGACTCAGTGGCATATTTCAACAATATTTCCGTGCCTTGGACGTTTATTTGATTTTGTGTCTTCTTGTTTGCGCTCGGACTGGGGGAGGCAACGTGGAGGATCACTCGAGGGCGAATCCTATCTAGTAGTGACCGAACGTCATATTCTTTTGCAATATCCCCGGCGTAGTAAAGTGCCCCTGGATGTCGATTGTTCTGTATAGTGCGATTTATGACTGACACTGACGAATAACTAGGAGAATGGAGTAGCGCAAGGACGATGTGTGATCCAAGATATCTGTGTCGCGGCAATTTTAGTATCAAAAATTACTGCGCTTGGGTGGGGGGTATTGACTTACCCGCAGCCTCCAACTACTAAGACAGGAGCATCATCTTTGACAAGGTCGTCGATTTCCATGTCTAGATTTAATCAAAAAGGAAAGTTAGAACATGACTGCCTTTTTCGGTTCTCTCAAAAGGGTCACGTAGAATGCTCAATAGGAAGAAGGAAACATCTATCGATGAGAGTTACAACACATAGGCAGGTATTGTGGCACAGCTACAGCAATGAATACGATCTTCAGTATTCAACTGGTGCGTTTAGAAGTACCTTCCTGAATAGTATTATCATAGAGGTTGCTGGCTGCTCTTCTATCGAATCAGAACTCCTCGTATATGTACTCGTCAGCCGAAGTCAGGGGCGTGCCGCGTTTAGACTGTGAAATTTTGATGACGAGTGGGTCCAGCTCTACGAACGGATAAGTGGTTTCTGGGCCGCTCATTTCCCCTTTTTCAGTAATAATTGCAATATGAAACGTCGCTTATCCAGCCGTCAGATTTCCCAACACTAGTTTAGGCATACGAACCACGAATTCGATCTCAACTTGTCTCTTATTCTCCGATCGCTTCTCTCGTTCTTATTTTTGGGGAACATGTTGCTACTTTCCCGATATCAGCTCGTAAAAGCGCATTGGGGCTAAGTGGTGGCGTACCTCAATACCGTCATACCCCAAAGCCAATCACCAGGACCCCAACCCTACATCTCACGTCAGAATCTAAAATCCAAATAATTCCCAACCCAGCTTTCACTTCCCGCTTTCAGAACTTCGGCGATCTTTCTCACAGGATCATTACCGAATCGCCGCGAGATCACGACATTTCTCCTTCTTGATTGTTTGGCGGGTTTGAGGAAGGGGGGGGTCGGAGGTTGCTGATATTTCGATTCTGCAGAGTCGGCTGCAACCTTGTAGAATAACGAAATGGGTCAGCCTTCAGAGCACCGTTGACTACAAAGGAATATTTTTTTGGCTGAGAACTGCAAAATGCCCATATATCGAGGATATTCACGCACTAATGCCCTCCGTCAGACATTGCTCCAGAACCAGAATCTAAATCTTCAAGGTACAGGCTTACAGCATCCCGACCAGCTTTACGCTAGGTATAATGAGCTGAGGTATGCATGCTTGAATCCTTCGTCAGCTCCGCATTTTCCAAAACAAACGCAGGAAAAGCACGGTAAAACCATCGAACGACATAGTAGCAATCATCCCAGACGCACTTGAGTTCAGATCACGGTCCATGTCAGGAATTGCGAAGAGCGCACAATACAGGAACGCCGAAGGCCAATGCAGTTCCAACCCCCAATGGCAAGGTAATCTTACTGGTTACGTCGAAGCTCGATCTTGAATCTCCGGCTTGAAATGCATGCTAGAAGGAAGTTATAACCCATATACAGGATGAAAAAGCAGAGAAGAAACAATCAGTTCATTTGGTATCAAGATGCCGCTATCCAACGCAGGAGAAGCATACAACATGCGCGACACTTGTCATCATCCATCCCGTCACTCGTCAAATCATCAAGCCACCTCCACCTCCAACGCTCGCCACAAAGAAGTTACAAAACCCACCATCTCTCTACTGACACTCATCTCCCCTTAATATCGATAGATTGGCGCTTCAGCCCCGGCCTGCACACCATAGTTCCCACTCGAGCCCCCCGCACCACCAATCCTGTTCGACCCATTCGCCCCCTCGTGAACCGGAGCATCCAACTCAGCAGCCGCATGCATAGTAACGTTATTCGCACTGCTATCCTGTCTATTTACATAACTCCTCGTCTCCCGAAAACCAGGATGATATGGCTCAATGCCCAGTCTGTCGTTGAACTGTCCTGTAGCGACTGGTGGTTTGTCTTCTGGGAACGGGGGCACTTTCTTCCTTGATCGTTCGGAAGGGTCGGAGAAGGGGTTTTCTTCGTGATCAGAGTCGAAACCTGTAGGTGCGTAATCACCTGGAGGGGGGATTTGCGGTGCTGGTTTCCTGTTCGGTCTCGGTGGAGGACCTGGAGGAGCTGCAAAGCCTGATTGGATTCGATTTGGCGGCGGGCCAGGCGGTGGAGCAGCGAATCCTGAATCTGTTCGTTGTCCAGGAGGGGTCAGACCTGGACTGCCATTCCCCAGCCCAGCTGCCTTTCTCGCGGCAAGTATAGCTCTCTGATGTTTATTCAGGGCATTCGTGAGCTGCTCGTTCGTCTCAATGAGCGTCTCTATCGTATCGTTATCCGGACCTGGATTCTCAGCAATCATGTACGCTTGAATACTTCTGCTTGCACTCTGACAGCGGTCCGCGAACTCGCGGAGGAGTTCGTTAGAGAGGATTTCGGAGGGAGGTGTGGATTGTACAACTTGTGACAACAGACCAGCAGAGGTGCGCGCTTCTTCGATGCGGGAGGAGAGTTCGTGAGGTGGGGGGAGGGAGCGGCTGTGGTGGTTGCGCGAGAAGTAATTCTGACTGTTGGGGTCGAAGGGAGGGGCGTTCATAACTCCGGGGGCTGCTGCTCCTGCTCCCTGCCATCCATTAATATTGTGTTAAAGGAAAGGCGGGAGAACAAACATGTTGCTTAACCATCTTCTCACGCTCCTTCTTCCACATCTCGTTCAACAGCGCCAATCCCTCATCATCCCCCCTCTGCCGCTGAAATGTATCTAGCGTCTCCATCAGTATCTGCCTAACACTCGGATCCCTCCCCACCCGCAACAGCTCCTTAACCGTCTGCACGAACTTGGCGTCGATATTTCGCGTGAATGTTCTGCCCGGGTTGTCCGCCAAGATCCGGATCAACATGATACCATTGTACTGCACGTACGGTTTCGACGAGTTGTCCTTCGAGAGGTACTTTCTGATTACATATGCCGCCTTTTCTGCTGCTGCAGGGGACGACTCGCAGGACTCGACGATAGCAGGGAGGTAGAGGACTTCTTCACCCTGCTCCTTATCATTAACATTTCCTCCATACCATCATAATACGAGGGTAAAGAACATACCGAGCCATTCGGGCCTCCAGACTCGCAGAACAGTCGCTGCACAGCATCAGCATGTTTCAGGTACATGTTATCCCGCCAAAGTCAACATACCACATTCCTCGCAGCATTTGCCTCGGGCGTGTCGAGAGAAGATTCGCTGGATGCTTCGTCGCCATTGGGGTTCGCTGCGGATTCAAGTTATCAACGGCGCGTCCGTGTATCCGGAGCGAAGGTAGCGTCCAGAACTTACGTTTGCGCTTCAGCGAGCCTAGCATGCGGTTCATGTTCATGCTCTTCATTGCCTTCATCCTGCTTCTCTTACTTCCTGAGAAGGAAGTAGCTTCGTTGGGTGGCAGCGAATGGGTAAGGGCAAAGGAGAGTGCAAGAGGATGCAAGTCGTCGCGAGATTATTTCGTTCGTTTACTTGGGGACGTTGCTGCGCAGTTTGGTGAAGTCTTTCCTTGCGTTGACGCGGCGGAGATTGGCGGCTGTATGCGGGTTGCTGCTGCCTCGCTACTGTATGGGCCAACAGTAAGGTAAAGTAGAGTCTTCAGGGTTGCGCCGGGCCCTTTCTCCGTTGAACTTAAAATAAAATAGGCACAGGTAACCCTGCTCCACTAGGTACAAGTACCTCTTCTTGTTTCCTTCTCTTCCTCTTCCTCTAGAGCAACACTTTTCAAATATAAATTCCGTAGCAGTGGCAACTAGATCCGTCAGATGTATTTCTATACAAGATCTGTGTAGCAATCGCCTCGGTCGTCGTCATCTGGCAAAGTAACTACCGCGAATGCCAAGCCTTCAGTGCCTGCACAGCCTCACTCGTCGTCTTCGTTGTGGCCAATTCTCCTATCATTTTGGTTCATTTGTGAGACCTGTCGCGTTTTAGTGGCCAACCACGTTACGGCAAAGGTCGAAGAATATTGGTCAAGTTTCGGGCCCTATTCAGCAGTGGGGATGAAACGCGTGGAGGTTTATCAGATGATGATACCAGTAGCCTTTTCCTAGTCATCACGTAAAGTTTCGCTTGAATGATTTTTCTGGTTGTAGCGCATGATCAACAATGGGATGAATTTGGTTTTTGTTTTCTCTGATCCTAACTTGTCTCATAAGTGTCATCGTTTCTGCGTGTTTTTTCTAAGGGGGTCGCTTTTGCCTTTTCGCCAATGTTGTTGTTTCATCAAGATATCAGTATACATTATCATTCATCATCTAAATACAACCATTATCCATTATGTCGAGTATTTCCCTGCATCTCTTATTTAATGCACCTCACAAAGTCAACGTCCCCTCTAGAGGCAAATTCCTCGAACTCGCCCCAACCCATATATTATAACTCCCGCCCTGTAACACCCACCCCTGACTGCACGTATCCCACGTACTCAAATCCCTCCTCATCAGGTCAAACTCAAACGTCACGTTTCCTCCCGCTGGCACACCAATCTTACTGAAGCCCCTCAGTTGCTTCACCGGACCACCTGGTATTCCAACATATAATTGTGCGATCTCTGCACATGTTACATTCCCAGTATTCGTGACGGTGGCAGTGACTTGTGCGACAACGTCCCAGAGGCTGGCGATTCCACCAGGGATGACGGGAGAAGGGGGAGGAGTCGGTGCAGTGCTCACACCATCCAACTTGTTGATTTCCAGGTCAGAGTATGAGAATGTGGTGTAAGTGAGTCCGAACCCGAACTCATATCTCGGGGTGATGTTCTTCTGATCAAAATACTTATAATCAATATATAGCCCCTCCGAAAAGTCACTTTGAGGGAAGTAGGTATAAGGAGCTTCTGCCAGCGATGGTTTTCCACCATTCGTATAATCGCTCTCGTTCTTTGCAACTGTGTACGGTAATTTTCCACTAAATGATTGTTGCCCATAGAGTAGCTGGACCAGTGCTCGGCCACTATCTTGACCAGGAAGATGGGCGAAGATTACAGCCGTGATATTTGGGTTTTCGATCCATTGGTCTACGAGCCGGATGCCAGCATTGTGGATCGTGACGATTGTGTTGGGACAGCTGGCGGCTACGTTCTTAATGAGGGCGTCAGAGTAGTCGTCTGAAGATCGTCAGTATATGAGAAAGATAAGATGTCCTGAAGATGTAGCTTATGAGAAAGGGAAAACTCACCATGCAGGCCAGCCCGATCATCACCTTCAGAAGCAAACGCATTAATGAACACTAAACATGCATCAGTCGAGGTATCGACCGTCGGCGCCACATTCAAGAAATCCCAATACAAGCTCGTTCCATCCTCATACGCCTGCTCCTTGATCGCATCAAATGGCGCAGAGATATATGCCGGCGCATTGGCACCACTTCCACCTCCACTGATTATCGTACCATTGGCAGCAATTTGGGGGGTGCCTGGAAGACCCTCGAGGAAAGGCAAGTAATCTAATTCGGATTCGTAGCCATAAAACCAGGTACCGCCGAGGAGGTCATTGGGGCCGCCGACGTTCATCTCAGGTGGTGCGGGGGCATCGTAGCCGAAGACAGACAGGAGCTTGGGTTTCTGGAGGGGGAGGGCGTTGTTAATATTTTTGACTAGGACGTGACCTTCGAGAGCTCCGTCAACCAGGAATTCCTTGGAGGATGGGTCGCGAGCGTAGACCGGCGTGTGAGGTTTGTAGAATGCGGATGGCATTCCGACACCACCAGCTGGAAAGCCCGACTAGAAAATGGTGAGCAATTAAATTTGTGACGGAGGGCTAACTTACGTCTTGACCCATTTGATACCAGCTTGCCACGATTCGGGTAGCCATATCGGTCACTCGGGATTCCACGAGACTGCCGTTGTTAACTGCTTGTAATAAATTTTGCCCAGTAGATCCCCAGAAGGAAGAGCTGGGCATCGCGACATCCAGGCCCGCCTCAGCTGATGCTAATCCAGTATCTGGAAGAACGAGTCAGTGAAATTCAACGTCCTAGTCCGGGATACCTACGTTGTCCTCCCCAATCGCTGACAACAAATCCCTCAAACCCCAGTTCAGTCTTCAAGATACCGTTCAACAATTTACTGTTCTGACAAGAATATGAGTTGTTGACTCGGTTGTACGAGCACATAATGCACCCCGCACCAGCATGTAGTGCATCCGCAAATGGCCATAGATACAGTTCGTGCAGAGTTTTGTCATCAATGTTTGCTGACACGGAAGCTACATCTCCCGCTGGGTTTCGATTCGTTTCTTGTTCATATCCGATGTAATGTTTGACGGAGGTGGTCACCCCGGCTTCCTGGATCCCCCGGACTGTTTCGCCGGCAAGAGAACCGCATAGATACGCTACACAAGTACCCAGACATTAGATCAACCCCGTGACACAAATGAAGAAGACTAGGTAGAGACTCACGATCATTGCTAATTCCCTCCCAATTTCTTCCACCTTCCGCCACTCTTCCAAGAGGAGCAACGACAGGACCAAGCGCAACATGCACCCCCTTCGTCTTGAATTCTCCTCCCATATGCAATGCTCGCTGGTACGCCAGATTCTTGTCCCACGATGCGCCCACGTGTATCCCGCTCGGCCAACCGTTCACAAAATCTGTGGCTCGCAAGCCATTTCCAGCATCCGATAAACATAGTCCCGGCCAATTAAGTCGGGGTACCGAGCCTGTCTCTCCCGAGCAACCGGTCAAGGGTGAATATCCCACAGTGATATTTGCTTTCTCCTCGAGGGTCATTTGAGAGACGAGGGCGACTGCTTTTGCGTGTGCTGCTGCCCATGATGAGCTACCTGGCATAGGCGCTGGGAATTGTTAGAACATATTAATATGATTGGATATGTCTGGGATCATTACGTGACGGGTAAACAGGTGGGGATTGGCCATAGAAATAGCTGTCATCTGTAATATTTGCAATAGCAGCTGCTGAAGCTGAGAGCAACAGGATGCGCCATGGTGAAAAAGAGACCATGATTACAGTGACATGCAGTGAAGATAAAAACGAGGGGCAGAGCTCAGCGTCTTATACACAGGTCAGGTACTGAAAATACGGGCTCTGCCGTTTTGAGACATTCGGTGGCGGGCTGCACCACCGACATCCGAGATCACCAGGAAGCTAATGTAACGCCGTGACGACGCTGGCCAATAATCTCGGTTAAGGTAGAAAACGCGAGCTTCGCGTAAAATATTGAAGAATTGGACCCTGGCAAAGCTGGGAAAGGAAGTTCGGAGGGCTGAATGGTAACCCCGCGATGGTGATCGCTAGCGCTTGGAGCTTAGAGCTTAGAGCTTAGAGCTTAGAGCTTAGAGCTACCTCGGCTCCAAAAGGACCGGATTGAATTTGAGCTTCAGAAGCAGAATCCGCTTCCCTTTTGTACTGTATGAATTCATTATGCAACTTGGGGCGGGGTAGAAGACGGGAAGGAGAAGATGGACCGAAGTAGGGAGAAGAGATACGAGGCGAATCTTCAGCGGAGAAGCGTCGCTGCGGCGCGTCCCTGTCATTCTGTGCATGTCACCCCTGCACCGAACGACAGTGGGCAGCCGTCACCATTTCGGGTAAATCTACCGCTGCAGGGCAGGGCCTGCCAAGCATCCATTTCAAACTTTATCATTGTCCTTGCAGCTCACCAGGTCAAAAATATCAGTATGCTCTCTTTGCCGTATTAACTCTCGTCCACATGCCTAGGTATTGCTGCTGCCACAACCTGCGAGCATCCCGCCTACTACAATCATATATCTCCATCCGCTTCAATTGACCCGATCTGTTCCGATTCACTCGCCTAACAGCCGTTTGACCAATAAATCGATTTGTTGGCCAACAAATTAAGTTTGGCCAATACAGCAGGATGCCCACCAAACGTGCAATTTTTAATTGCTCTATCCCAATCACCATTCTTCGATTCGCCTAAAAATAATATATTATTGCATAGTGTTATTAAAAATACAAAACAAGCTTCACTCCCACCACCTTTCACTATATTAATATTACGAAACGAAACAAGGAAACGAGGAAACAAGCTTCACTCCCACCACCTTTCACTATATTAGTATTACGAAACGAAACAAGGAAACGAGGAAACAAGGAAACAAGCTTCACTTCCACCACTTCTCACTTCTTGTGACGCTTCGGGGCCTTAACAGCAGGCTCCCACTTCTCCACTACCTTCCTCACCCTTTTATTCCTCACTGCCGGCGTCGGAGTAGTTACAGCTGCACCTCCACCGCTTCCCTCCCTCCTAACAGGCCTCATTAAATCCCCACCCCTCTTCTGAACGGCAGCCTCAACCTCCCTAGCAAATTGCTCATCCAGGCTATCTTGAAGTGCCATTGCGGCTGCCGTATCAAGCTCACGTCTTGCGGCCTGAGCATCTCTTCGTGCTTGAGTAGTGGCAGCTCCAGCTTTCTGCTGAGCTGTGATCGATTTGCGGTTGTTACTCAAGGTAACAGCTTGAGGAAGGGTAAGCTTCTTCGTTTGGGGAGGAACGGATTCAGGAATATCAAAAGTGACGCCATCCAGGACGGCTTTGAGAGTAGACGCCTGGTGGAGACCCCTTAAGAGACCATGGGCACATAGTAAAGCGTAGGCGCCGCGTATAGATCTGACGATACGGCAAGGGAGACGACTGGCCTCGGTGGACAGGCGGTTTTTGGGTGGAATGGCGAGGGTAACGAACTGGCCGATAGTAAAGCTGGTTTTTGGTCCCCCTTTTACAACTATTAGTTCAGTAACCCGAACGTTTTTCCCTATAACCCGTTAATTGAGCTCTGAAAGCTCAATAAGTAAGAAGGCCTCATCTTTACTATTCGGATCCTCCACTTCCTCTTCTTTACCCTTATCAGATTTAGTAATTTCATCCCTATTATCCTGAACCTTTAACGAAGGGCCCTATACCTTATAGCCAAACCATATCTCGTCAAGTGTAACCCGTGACGGTAAGCAAGAAAGAGAAGTCATATTCATCACTTCCTCGATTGCAAGCAAGTGACGTATCCACTACTTGCACCCTGTTTCACTTGAAATAACTGCAAGACGCTTTTTGAACACGTGATTGGATTGTTTAACAGACCCTTGGGTTTATGGGTAATATGAGTGTCCCTGAATGATTTTAATGCCTAAAATGTTATAAAGGTCCTGGAATTCGTTCTTAAATTCAGTCCCATTATCACAATAACTACAAGAAATTAATAAAGAACGGTTATATAGTGGAAAAAAGGGAATCATTTACACCCGGTATATACTTCCCCTTCCATTAGTTCTCAACCACTTCTCAAACATACTAGTAATCGTAACAGCTTCCTTATCAAGAAGAGCGTTAAACCAGCTCTTCTAGGAGAAGGCATCACGAATATGACCGACATAGGAATTGCTTTTATCGATACTAGTCCGAAAATCTATAAGGTCGACGACGATACGGTGACTAAGACCTTTGGAAAGAATAGGGGTAATTAGTGCTTTATTAACAGTTATAGTATTGGAATTGCAAATTTTGCACCTATTTACAACCCACGCAATGTCCAGATACATTATACTATAATATCATTCGGAAATCCAAAGATGTATCTTTGTGATTCCTATATAAAGTTAACAAGAGAGATCAAAAGGGGGTGAGGCACGTGACTCTCACGTGACTTATCAAAGTGCTTCAAGGTACGATGAATACGGCATATAATGTCGTACGAGTCCCAGGTACAAGCAGTATAGCAAGCAGGGAAGCGGTGACCTTTTATAGTCTCCACTTTGCGGTAGACTTGATTATCTTGGAGCTTAAAGTGACGAATAGCTTGGATGCGGGTATTAGCGTCGAATTGTCTCTCTTTCCTGGTCTCCCCTTCAAGGGGACCAGACGGGTTATTAAGCCAGCGACGGTAGTTAGCTCGTTTCTTCCCAAAAAGGACTGAACGGTTATTTAAGCGCTCAATATAATGCTCGTATTGGTGGCATAAGTCAGTGTTCCAGCATTCACGGCCGTTAGCTTCTGGCCAGGGATCAGGGAGCATAAAACGAGTATCCCGGGGTGAGTTATCAAGGTTAGTAATATCAAGACGATTAGACATGGTGCCGAAGGTAAAGTTAAAGGAATTATAAAGTAAAGGGTAAAGGATTTTAAAAGTAATGGAAACGTAAATAATAGTGGAAGTGTAAGTAATAGTAAGACGGTATTAAGAGAATTAATGGGGAGTCAAGGTATTCTTATTATCTTAATGAAAAACTCTTAAGAGAAACTGGAGGCTGTTTTTAGGGCTAAAATAAACAATTCTATTTATTGGAACTTAACTAGGAGGATATTGAAAATCCTTAATTACCGGGAACACTTCTTTAGTTTTTTTAATAAGGATATTCTTTAAATGGAAAGTCTTACACAACCAAAACCATTAAAACACTACCAAAAAAGCACTGAAATACTACTAGACCTTTAATATAAGGAGAACGGGGTCGCTAACGGGATCGCTAACGGGGTGGTGTAAGCCCTGAACAGCCCATTTAATATCCCCATTTTTTGCGACCGTTACCCCTTAATTAAATGAAATGAAATCGATACTTGAAGCTTAAATTTATCCCACTATTGGTGAAACTAGCCATTTATTGATCAAACGCGATTTATTGACCAAACAGCACTGATATTGGTGAAACTGGACGTTGTGTTGACCAATATGGCGTTTGGTGACTGAATCGGAACAGATCGCCAGTCTACATTGATCGTAATATAGACAAGTCTCTGTTCGCTGCTTCTTGAGCCCCGGCTCATGCAAGTTTCCTCTCCCACCACTCAACCCCGTTCGAGTCTGGAGCCTTGTTCGACCAAACTCTAGCCAAACATCAAGAGAGGCCAGTTGGACAGTGAAACAGACTTTCGGGTTAAAGCATGGATTAGAGTACTTCTTTTTACTCCATCACTGTAGGTTTACAACCAGGGTTCATGTCGTACAGTTAAACAAACTCAGTATAACACCTGACGAAGACAGACGGGCAACTTCACGGCCCAGCGGCTATGTACCGTACATTTCTCAAAATTTCGAAAGGACTCTGATCTCACGCCATGAGTAAAACTGCAAAAATTGAACAGCATTACTTCTCTGCAAGGTGACCAGATCAGACGGCTTCTGGTAACACGTTTGGTTCGAAATAACAGCTCAGTTTTGCAGGGCCTCAAAATCCTGAGATATCCAAATGGTAAGATTCTGCACGAATTCTTGTGAGTTATGAGAGGAAGTTAGCAATTTACTTCAGAGCAGGCTGCGGCGAAGAGAACGCTGTGACTTCTGAACGATAAATCTGATGGAAAGTTAGAAGGTTTCAAGTCTAATCTGACAACAATCAGCTCGAGGTTGATGGGGCTCGAAAAAGCGGCCACAAGGAGGAAGAAGTATACTTTTCCACCCCTACGAACTCATTAGGCTTCCTCCATATCCATCAGCTGGGGTAATCCAATAATATCTGCATTCATTGTGATGAGATGTTCTATCAAAACTGCGTCGATTTCAGCTGAGCTGATTTGCCTGCCACGAGCTTTTATAAATTCTTTGGCACGATCGAAAATGTACCAGTTCTTGCCTTCGGTATATCCAATGCCGCCAGTGCGCATCCAACTGTCGGGAGTGGAGGCTCCAGCAGCCGCTGTTGTATTCATGAAATACTACCATTTGCGAGACGATTACGTATTTGAATCTCTCCTGTTTCCCACTTGATCATCGAAACTTACCATCTCAATTTACAGCTTGACGAAAGAAGTCTTTTCGAAACGAGACGGAGTATCAACTGTCAGGTTTTTCTCTAGGCGGCAAAGCATGTTACATTTAGAATGGGAACAGGTAAAATGGCGAAAATGTTATAGAATAGAAAATCTACTTCATAACTCATGTATGCCTCAACCGAGTCCCCTTCAAATTTATATTCTACTTTGCAGATAGCAGCTTCTCCATGACTACAACTTGAGAAGTCGAATACAGATGGGGTATAATAGCTACCTGCCTCGTGGTAAATCAAGACGCGTTTCTAATAAAATCAAAGATATGTGTCGTCTGGTCTGCCCTAAATCTATGGTTTATATATGGCAAGGGAGATTCTATACTAAGGAGAAGGTAGATAGGTGTCAAAATTGATAGGAGTGAGAAGAAGTGTCGGGGGAGAGCAAGACCCGATTTAACGAGAATCGCCTGGGATTTGTGTGCGGAGCCGGAGGAAAACGTGGATGATTGTTTACTGGTTGGCTGGCTTTTGGAATCGTGACGTAGAAATGTCACTCGATCAAGGATTTCAAAGCATGGCTGTTGTTTATGTGACAAGAAAACATCCCGAAAATCGCGACCCATTTCTACCACTTCGTTCGCTTAAATTCAGGGGGAAGATCAAACAGCACGTGATGATCGCGTGAGCCAATTTGCGACATGGCGCTCCGTTTCACCGCTCTCTTCATCCGTATGTACTTTAAGCCCACAACCCCGCTCGTCAGATTTTTAATCTTTCATAAACTTGCATCTTATCCCAACATATTGTGCACTTCTCTAGCCTCTTCAGGATTACGTATCCAAAACCTCCGTACAATGGTTGGTGGGCCTCGACAGTGGGGTGAAGAAGAATCGCAGCTAATTTTCGTAGTCTCACGTACATAAACCGCTCTCTGCTGAGGAGATCCAGATCTTCAAGGACCTATTTGATTCTTATGTGAGTACATATTCTATGAATCTTCAAAGCTCATCCTGCTGATCTCAAACAGGATGCAGATAAAGGAGGTTAGTCACATGACCTTCTTCAAAGCATACGCATCTGCATTGCATGGCCATTGCTAAATGCCAGCCAGGTAACATCACTGTTGAGGAATTCGCTCGTGTGATGAAAGAATCAGGCCAGAACCCCACAGATGCAGAAGTGCAGCAGATTATTAAGGAGGTCGATCGTAAGTTATATTATTAAGGGGACCTTTAAAATAATAATAAGTTATTTATCTTAATATACTAGTTGATGGTGACGGAACGATAAATTTCGATGGTAGCTCTCCCTCCTACTTCCTCTCCCGTTGTAGTTTGAATTAACAAAGACCTCAGAATTCATCGCCATGATGACAGGCGGCCGATCAAGGCAATCAGCTCCTGAACCAACTCCCGCCGCTGCTGCACCAGCTCCTGCATTAGCTCCTGCACCCAACACTGAGGGCGACACAGAAGCCGACTACGAGACAGCGTGGAAAGAATTTGATCCAAGCTTGAAGGGATCAATCACTGCTGCGCAATTTCGACAGCTGATGGCAGGCCTAGGGGAGAATGTCACTGATGCGGAGGTTGATGAGTTGATTGGCACGGTGGATGCCGAGGATAAGATTAGCTGTAAGTTGTCCTTTCGCCTTGGAGTGCGAGATGGGATGGAAAGCGAGCTAACTATGATGTTTTTCAGTCAGAGAATTTGTTCAGTTTGCTAAGAGCAAGGAGGTTGATGATATTGTTGATGGGTATGCGTGAGCTCGGTCGTGCAAGGGAAAGTCTGGAGAGAAATTAAGAGACAGTTGTAAATCGTTTGTTGGTTTAGAGTGTCAGAATTAAAAAAACGACGACTCGAAGTATCAGAAACAGTGTCACCAAGTTAAGAAGATGATGTTATGCACAATTTGGTTCTGAGGCTTTTCGATCATGTCAAAATTAAAAGCTCGACAATCAGACATAACAAGTGGCGAAACAAAGTTAACGCCAGCTTCGAACCTGCCTATTCAGGCAACAATTCTGGAAACCCCAGAGGGAGAAAGCTATATTTCGCAGTGGATAAGACCAAACACTCCATTTCCCCTTCACTCTTGTTTCAATGCTGTGAGAGCGAGTGTTGTCAACAAATTCGTGAAAGCTTCCAGAATTATGGTGACGACACTACCGTTTACTGCCAAAGTGAACTGGGCCGCTAGACTCTATTAATGGGAGATGGAAAATGAATCACTGAAAAGATTCGGTATCGACGTCGTCTAACAAAGCGCTTGTTGGTCGCTTTGGTGGTACTCAGCGCTTTATTAACTCAAAAATATAAGCCGAATTTCTGGCCTTCAATGCTCAGCGGCTGATTAAATTAAATCGATGTTGCTAGGACTGTTCCATATGTAATCAAGGATAAAGTGGGGCGAGACAAGTAAAAAGGAAATCCTGCAATAGTGGTTGTGCCATCGACGGCAGAGTCACCGGCGATCAGAGATGCTAGAGAGAACAAGGGTGCAAAATCACAGGGCAAGACACTCTTCATGGAGAAATAATGTTGCAATTAACAAAATGGGGTTATTGATGGGACTTTGGGTTTAGAGAAGAAATAATAGCGAAAATAGGGGAAACATTTCCGCTAAGCAAGGTAAGTCGATTTGGCGTCGCTTTCACGGAAAGCAAATTCACCACGGCAAGCTCGAGCTCGAGCAGCAACCTCCTCCTCGTGCATAAATTTTGCAGAACAAGCGTGCTCGACTACAATATTGTTGATCTTAACCCCTCACTGTCCAACAAATCTCAACACGCAAGCTTGTGACCGACAAAGTCAACAAACCAAGGTCGCAACGCATCCCAAATCCATGATCCACCCATCCCTTCATCTGACGACCACAACAAAATGAATCCATTCAATAAAATTTCGAGCCCAAAGTACAAGCGCTTCCTCACCTTTGACAATGTGCAACTCCCTCCAACGCCACTATCCCCTCTGCGGGCACGTTCTCACTGAGGCTTCCTCGCTCTACTGGGAGCTATGCCGTAACGCCCTCGCCACAGAAAAGCGATGCACTTTCGCAATATTTAGTGAGCAACGTCATCGTGAGCAAGGGAAGTGTCCTACTTGTTTGGCGGCGAGTGTTAAGGAGGTTGATGAGCCAGAGGAGAAGGCGAGAGTGGAGTGGAAGGGAAGATTGAGGAGGAGAGATGGGAATACGGGTATGAGAGGCAGGGGAATCAAAGTGAAGGGAACTAGGAAGGAGGAGCGGGGTGGGATTGAGAAGTTTCGTTGAAGGGGGGGCTAGGAGTGGAGGTTGGGCGACTGAGATTCTGAGGATGATAATATGGGGCTTTATCGGAGCACGCAGGGGCTGAGCTTGGTGATACACCGCGCTTGCAGGAGCTTTGCATGGATTCGTTCCTTACTGATAGAGCACTGCATTGGTGGAGTTTCCAGACGATATGGAACACGAGCTGCTAGGAAAGTGATAATTCCCCAGGGGTGCAGGACACAGGGACCGAATACAAGCTACGCAATCACCCTTGCAGGCAAACGGCTACCCAAGCAGACGTCAAAATAGTCCAAAACCTCTAGAAGGCAGAAAATACAGACCATAACTCACACAACATCTTGCTTGCTTAATACACCCCAACCGTTAAAACCACAACTGTTATTCATCTCTCAATTCTTTTCTACCATGCCCTGCGCACCTAATTGTCATATCATGTCGAAGCCATCACAGCACGCCATCCATCAGCCTAGTCTCACCCGTGCAAACCCTATGCACGATGTTTATATACAGAAGAAACAAAACGCACACTTATGCAGTATCATCGACCAGTCGCAGCAGCAGCAATATGCGTTAAAATCGCTAAATCACCCAGGTTCTTGTCCTGCTTCTCTTGAAAAGTTGCCTGCTCGCCATCTTGAGCACCAACAATCACCATTCCTTGTCCCTCGACCATGCCACCAGCATTGAGACCAGGATCGATATGATCTCCAAGTGCTGGTCCATTCTCACCCCCGGCCGAATGGAACTGCTGAGACGGTGCCGAAAGAAGTGGTACGTAGTCGAGTTCACCCTCTTTGATATCCTTCCAGCTACATTTCGCATGTTTCTTCGTGCATGCCTGACAAGCCGTGAGATGTTTCGTACAATCAAACTTCAGTCTTCTGCAGCGGTCACAAGGAGGGTATATTGCATCTCCTCTGTTCAGCTTCTCGATCTTGGCAGCCATCAGAACGCGGTATTGACCTTCGGTGCCATCTTCGGAGGAAGTGAGGGGATGAGACATGCGGCGAGGATCTGCTTCTTGGCCGGTGAAGGTGTGGTAGCCTGTGTCTGTGGAGTTACGACTAGCTTTGGAACGAGAGTGCTGCATCGACGGTTGACGTTCATAGGAAATGAACTGATCGAGAAGCTGCTGCTGAATCTTTACAGCTTCGCCGTTTGGGGGAATGGAGGATCTGGTGTTGATAGCAGGGAAAGGCTGAGGTGAGAAGTGGCGGGTCTCGTCAACGGTTAGTTCTCCAGCTTTTCGTGACAATACAGTGGCTTTGCGGCCTTTGAGGTGATAGTTGAGCTGTCTTGCTTTGCTGGCTACCGCATCGGCTTTCTTGATGAGCATCGCCAGTCTATTCTCAAGGATACTTAGCGTTCCTAGCTCAGCGGTCTCGTCTTCAGGAATTGGTTGCGTAGGTATCATTCGCTCGGGTGCACCAGACTGAATTAATCTGTAATCGTCCTCCGTGATCTCCACTTGTCCTCCCTTGATCGTAAATCGACAGGCTTTAATCCCTGGACTGAATTCGGTGAGTATGAACTCCGCGGGATTGGTGTGAGAAAATGTGACGATATCAAGCCACGATACAGGCGACTTATCCAGTCCAAATGATGGTGATATGACTTTGATAGGGCCATCGAACAACTTCTCGAAGGATTTCAGCAGAAGAGGGCCGACGAGTTTCGCACCAAGATTGGCAGCAAGGCTTTCATGACGTTGGAGGACACCTGTAAACATTAGAACGGCACAACAAATCCACTCCTACATAACATAGAAAATGTAATAGAACTCCTCTTCACGCCCAAGATTGAAAGCTGGCAAGAACTTCCTCCAAGCTCCGATCCCGTGACCAAACATACCTTCGTAATCATCAATCATCCCCAATACATCCCCGAAAGTTTCATTGTCTCCCTCAATGAGTCTCAACCTGTCCCCTTTGGCCCTGACTAGGTAGTTGATCTGCGCCAAATTCCCGGTGCTCTTTGCTCCTCCAGTACTAGGACCAGCGCTCGCACAAGGCCGCCCTTCCTCTGCACCGCCGGGAGCAGGACTTCTCTTCCGCTTGAGTCCTGCTTGTTGCTCAGAGAGTGGTGAATCCATTCCGAATAGGGGAAAGAGTTGGATGGCTGTGAGGATGCGAAGTTGGAGCTGTTGATGATCAGTGGTGGTTTCCTCCCCGAGCGGGGCGGCGGAGCACATGCGTTGCTTTCCAGCGGCCACGGGGATTCTTCACTCTTGATGCCTTGATGCGATCCTCCGTGTTTCCGAATGGACTATCGCCAGAAGATAGTGATTGCGCCCACAATGTTTCGCTCCGCCTTGTTGGTTCGTGGTGAGAGCGTGAAGCTGTATGTGAAGAGAGGGAGGAGGAGTGCAGGGCGGATGTCCATCCTCCGCGGCGGCTTCCTCGGCTATTTTCCCTTCCCGGCCACGTGCTCAAAATTCTTCCGCCGCTGTCTAGTCCCGAATGGGTCTCGCCCGGTTTGTATGGGAAAGCTCCATTTGAGCCTCAACTCCACCCCACCACACCCAAAACCATCAGAGAGCATTCGAGATCCATGAACCTCAATGTCCGAACGAGGTCAACATCGAGGAGGACGAGGAGGTGGTAGAGGTCAGTCAAAATATCATTTTACGCTTTTCCTATCGAAAGCCTTTGTACCAGAAAGCCCTTTGAGGCGGACTTGAGATTTAACTTCTTCTACCTTCACCTTGAACAACAACTAACTGTCGTCTGTAGGAGAGCATCGCGGTCGTGGAGGTCCTAGGGGAGGAGGACATGAAGGGCGTGGAGGCCATGCGGGCGGTGACCGCGATCGCCCAAAGAAAGAAAATATCCTCGACCTGGGCAAGTACATGGACAAGAAGATCTGCGTCAAATTCACGGGTGGGCGGGAGGTGACGGGCACACTGAAGGGTTATGATGCATTGATGAATCTGGTGCTTGATGATGTTGATGAGGTTGTGCGAGGTTTGTCTACTATCCCGACGGCGAAAGAGAAAGGCGAAAGTGGTAGAGGGAGAAGAGCGATAGGGTTTGAATAGTCTGGATAGTGACTAATTGAAGACAGATGACGAAGGAAACACGTCAACGAGACCGCTGGGACTTGTTGTTGCGAGGGGGACGCTATTGGTGCTTGTCAGTCCCGTTGATGGTAGTGAGGAGATTGCGAATCCGTTTGTGCAGGCTGAGGAATGATTTACCATTGGCTGGAATGAAGGGTTTATCGTGCGCCTCCGTACGGGAAATTGAAGTAAGTGGCTATGGGGAAAGGAAGCAAACCGCAGATGGCATATGGGACGTGGAAAAATGATATCATGATGGACGGCTCCTTATGCAACTGAAGGTTGGTAGAGCCACGTTCCTTCCATGTGCTGAAGCCAGAGATTTGCGAAAAATTATGATAAACGAAACCGAGAGGGTTGGCTCTCGATGAATGCCACATACTCAGTTCCTTACACCTCTTTGAAACTTGTGACGAGCATCGGCGGAGCACAGCATACGTTGATCAAACTATTTGCGAATGTTTTTGATTGTACTGCTTGCTGCTTGCTATGTCTTTTCTGCTATCTCTGGTGTAAGCTCTGAGAAGCTAAGTAACTACTGAATATCTGCATTTTTGCTCCATTCATTCCACCTCCCAGCTCTTCAGTGCGTGCATAATGTATCATCTCTCGTCGTTGATTTCAATTCTGACAAACAATTCATGCATATCCAATAGCCATGGCTAGCTCCCTACTAATATCTTCCACCCTTAGCACCAGCTCGCTTCTCCAAATCGGCAAAAGCCAGAATAGCTTGCTTCTTCAACTCCTTGTACGTGACAATGATGGAACTGACTCCGTCTTGACTGTCAAGTCTGATCTGCTCATTTGTCCCCGCATCCAATTTGTTCAGGCATACCAGCACATGCCCCAGATCCAGCTTTGGTCTACGGGTCTCGGCATCTATTGCGTGGAATACGTAATCTCGGAACAGCTTCAAAATATATCGTTCGCCGTACTCGCTCCATTTCATATCTCCTTCGTACTCCGGCCGCTCATTGATGAAATCAAGCTTGGTTAGCAGTCGGACTAAACGGCCATTTTCAAGTTCTCGATATAGGTCAGTACGAAGAGCATCTTCAGCGTGAAGAACCATATCGTAGGATGTGACGAGATGACTCGAGATGCTAGCCAGGAAGTCGGTAATATTCTTGCTGCCTGGTATGTGAGCTGGGGTCAGAAGCCAAGAAATCGCGCTGCGGAAGTCGGGAGTATAAGCACGCAGAAGACCATCGACGGAGATCTTTGCGGTGATGATATGTGGATTGTTCGATGCGAGCGAGAGCATGAGCCTTCCAAAGAGGAGAAAATCTTCCTGCTGCAACTCCTGCATGGGGCGATTTGCCTCGAATTGGACTACATCCAGAACAGCGCACGCACTGAGACGAACACGATTCTTCTCTGTTAAGATAACCTTGCTGGCATCGAGACAGCGAACTGCTAAATGGTTACCGTGAACAGCCTTGATAGCGGATGCAATTTGGACAACATAAGACCACAGAACCTGTTCGTTGGCAGGTGCACGGTGGCCGTATCGATTGGTGGGGGCGAAGTGATATTCAGCCAGGGTCTTCGACATGGGATGATAATTATAGACGAATATAAGCGAGCTATCGCCGAAAGCTTGAGTGGTAAAGGCATTGACAACAGACACGACGCCGCCATTGTAAACATGCTTCCACTCTTTGATCTTCGCGATGGCTCCAGCGTTGCTCAAGCGAAATCCTACATGACGTTAGCGATGATAAATCGGGTTACTTCAGAGCTCGGCACCTTCGAGTCGACGGAGGACATAGTATTTTCCATCCTCCTTTTGAGCCTTGTAGACCCAACTTGGAAAGCCGAAGACGGCCGCACTCTTGTTGTTGTTTGTGTCCAATGGGACTAAGCTGTGAAATTTTTCTCTGTCGAGGCGAGGGAGTCCAGCAGCTGCTCACATTAGATTTGGAAAGCGGTCGCCGTCGAGGTAACTTACTTGGCATAACTTGACGTGTAGCTTCTGATTTCTTCTGAAGTTCCTCTCGAAGCTCATTTGAAATGAAGAAATCATGTACGGTGCGCTGGTATGGTGTCAGGTCCTCTCTATGAGGACCAATGGGGGCGTAGAGGTGATATTGAAGCTTGCTGTGTTAGCAATGGAAACAGTCTAATAGCTAAGGATATTTACTGGTTGGGCCGGTGCAGCATACGATGGTTGCGCTTGGTAGTAAGCAGCTCCATTACTCGGCATTGCAGTGTTATCTTGAAGGTATGGATTATACGGTGCTGATGGCATTGCATCGGCGACAGTGGACATGGAGAAGGGGTCGTACGGCATCTGTGTGTCAATAGCAGTGCCGTTTGCATTGAGCTGGCAGTAGCGTCAGCGCGATTATGGAGTGGAAGAAGGGATGGAGCTCACATTCGTGGATACATCGTAGGTCTGTTGTGGTGTGAATTCCTTGATTTGTGCAGGGTTGAAGGTAGCTGGTTCAGTTTCGATTTGGGGAATCGGCGTTGTAGTGCCTTCGTCTGTTAGCCTGGGTACGAGATTTGCCAACGCTTTTTTACCGCTTGCGAGGCCTCGAGGGGTGAAAGGAGCCGCATTTGCAGCTTGAGAGGAGATTGCAGAGGTCTTGCCGGGAACGGAGAGCGTTGCGGGTGTGAAAGCAGGTGAGTCTACGCTGAGCGCCTTTTTCGTCGTCCTATTTTATGACTGATCAGCAGGTAGAACGTCGATAGTATGGAAATCCAGCTAACTAATACTCCATTCCCATTTTGTTAAGCCGTAAATTTTGTGCATGGAGTGAGAAATTCCGGTGTGATGTGCTCACCATGCCGACTCTGTCTCGTCAAGTTTGCACCGAGGGACCTGAGAGGTTTGAGGAGTTGAACTTCAGGTGAGGCTTCCTTGAATGTCAAGAAGAAAAATTCCGCTCAGAATCATGGGTCGGCTTTGCCTGCACTGCCATTGCCCAGAGGAAGTCCGGCAATCCCCAATGCTCCTAATGATGGGATATCCCCTTCCCATCCGATATGTAGCTTCCTCCGTGTTCGTCCTGGTGGGATTTGGATTCGAGTTTCACAATCTCCAGTGAGTCTGGTGATCCTCGGCCGGGGTCCCAATCCAGCAAGAAAGGAAACAAAAGTACTCACATATCAGATGGCGGAGAAAGGGTCTTATTTGGATCATGGTTGAAGGCACAACCTTGATCCTCATACCGACAATGGCCATATATCAACACATTCCTGCAAAGTGTATCCTTTGCATTTTCTAAATAGCCCTCCATCAGTCACTACTTCCTTGTGATCCCTTCTTCCTCCAATTGCATAGCTCACGTACCTCGCCCCTTAGGTCTTGGAGAGCTCGCGACCTTCCGCTGGTCGGGCTGATTGAACCGGGTGGATGCCATCGTGTAATGTATTCTTTGCCCAGCTTCCTGCTTTATCTGCCACAACCCCTAGGAGACGTTACGAGGCCTGTTACTCTTGGGTCAGCAATGTCCAAAGATCATCTGTAGATGAGGATGGGCGCTCTAGCAATGCATGTTGAAGGATGTGCAACGAGAACGCGACTAGGTCAGGATGAGATTGAGGAAACCGAGGCAAGGCTCTGGGAAGAGGAACATACTTGAATCGAGGGAACATTTCCCAGGTTGCGCTTTGGTTTAGAGGGGGTTAGCCCATCGAGGAGTAGCGGAAAAATGGCTCCGCTGTCTCGAGGAGTTTGTGAATGCAATCACAGGTGCATTGTGACAATTACTCGTCACAATCGGTGGAAGTTTTGGCAAGAAGATCACGAAGTTCAATTGCAGTTCATGGAATTACGCGGGGCCATGCTTGCTTGGCATCAGCCTCAGAAGGCTGATCCCAGTCTAGTCCTCTCTGTATCTAGTGCCGGGGCAGAGTTAATCCGGCGCCGAGAGCTGCTAATCCCTGCACTGCGATACCTGTACAATGACCTCTCTCCTCCAACATTCAGAAGTGAACTGAGTATCCTAAATTTCTTCCCTTCGTCCACCGTCCTCAACCATCCTACATAAACTTCATACATTCGTTTCGTTGCGAAATACTCTACCACTTGGCCAGGCATGTCTGTCTGAGATCGCAGATTATCTTACTACCACCCCTCTCCAGCATGGCGACACCGGAGATGGATATCAACCAGCTTTCAGAATCGCAGCAGCTTGCTTTGCAGCAATACACCTCCGTCACTGATCAAGAAGCCACAGCAGCCATACCTTTGCTGCAACGGTCACAGTGGAATGTCGAGGTGCGTTCTCCAGTTCCCCTGCAGCAACGTGCGCATGCTAATGATGGACCAGATAGCAATTGCCAAATTCTTCGATGGCGAAGGTCCTGACCTGGTAGCAGAAGCTCTAGCAGCCCAAAGCGTGCCTCCTCCCCGATCCGCACGACAAGAGAACCTTCAACATAGCCTCCTACAAGGCCACCCTTCGCGGCCAAGACAATCCGACACCGCGCCTCGAATAGTCCCACAAGCCGAGGATGAAGTAGTCCGACGACCTCCCTTCCTCCTAGCCATCCTCTTCGCCCCGTTCAATATGCTCTACAAGTTGTTCTCGACATCATTTGGGCTGTTCTCCTTCTTGTTCCCGTTTCTTCCCAGAGCTCTGCGACCAGCTACCGCAGCTGGCACGGCGAGGAGGGCCAACACAGCTGGACGAAGATCCTTGAAGCCCAGAGACGCATCTTTGCGATTAAAGCGTGAATTCGAGGAGGAGTATGGAAGCAATACTCTGCCATTCTTCGAAGGTGGATATGCACAAGCTCTAGACCTCGCGAAGAAAGACCTCAAATTCCTCCTTATCATCCTCCTCTCCCCTGAGCACGACGATACCTCCTCTTTTATCCAAGATACTCTTCTTTCTGCCGAAGTCCAGGCCTTCATCAACGATCCATCGACGAACATAATACTTTGGACTGGCGATGTTCGAGACTCAGAGGCCTACCAAGTCTCTTCTGCCTTGAATTGTAATAAGTTTCCATTTACTGCCATTGTGGCAAACGATCCTAGTGTGAGTACTACGAACATGTCTGTTATTGCGAGGGTTACGGGGCCTATGGATGCAGGCACATATCTCGCCAAGATTCGGAATACAATCTCAACGCACGGAGAGCAATTAGCTAGGGTGCGGGCTTCAAGATCGGCACAAAATTTCGAAAGAACCTTGAGACAAGAGCAAGACTCAGCGTATGAACGCTCACTGGCTCAGGATAAGGAGAGAGCCAGGGTAAAGAAGGAGGCGGAAGCTGCTGCAAAGGCAGAAGAGAGAAGAAAGAAGGCAGAAGCGGAGGCAGCCGAGATATTGGCACAGAAGAAACTTCAGTGGAGGAAATGGAGAGCATCTCGTATTGATCCCGAACCAAGCGCAGACGCGAAGGACGTTGTACGGATAGCAATGAAGATGCCAGAACATCTCGAAGCCGCGAGAGTTACGCGGCGATTCAAAGGGCAAAACAACATCGAAGAATTATATGCTTTTGTCCAGTGTTATGAGTTTCTCCAGGATGGGTCAGCAGTCGAAGAAGTCAGCAAACCAGAAGGATACGAGCACGAATTTGATTTTCGACTTGTGCAAACGCTTCCCAGGGTTGTGTATGAAGTATCCGAGGGTGGAACTATTGGTGAACGAGTAGGGAGGAGTGGTAATCTCATCGTTGAGCCCATCAAGGCCAACGAGGACGAAGAGTAAGATGTACTTTGAATTGTTCGTGTACCGCAATCTTGATTGATAGACTGGCTAATCACGTCTTTGGCCTATTGCTTGCGTTTTATTCTGGGCTCTGCTTCCACTTCCCTCAGTAACGTGCTGTGAGAACTCTCCGTGATATTCACTCTGGCAAAATCTCATGTTCACACCGCACGAAGCCTCGATTTCCAAAATTACTTCCTCCCTATTTCCCCAGAAAAAGACATCTCGAATTATGAATCAAGATATCTGCACCCACCCAAATCTCCATACTCGTACACAGACGCCCTTCCAGTTGCAAGCTACAGTAGCTCAGGCCCAACGAGTTCAAACTCCAGAGGGCGAGGCTCCCCAAGCTGGGAAGATCGACTACGTAAATTCCGCCGATCCAAGGTATGATCAAAGGAGCTCCACAGTGCATATACGCGATTGGCCTTGTTGCACTTGGCGGGTCAGCCAATCACTTTAAAAGAATTAATTTGGTGGATGGGAAAGCTAGCCAAAATATGCTCGACTTGGAAGCTGCTTGCCTTGAGCGAACGGCTGCTGCTTCATGGGCTTCACAGCTCTGTTCAATGCAAGCACCGTGCTCTAAGAAAAGCTTTGAAGACTTCCAGAGAGTCTTCACGAGGTACGGCTTTGAGTTGGGTTTCCATGATTTGCAGGTACGTCAAGGTTTGCGCCATTAGCTAGGTCCCACTTCAAGGGGGTTTAGTTGATATTTCGAATAGACAGCGGCGGCACAGCCTGACGAATCTAGTAATGTGCTCTGAGCCATATTTGACTACAAAGAACTGAAGGAGGAAATCTTACGATTGAAAAATATAGTACTTCACTCGCTGGGTTTCATCGCCCCCCTATTCAAATTTCGCTTAAGCTTAAACCCACCTCCCTCAATAACATACCTATGTCAGATACCTATCAGCTGGCTATAGTACTTTAGCAAACGTAAAAACTCATTTACTTCGGACTTTCCTCTACTCACCTTACCCTCTTAACCAATCCTCCACGTCCATAATGCGCAGATTCAAAAACGTATCTAGTTTTGCCCTCATCCGCATGAAGTATAGCTGACGTCGATCGCGCTCAGGCACGCATCATTGTTCAGATAATATATAAAAGCTTGAGAACAAAAGTATTCAATAATAATCGCCCACTTGATGGAGTGCGCTGTCAGCTCTGAGCCTTCGGTTGCCGTGACTGCCTTTCTATTTGTCGAGAATCCGCGATGGCGTCTCCAAAGCCACCACAAGCCAAGATCGCAGACCCAAATTTCCACGATTGGCTGAAACAACGAGGTATCATATGCTAAATTTAGAACCGACTTTTAAGTCCCCATTAAGTCTCCTTCCAGCTCCAGAGCTGTCACAGGACTTTAGTTGGGAGCTTTATGGTATTTTGAGGTTTCGAAAGTTAAACGCGATAACTTATCGAAATCTGCAAAAGCTCTTCGAATATGGTTAAAGTTCCTTTAGAAGTCACTTGAAGTAAAATGCCACAATACTAGTCAAAGAAGAATCAGCCATTGGCAGCAACTGTCCTAACTTTCATCCCAAAAACTGAAAACGCTATTTCGGTGTCATGTAAAACTTTGAAGATCGAGTAAAAGTTTTAGAAGTTGAGAGACACACGAACATAGCCACTTGGGAAGTGTTTTACGGGGACCTTGTTCGCCCAACTTTTCAGGTCCGGCTTGGCGCATGCTTACTCTGAGGCTATGGCGATGGTTACACAAGCAGCGTATTTGCTGCCCACGTTGCAGCTTTCCTCCTCGACTCTTAGCGAGCTCGGTGAGCACCAGCTAAGGGCTAAAGCAGGATTTATGAGGCTGAGTCAGAAAAAGATACGGAACCATCTCCCAAACTCAAGTTCAACAACGAGTGGTTCAGGTCTTCGGCCAAGAATCATCCATCCCTTCAGTTGCCTGGTTCTTCAGTATCTCGCGTCTCACGTGCATTAGCAACTGGACTGCTGCTGAGGCTGTACAGTTCTTTTCTATTTATGGCAGAAAAATTAAAGTGGCTTCTTTTTCCATGTCTATTTTCCTTGATTCTAAAGAGCCTCACGACTAAGATAATCGATGTTCATTCTTTCTAATTTGTTGCGTATACTGGATGTATCTCCTCGTCCATGAGAGCGAACAGTTTTGATTTCAATAGTAGTAATTTTGAAAGTGTGTGTTCTCGATATAGTCTCTTGCTGGATACGAAAGTCATATAGGAGTGACCATTAAGAACCAAATTCTCTAAATAAGTAGCTAGGTGCGATGATCACCTGTTCGAGTCGAGAACCACCACTTAGCAGGCCGAATCAAATCACCCGAAGAGAAGCCCTGGACTCTGAAGGTGGCTTAGTGAGGCAGAGTCAGAAGTTCCTATGACGCATAATCAGCCTCCACCAGCCTATTTTGGGGTACAAGTACAATCTTTATATCTGGAAATCCAATATAAGAGGTGTTTACTCCCCCTAAAGCGTTATCAATATTCAGCATCAGTCTTCACATTTATCAAGTCAGCTTCACCTTCATCAAATCAACTTCACCTTTGTCCAGTCAACCTTTCTTCTACAGCCATCTTCAACACATTTCAGAACCACACAAAATGGTTGCCTTTACCCCACTTGTTTCTGCCATCTCCATGGCTTTCCTTGCCACCACCGTTGTTGCTTCCCCAACTGTCATCGCAGCAAGACAGCCGCCAACTTCTTCAGTGATGGACTTCACTCTCTACAAGACAACACAGCCGGGCTCCGAAGACCAGTGCTGGTTCGGCGTCGACACAGTCAATGTGTCTCCCAACGAACTTGTTACTCACGACAGTACAGTTTGCAACACAGCCCCCGACTTTTATGTCCTTCAAATAGACTACCTAGCTACAGGCTACAACTGTCAAGGTAAGTCAACCTATCTTTATTTTCTCAAGTAGACTTTCTGACTTGGAATGTAGTCAACGTCTTCAGTGATGATTCTTGCAACACTCTGATTGGTAGCTACACGTACGATCCTACTTGGGCGCCTTGCACCTTCCCTTCGAGCTCTGGTCTTGTTAATCTTCAATCATGGGTAGTGACCTGCTAAGAGTATGTTTGATGATAATAGGGATATAGTCCTATGTCATAGATTTTAGTCATGGCTTGAATGTTTTAGAGGTTTAAGAGGTTTCAGACTTTTGGTGTCTCGATCTTTGCTTGCGTTCTGGTAGTGTGGAGCGTTGTTTTTAGGAGTTCTATTGTCGTAGTAGCCTAGGGTTTTGATTTACACTCGTTTTCAATGACAATCTTGAATTATAAAAACCCTGCAACGCTCTGCTTCACATTGTCCTCAATTGTAGCAAATACCCCGTTGATGCACGCGGGAAAACATCACCTTTCTTGCGGAACACTTCACAAGCTTCAAGTATTCTTTACTTTATAAAGTAGCTTAATCTATGCCTAAAATCAAATTTATGACATCCAGCCTTGAAGAATTAGTAATGAATATTCATCGTTAGAGTATAGCAGGAGTTGTTAAGGCGTTGTCATTTAAATACAATTTGGTTGCTCTTGTTAATGGACCTCCAGATTAAACAATTATCGCATGAAGGACTCAAATAGCTCAAAGATCTAAGTACAAAATGACAGAAGAATCTGTTATTCTTTAAAGTTTTTCGACCCCCTATTTGTCGATCTCGCTTAAGCCCCTAACCCTTTTCCTCCATTAAACGACAAGATCGGCATCCAAGATGTCTGTAAGGCCTTCTTGCTAACAATTTCCTCTTTATGCTGCTCCAATTCCTCAACATCCCAGTTCACACCTACCATGCTGCCTTTCAAGAAATCGGCTCTTGGCTGCACAAGGTACAGCGCAAGCATGCCAGTCAAATCAACGTGATCGAGTGCAAATGGAAGCCAGAAATCTGTCACCATCTCCGTGAGAGCGATACCTGGCATTGTGGTAAACACCCGAAGTGTTGGGTATTCTAGTTCATATATGGTTAGAGGCTTTCGGGATTGGGGGAAGATGGGTTTTTACCAAGCTGAAGATGCTCGTTGAGTCTTTGCTCAGCGATTTTAGCAATGTTATATGCAGATCCTCCAGCACCGGTCAAACCAGCACGCCCAGAAGAAACCGTGATGATAGTTCCAGTCGGCTCCTTGGGATTGGGTTGAGCTTGAATGAAGTAATGCGTCATGATATATGTACCTTTGAGGTTAACCTCCTTTGCTGGCTGTTAGTAACTCCTCATACAACTTTAAGATAGCAACTCACAATTCCAGTCCACCAATCATTTGGTGCAGTTTCTCCAATGAGCTGATCATCTTTCAGATATCCCGCATTATTGAGCATTACATCGGCGGGTCTGCCGAATGTTTTCTGCACCGAGGCGAAGAGGTTCTTCACTTCCTCTTCGGATGTAATGTCTGCATTCACGGCCAGGACCTTAGACAATGGGCTGATTGTCCTGAGTTCCGCTGCGACTTTCTCCAGAGCCGCAACTCGTCTAGCTGCGATTACTATGCCTGTTGCTCCTGCGCGAGCCCAGACTTTTGCAGCAGCCTATATGAAATTAGTCACGGATGTTTACGGTGAAGGTGACTGATTATCTTACAGCTCCAATTCCACCGCTGGCTCCTGTAATGATTATGATCCGCCCTTTCTGGGAGTTTGAGGGGCTCGAAGGATCAATCGCTGGGTAAGGATCACGACGTTTGGTCCGAGTAGCCATGAAAGGGCCCGTGAACTGATCGGGGTCGACTTGTTGAGCCATTGGGTGTGATTTAAATATGCTTCAGTTGAGTAGTGTAAGAAACAGATGGTTTGCTAGGATCAGAGAGAGCTCTGAGTATGGTGTTGATGATGATGGTAATGTTGTAGTGATCGAGGTGGGAATTCAACGAGACTTAAGGCTTTTATATAAGAGATTCGAGGCCGAAGGATCCCCGGGAGACTTTGCCCCTTGCCAATTGAGTGAACATGGGCTTGCAAAGAGTGATAGCGGAGGCTATAACTGATCGCTCCGTGCTGCCAAATCAAATAATTTTGCATCCTTGGAGCCTATTGGCTCCTAGCAGTAGGTGCTTCCTGCCAACTCCTCTCCAACGGATTTCTTTTCCACGATACATCTCGACGGTTACACGTTATGCGTTCAGATCACATAATAGAGAGCAGGGTGATCAATCGGATTGCATAGAGCCAAGCTTAGATACTTGCGATCAGTAATCATCTTGACGTTGCACAAAATCCTAGCTGTATGACATTGTTGGCACGCAAAAATGCCCGGAACAAAATACTGGTCGGGGTCAGTGAATAATTTGGTCCGACACATCTGGATGACGCATTAATGTGCCTGACATAAGTTCTGGACGCTGATAATGCTGCAAGGGTTTGTCATTGCCCTGGTTGCCCCTATCAATCATACTAGCACGATTGGACACAGTAAAGCAGCAAGTCTTGAAGGCTGGATTATCAATCATACCCACCTATGCAAGAGGTAGCTGCATGTCGGCCGTCACCCCGTCGGCCGCTCGGCCGATCGCCCTTCTATCTCTAGACATGCGTACATGCTAGGTATACTTCTGTGTCTAAAGGTCTCTTATCCCATCTAATTAATTTCAAAGCTCAAAGTCAACAAAAGCTGTGAAAAGAAACCCCAAGTTTTACTGTGTACCGTCCACTCCATTGCACTCCCTGGCGACCTGAAAGACGAAGAATGGCCTTCAGGCTGAAAATGACTATATTAGGTATATTACCGAACTTATATCAACAAAGAATGTCATAAATCCAGCATTGATTACCCCTTCATCGGTGGACCATGCGGAAGGAGTACAAGCTTGCTTGACATCTCATCTTGCACATTAGCAATTTAGCAATGCATTGCGATACCGAGCCAGCAACACAGCACTTGAATAGCTTGAACTCGACACAAGCACCCCGGCAAAGATTGGAGAAACATCGACCACGCTTGAGTCTCATTTGGATAGGTGGTGATGGAGCTGTTGATTGCTCCGAAAATTACTCTGTGCACCTAATGTGTCGACATTTTTGGTTGTATGATTTGAATTGTAGGTCCAGGCCTGTACCGGGACTATAAGGAGCCGATGATGTGTTAAGAAGGGACTTGAAATCACTGCCTTCACTTTGAATGCAAGAATTGTTGCTCGTGTGTTGAGTGAGAGCAGGAAGATACATCTGAGATGCGCTGGGTCGGATTGGTACAGAGGTAGCCTCAGGTAAGCTGGTTGGTTGTCTAAATGAGACGGTGAAGCATGAGAAGCATGAGACGGTCATCTGCGCTCTAATTTCAAATGAAGCTTTGATGAGTGAGATGACTTCGCTTCTAAAAAGGGGCAAGGCTGGTACAATACATATTAAGTGATTAGCATTACAACAGCAGTGTAATATGAACCGGACTCCTATCGAAAGATACATAGATATCATGAAATAGACTGATTTAGAGAAAAAATTGATTGAAATATCGATGAATGACATCATGTGACACTGATCATCAAAGCAAATCTCAATGTGGCGGACTCTAGAAGCCCGTTACAAATCACAGCTTAAGACGTTCGCATCAGAGGTTCCACTCTTTTTAAAACTTAAATAGCTGCCACCAATGACTAGTACTAAATGTAATGCTTTCTTGTGCCATGCAGTGTCAAAGCCGTCTATCTGTGCATAATTCCATCACATCTTCAATGCCAAGATTCCGTCGCTCTCTTAATTTCTCAATAGTTCGGTAGATTTACGGCAGGCTCTCCCCACGAGTTATATTGTATTTGCGGAACGACTTCAGGGGGAGGTTCCGCGGCAAACCATTCCACTTTTATCGGGTTGTCCTTGCTGAGTTTGCGCCCATTATGCCACAACTCAAAGCGGATGTCTGCAGGAGCCAGCGCAACCTTAATGATATATTCGATTCGGTGGTATTTTGCTCTTCTATTCCACCAATGTCTGTTTTTGAGCTTGAACTCTGACAGGGGGACACTGGATAAATCTGAAGAGATATCACAGATCTTGTGGCAGGCTATAGTGATATGAGCGTTATTGGTGGAGAGGGAGAGCGAAACGCACCAGCGTTCATTACGAGAGGTAGCAATTCTTTGTCTAAGTCACTGGTGACGATATCAGTTTCAAACACTCTTGGGGGATCTAGATTAAATGGTGATGCAGGAGGACATTTTCGAGTGAACTTCTTGACGATAGGGTGGTCGATAGAGACGGGTTCGCCCTATGCAGCCATTAGTTTCAATCATAAATTTGGCACTTGTGGAAAGGAGGCAATGTTACCTGTTTGATGAACCAACTGATGCACTCTAGAATGTATAGTTTCCCATCAAAACTGTCCCTTACTGGAGTTCTTCCAAAATGTTCTGGGTCTTTTGGATTGTAAAGCACTTTGGCCAAGGTACCATACGAGGCTCGACTGCATCGCCATCCCAGTACCGATTTTCCTGTCTTGAGTTTTTGAACCCGGTCCGCAACAATTCCTTTGCACACAACCATTTGGGGCTCTGGAGCCACTTTAACCTGAAGAGATCGAGCATTTGGAAAAGGAGCATTGCCAAACGCGTATCGGTCTCGAAGGCGTTTGTATACGTATGCCGAATTTCCAAGGCCACCCGAGAGGACGAGATGCGGCTATATGGGGATCAATGATTCAACTCGAAAGATTCATTTTGAACGGAGATGACCCACCACTTGTTCTTCAGGAAACTTTTGATGCAGACGAGTGAGTTGTCTGTCAAGAAGCTCGTATAGCTTCGAAACCTGGGATTGTCAAACAGTTTTCCCCTTCAACGACCGGATCGAGTTACCTGTGCATCGAAATAGCTTCGTATTTCATCTCTATAAAGAAGTCAATTGTTCCGCTGGTGTGAAGATCATTTATTTCAGGAATTGTACGGACCTTCTAAACATCATTTCCCCATTGCGGATTCCTGCGTTCACGTTTACATAGTTTGGAGTAAGCCCTGGAACGGCAACGTAGAAGTACTCGGTATCATCGTCCGAGGAGCCGTATTCGCACTTCGCATTCTGATATTCCTTACCCTTCGCCATCTTCCAGGCTATGTCGTCTAGTTCTTGAGGTTGAAATCCAATGGGCATGATTTGATTTGCATAATCTAACCGTTGCCGCACGCTTGTTTCAAATGCAGTATCTAATTGCACAGATCCAATTGTAGCACCTTGAGAAACAGTCAGATTTACATGTTATGGGCAGAAGTCTCAAGGAAGATGGACTTACCTTGTACAACATCCATTTGTTCCAGATTCAAAGAGCCACCAACTGTGTTTGTGACTCGGAGGACGCTCAGATCCTAGAATTGCTAATGAGACTTGGGATATTAAGAATGTGTAATGGGTATATTCACCGTTGTCCCCCCTCCAACATCACAAACTAGCAATACGTCCCGTTCCTGGGCAAGCTATAAGCCAATTTTCAGACCAAAAGAGAGGTGAAACAATACCTTAAACAACCTTGGAAATTCACGAGCAGTATGTACAGCTGCTGCTTCCGCCTCGGTCAACCCAATATCTACCCGATGACTGGGATAGCAGCCAAACCCAGCTCGTTGAATCGTTGACCGAAATCGCTCGACAGTGGGAACCGGCTTCCAAGTTGTCGGTACGCTGAAGATAAACTCGATATTTGCATCTTCCCACCGATTCGCGAGCTCGCCTTGCAACTTCTTCTGAATTGTCTGATATAGGCATCGAAAGAAATCGCAATATCTGCCAGAGTTAAGTTAGACTCAATCAAGTGTAATTTGGCGCATTGCTTACAAACGCTCGACTTCTTGTATGGATGCTGGGCATATGCCTCGATTGCTAGGGTCTCTCAGAGCCATCTGTAGCCTCTCTTCGTCCAGATATGTCTTGAACCATTCCTTGAGTTCCTTGTCTTCGCTGATTTGCTCAGTGGGATGTTCGGAAAGGAAGCCCCACGATGATGGGGTCATGGAATTCTTGGGATAAACAAGAACAGTTGGGACCTGCGTAGCTTTGTTAGACTGGTGATAAGTACAATCGAAGACTGATTTTCATCTAAATAAAAAAACCGACCTTTTCTACCACTGCACCCCCTCTGCCTGGCCATTTATTAATGCACCGCGGTCGTTCTTCTCCGGTTGCTATGTTGCAGTATGCCACTCCAGTACCTGAACAGGATTTTGTCAACTATGCACCGAACGACAGAAAATTTAGCACACGTACATGTCATGCCAAAATCAATGGCAATAACCAATTCTGGCCTTGGAACTTCGTCAGACATTGTGGAAGAGTAGTATATTCATGAACAAGAACGCGAGGCTATACGTAAGTGAGAGCTGACAATGAATTTGAGGTCTGAGTAGAAACAGGTGTAACCGTAAGTCGAAGTTCAGATGGCCCTGGCCAGCTACCCCACCCCCAGCTCAATTGATTTCTTTTCTTTTGCTATCAATGCACAAGGGTGTGATCACACCGTGTGATTAATGGAGCGAAGAGTGGGAAGCTCTAGATCAGGGCAGTTAAAAGCCACTGCCTTGTTTAGGTGTTTTGTGTGACAGCGAAATGCATTTTCCTACAAATATATCAGTGCGGCACCAATGGGGGCGGGGACCTGTAAGGCTCTATGCAAAGCTGAGACATTTGTCTTCAGCTGGGCGTTCTTGGCTTATGAGCCGGATATGCGCCTTTTCCTGAAATGATTCTCTTGGATGATATTACGGTGAGATTAGGGAAGTATTCAGTAAAAGTCGCTAATTTGCTAAGGCTGTAGGGTTGTGTTTTCTGCTATTAAAACATGACCCATCTCTTCGCAACGCAGTTCAAACCCTTTTTTTCAATTCTCTCCAAATCTCAATCTTGGCACACTCGGCACAAGTCATACTTTTGTTTTACACCATGGTCAACTGTGCGAGTGGCCTCACCAATTGCGGGGGCTATTGTGCTAATACCGCGACTGAGACTGGGAACTGCGGAGGTTGTGGCACCTTGTGCCCAAGTTGTTCAAACGGCGTTTGCCCCTCCTCGACTTCAACCTCTTCCTCATCGTCAACCTCTACAAGTTCCCAGACATCTTCGACAAGCTCCTCTTCAAGCTCCTCTTCAAGCTCCTCTTCAAGCTCCTCTTCCAGCTCCTCGTCAACACCCTCAAATTCCCAGGCATCTTCAACAAGCTCCACTCTCAGCTCCTTGACAGGTATCCCGATAAGCTCTGCAAGCAGCCCATCGAACACCACGACGAACAGTTTAAGCAAGAAAATATCCACCGGGGAGGTTGCTGGAGTTGGGATTGCCTGTGCTATTGCTGGTGCTATCCTGGCGGGACTGATCCTCTTCTTCCTTCTGTCTCGGCGATTTCGTCGACAAGCAAGCTACCGACCTCAGGATGTCCCACAAAACAATGAGGCATACCTCCATCAAGAGAAATCCGGCATCACTACAACAGTCACTAATGTCGATCGCCTCCTGCCACAACCCGCCGAGGACGATGCTCTAGCAAGCGGATTGTCCAAGATCCGTGACGGCATAAAAAACCACGTCCAGAACTATTACCACAATGCTCCGGTTGACCCTAAAATAGTGGATCAGACAAGACTTGTGGACTTGGCAAGGGTAATGGTCATGCCAACATCAGCGATCTTGGACTTGCTCTTGAACCCAGCTACTCGGATTCCAATGATCAGGCTATTTCTTGCGCATTTGATACTGTCAAGATGTGTCGGAAACACGGACAAAACATACTCGTTTCTCCCGGGTGAAGTGGCAGCTCTTGCGGTTGCAGACACAGGAAACAAAAATACTACGGCTGGTAAGTGTAACAAATGATACTTCTCGAAAACCAATCTAATGATTTGAACGCAGCTCAGGTTGCCCTCTTCAGCAAATGGAAAAGTGTTTCGGGTACACTTCTTCACCAGCAATACAGCAAGCAACCGGACGAGAATGACCCACGCGAAGCCAGTATCGCGAAAGCACTTGCTGTCGCGGAACCTGTCCTTCGCCCATTTGTCAATCCAAGCATTGACACGAATGTACGCCGCCGAAATCTGGAAGGAATTATGAGACGGGCTGCTCAATTCGCATTCTTGATGTTCAGCCAGCCAAGCTCGTTCGCTTTTGATTACAGCGGAACCGGACAGCCTGACAGCCTGGTGGTGTTCCCAGCACTATTAGTTACTGTCAGCGATGAGGCAGAAAAGCTCTCACAACCGCGGCTGCTGAGTGAGAAGGAGGTGGTGTCAGGGCTGGGTCGTTATTGAGTATTCTTGTGGTTTGTGGAGTGGTTTGTGGAAGGGATTTGATCCAAATTGATCTAGTTCTTCTAGTTCTCTGTTTTGAGCCAGGAGTCGAAAGCAATTCTGGGGGTGCACGACTAGACCGCAGCCTCACCATCCATCAGCTTCCGTGCAGGCTCGGTATTCTCATGCAAGATTGCCAAGGTGGTGGTGCCACTGTAAATGGTAGATGGTAGATGGTAGATGGCAAATGGTAAATGGATGTACAAGGCGTTTGGCGGCGTTCATTACCGTAATGCAAGCGATTTCCCAGTGAATCTTCCGAGAAGCTGCCCCATGCGACGGAGCCAAGAGCCCGGACCAATAAACCCCCAGAGCGCGGGCTCAAAATGATCTGATTTGACGTCTCCTCGCCTCGCACCGGAACTTCTCCCCCCCGAGCCCCGAGTTCGTGCGACCTCGCTCCTAACCCCCCGCCCGTGGAAAGGGCCGAGACCTGTTCGCTCGCAGGAAAAAGCAACGGAAGGATTCTGAGGCTTGGCCAACAATCTCAGCCTCATTATGCTCTCTACTCACTTGACCAAATCGAATGCAAGGTGTTTGTCACTCTCGAACCCCAATAAGCCGTTCTCTCCAGCCTCAACGATTCTGACCAATGCATCCTCCCACACGGTTTCCACTAAGCCAAGTCCAAGGATGATGTGCATTGGTGAAGGATGGAGTTACAGTATGGGGCTGAGTTTTCTGTCCTCCACCACTCCTCGACGCGGCATAGCCTGGTCTCATCAATGTGAACTTTAGACCGTCTACGATCTATGAATTCCTAATTCAACAGAGCCTCGTCTGTGCCAAACTGATGCAAGCCACAGGAGGATGGAAGGCTCAGCTTGCAGACTCACTTCCCTGCCTTCCTGCATTGGTCTGAATTGGATTCTGTGGCGTCTTGGGAACCCCCCTTAAGCGTCGGTTCCCGAGACTGCTAACCCGGACATCTGGAGCCCCGTTGCCTGGCAGACACGGATAATTCCATACCTATCTACCGACGCCATGAATCTCCGATCAAAGATTCGGGGAAAGACCAGGCCATCGCATTGTCTATCAACCCTGCATTCTGATCCCCAAAGTCTTATCGGACATCAGCTCCCCGTATGTATGAGGTACCAGCCTGAGGATGGGGGAGCCAATCAGCACTGCTGCGGTCTTTGCCTTTCTGAATAGTTGTTTCAAACTCGCAGAGTACGCCGTGAAGATCTACAGCGTCGAGTCCGAGAATGGTGTTTTCGTACGCATGATTCTGCGAATTCGACAAGACTTGGAAGAAACAGAACGTCTTCTGTCAGTGCCATCTGTTAAAGCGAGGCTCATAAGCACACCGCAGAAATCGCCATGGATCGCTGGAGCCGTGGTCAGCACCAAAGCCGCGCTGAACGAAATCGGTAGATGGGTGGAACGTGTGAGAGCTGAGAAAGCAGGATTCGGCAACGTTTCGTTCGAGACTAGAGTTCGGTGGATTTTCAACGACCAGGAGAAATTAGTTAGTCGGAGCATGGAGTTACGAACATGCCATCAGACCTTATCGACTGTGCTGGCCTACCTGGGCCCACTCGAGCTCGAGCGGCCGACCAAGGTAGCGACAGCAGAACCTCCAAAATACGACGATGCCACATTCTTTGATGAGCTTCTTAGTCCACGCCAGAGAAGACTGAAAGCTCTGACTGCTCTGGGCAATATAAATGAGAAGATGGATAATAAAGGTAAAAATTCTCCCACAACAGAATGCGATCCAAGTCAACTGACATTCCATATTGCAGGATTTCCAGCAACTCCAACGAATGCGCAGCACGTTATTCGACCTTCATCATCCATGAGCTTTCTTCCAGGATCGTCTTCAGTATCAAGCGTCTTTCCTACTTCAAATACCGCAGATGTCTCTGTCTGCGAAGCTACAACCCAAGACAATGCATCGATCTCCTGCGGATCAAATCCAGATACGAGACCATATTCTGGATCTTTAGAGAGCATATATGGGAGCTCAGTATCCTCTCACTTCTCCGTGTCATCGGTGCAGTTGCCGACACCATCATCATCTGCGACACCCTTTCCATCGTCATCCTCTTTCACAACAAGCTCGTCTGACTATTTTACTCAAAAGCAACTGCCGCTCTTACCAACTCCCTCACCATCTTGGACGGACCCGCCGCCTGCCTACTCAACCTTTGCAGTGCTAAACCCAGCAGATACCAAAACCGCAAAACCATTTGTTCCTGTGCCAAGTAATACAGTCCAGTTAAAGTCACTCCCTTCGACAAATTCACCACCATTCCACCCTCCATTTGCATCGCCCCCTCAGACATCAGATAAAGCAAGTTCCCTTGAAGTTGCCAAAGGCCCTCAAAAAGTTGCTCCGCACCAACCCAACTTTTCCATAATATCACCTCAACCAGAAGAGACCTCACAGATATCACCACCTCGTAGACTCCGCACAATGAGTTCTACAGGTCCTGTTGACCCATACGAGTTCTGGGTACCGACATTATCACCAAATCGACTTCCCATCTCAAGCAATGAACCAATTGTAAGCAGGGAACCGTCAAACCCAGCCATAGTACCCTACTTTCCTTCGACCAACCATCCTATACATGAACAAGTTCTGCCACTTGTTCCAGCAAAAGTTGCCGTCCCAAGTAACGTTGCAGAAATGATGGGCGACTTGTCACTCACTCAAGCAGAAGCCAACAATGACCTCGCTGGCGTATCCAAACATTCATCTGCAAGACCACAATCGCTTTTTTCTTTGAATGAAGACACACATTCCATCCCCTCGTGGAGTACGACGGTAGCTGTGTCATCTAAAAGGCTAGTAGAGACTGGACCTCGTCATCTCTCAATGCCGGATCTACCCCCAAAGGTCCCCGAGAAAATACGCGACCTTCCACCCGATACACTTACTCGCAGCAATACAGCTCCATCAAGCGCTGAAGAGATGCCTTCATTTACCGTTTCTCAATTCACGGATTTCGCAACGTAGGTTCAATTGAAGAGCTCACCTCATAACTGATGGTGCTGACAATGACCCAGCAGCCCCAAAGCAAAAATATCTTACGCTACGAATATCAATCGGCAGAAGACTAGGAAATGGGTTGAAGCTAAGCCTGGGGATTATTCAGGTGACCAGTGGGCAAATGAAGAGGATTATAATTTTGGTCCTGCGCCCCCACAACCTGCCGAGACACCGATGCCATGGAAACACAAGCGGCTTGATTCTCAACCTCAAACCCAACATGAATTCGAAACACTACAGAATACCCAGGAGATGCCAAGCCGCATCATCGCCCAGGAACAGCAATATCCAGCATATTCCCCTCCATTGCCACCACCTTCTGTGACGAAACAAAGTCCTTCGACAGAACAGCAATACGAGCCATACCGCCCTACAGTACCACTCCGAAAGCCGTTGAATCCCGGAGCCAACATTTCCATTTCGCCAGTTGGAAGTCCAGATCTCTTACAGCAACAACAATCACCTCCACCACCACGTTCTTTCACAGTTTCACCCCCAACTCAATCCTCCACGCCAGCACAAGGATTTTCATCCGCCGTTCCACCCGAGAATCAGGTTGCCCGGTCAGAAACTGTCAGCGAGACGAGAAGGAGGAATTTGAAGGCTTTGCTTGCTTTGATGAGTCAAGGGACTCCGGAATGAATCGATGGCTTTGGATCTATTTAGAACATGTAGCAATGCAATCCTATTGTTAAGAGAAGAATACTGGACGTTTTTGGTCGTGAAATTTAAGTTTCGGACGACGCTAAAACTCGCTACCCCTATTTTCTCGCTTAACCCCTTAACGTCTTATGTGGGAACGAGTAAGTGGGGCAGAAGCGACCCACTTCCACTTTCACACCTAGCGCTGCATGACTGCGGACGTCTTTTTACAAAGTCTTACTTAATGGCCTAGGTACCATGGTATTCTCAAACTAAATGAGATTGAAGAAGCTCATATGATCATTGATCTCTGCTACTAGATTTTATCTTTGTCAAGGGACAGCCGTCATGCTAACTCACACTTCGCTATTGCTTAACTGTCTACAGTTCTCAAAAGGGTACAGCCATATCGTCATCAGCCAAGGAAACGATAAGGGGGAAGTTCCAAATTTCCCGAATCATACATACAACAGGGTATCCGTATCACAAGTCCGAAACTCCGAGATCCTTGCCTTCCTTTTCTAAGCACCACCAAAAATCAAAAGGCTCTGAATATTGACTCTGCCAAACCCACGTTGGCGCAAAAGTTCTCGGCCACGCTGAAGCGGAAACTCGGCCACAACCATAACGCTGGTATCCTCGGCGTCGATACCAGCTTTTCCTAAAAGCTGTAGTACCGCACAAAGCGTCTCCCCCGTTGAGAGCACATCGTCCACCACCACCACTGACGCGCCCCTAGGGACCACATCCCGCTCCATCTCGATCGACTTCTCTTTCGAATAGTTGGATGCCAGGCACGAGATATGCGACGCGGGCTTGATAACAGAAATGGTGGGTGGAGGGAGCTTGCCAGCTTCGCGAATCAGGACCAGGGGTACATCGACCCGCGAGGCCAACGCCGACGCATAGACAAAACCGCCGGCCTCGCAACACACCACCGCATTGAATTTGGCCCAGTCACCGGAAAAGTGGGTTTGTAGCAGAGATGTGCACAGGGCAAGTCCACCTGGCTGCTGGGAGATGCCTAGCACGTGCCGGAACTCGATCCCAGGGCGTGGAAAGTCGGGTACCTGTCGTACCATATGGGCCAGTCGCTGCAAGTCCTCGTGGGCGAAGGGAAGCAGGTGATTTTCGGCAAACCTTTTTGTTGCCTCGTTCCCGATCGTGTCATTGTGGAAGATAAAGCTAGGGCGGTAGTTCAAGGTCATCAGGTTCGATCTGCTATTGTTGCTTTCCTTGTTGTCCTTTCTATTGTCACTAGTATCATTATCACCATGGGACATTTGGCGAACCTGCCGCGTCTCTTCCCTGGCCTCGACGCGGATCTCGAGCAGTCTGCTCTCTGGCACCAGATGCGAAAAGGCTGCGATCGGCGCCTCGTCTCTCATCCCGGTGATAAGCAGCACTTCCACATCTGCGGCGCCGTGCACCACATTCATAAAATGCTCCTCTGGCAGCCGAGGTCGTTGCCGCACCTGGTCCTGGAAGAATGCCGTTAACGCTGGCCGGTGTTGCTCCTTGAAGGCACGGTCCCAAAGCAGGCGATTCAGGTTGGCACCTGTAGCCGCTGCGTATTCTCGCTTGGTTGCGTCGCTAATGCTGACGGCCCGGGCCTTGATGCTCTTGTGGGCGCATGTGGTAAACACAGAGACCCAGAGGTCAGCACAGTAGTCCTTGCCGGCGTAGCTTTCACCCGTAACAAGCAGGATAAGCTTCTGTTCCATGGGCGCTTTCGGGAGCGGACAGGTGTAAACCAGCACATTGCACGGGTCCAATTTGCGTTTGAGACGGGCCAGGCGTGGCCGGTTTGGTCCAAAAGCCTTGGCGGCCAGTGCCGTGTCTCTCGGGTCTGGCCCAAGGTCGGCACCATAAGCTCCGGTACTCATAGGCAACAAGTCTCCAGCAACATGGTAAACCCACCGCACAGCAGCTCGAGCGGCTTCGGTTCCATCTTGGTCACGGGGCCAGACACCAGTTACTACGCAGGCAAAGTCCCAGTCTCGACAGCCAAAAGCCGTGGCATCGGCCGTCACGTCGCCAACCACTCCACCACCTTGCAGCAGATGAAGATAGCAGAGGGATGAGGGACGAGTTTTAACGGCCGCTACCAAGATATCGGCGATGTTTACTACTCCAATGTCTTTTAAAAATAAACATCGCTTGAACGAGGAGGTCTTCCCCCCGCCGTGCCCGCCGTGCATCCCGGACATATACATCTCGGTATCGAACAAACCGACGCTGTCAACGGCCTTAAAACTGTGTTCTGGACCCAAAAGTGTACCCATAAGCGAGGGCGTGGGCGTCTCAAAGGCGAGCATAGACTTCGAACTTTCGAACATGGTCACACCAAGAGAGAGTTGGTCGTTGTCCCAGTACAGATACGCGTCTGCAGAAAAGTTCCGGGGAAGCTTGCCAGCAATGATTTTATCAAAGTCACTGAGCCTAAGCCGTGCCTCGAGGTGGTCTCTTAGCGGAACAATCCAGTTTCGAACGGAATAGGTCGGAACCGTGTAGGCTTTGAAAGTAATGCTGATCACGATGCCAAAGTTGGTCCCGGCGCCTCTTATCGCCCATAAGAGATCGGTTTCGTTTTCCGGGCGTACAGCACCGACTGGCCAGTGTTGACTTCGTACATGGCCGACGCAGAGGACCTGGCCAGAGTCGACGCTGACCACCACGGCACCGACGATGGAGTCGCACGCGAGCCCGTGCAACCTCGCCAGGTGTCCAATGCCGCCTTGTAGCCACAACCCCGCGCCCACACTTGGGCGGGCTCCTAAGGGCACGATCAAGCCCGCTGCCATGGTCTTGCCGACGATGTCCACTGTCTTGCAGCCAGTCTCGACGACAATCAAGGAACAGGAATCAACATCGCACTTTCTTTCATCCTCCCCGGCAGTGAGAATGTGGACTTGATTAAATGCGCCCATGTCGACCGAGACGACGTTTGACCAGAGACAGTGGCCGCTGTGACCCCCGCCGATGACAGCAAGGCTGGCCTCGTGCCTCAGAGCCCATCGAACGCAGTGCTGGACGTGACGAACCTCTGTCGGCCTAACAATCGAAGCAGGGCGGTGGAGGCCAGCCTCCCTGTTTTTGACCATCTTGTCCCCCTTTACCAATGGCACCTGCGCCGTCAGCTCCGGCAATGTGGTCGCATGTTTGGTAAATGCCGCCATGACGTTGGGTGAGCTGAATAGGAGATGGTCTGGGTGGGCTTCCTCATGACGACCCAAGGCGCGGCAAACCTTACGCTAATCGACTCGGATAGCATTGTCCAGGCCCACATCCTGCATGATATACCCCGCGATGAAAGGAGCAAAACAGTCCAGTACTTTATCGTTATTTGCAACGCTGACGACTCCAGTGGGGAAAGAAGCTGTTCGATGGCACACCAAGCCATCGAGATGTAGGACCCCGTCGCGATGGAAAACCACTACCATTCCGCCTTGTGGCCGCTCAATAAGCATTTCCAGCGCCCGTTCGATGAACTTGTGTTTGGGCCTCATGCCATACATGCTGTGACAGAATAGGATGATGTCGTATTTTTCATCGTTATCCCTCGTACCAGTACTGGTACTACTCTCTATGTTGTCCTGCAGAACGAATGGAATTTGGTGGATGTTAGGCAGGTTTTCTAGACAGGGCAGCGGGTACTCCGCCTCGGAGCTAGCGCAAAACCATTCTTCCAGCCTTGTAGCAAACAAGCCGTTAGGCTCGAATGCAGTGTATCTCTTGATCTTCCGTCTTAGATGGCCGGGAAGATATCCAAGTAGGCTCTTCGGGCCAGGTCCGATTTCTAGTGCCGAGATATGGATACGCGAGTTGAAGAGAGGGGCTAGTAGCTGAGATAGTTGAGGGATAATGAAGTCTTGGTACGTCATCCATCCTGAGCCCCGCATCAAGATATCGAAGCCGGCACTGTACTGTGTTTCGGACAACGGCTGCTTCGGGGACGAAGCCGTTGCGTTGTCTTTTTGCCTCAGAGCCTGCTTCAGGAAGTCTAGGGTGGCCATTTCAATCCGGCATGGGTGTGGGAGTATCTCGCACTAGTGATGGCGATGATGGTTGATGTGAGCCTTGTTGAGATCAATAGCCGTACACCGAAGCGGATCGAAGACAAGCACAAAGCAGCGAAATGAGGGGTTGACTGCGAGAGATAAATCTCTGTGCAACAGCGCTATGCCCAATTGGTCTGCGCTGTGTACTGTACTGAGATTCTTATTGATATTCTGGAAGAAACCGGGGTATAAAAGGGAGTCTGGTTTTGTAGATAACAAAAGCAATGTTTGGAGAAGGGGAAGTGATGATGCATGATATAGCAATGTAGCAATCTGAGCGACCCCCCGGCTTCGCTCGCAAGTGAAGGGTAGCTATGATCCTCCTGTTTGTAGCCATCAATGGCTTTGATTTACAGCATCCGGAAGTTTGTGTTCTGCCCAAGAATGAGGCATTGGCGTTGAGCTTGCAATCCAATTGGCCGTATATCCATGCACTGAGGCCAACCGCATGGTGACTAATGTAGGTAAGATCTTTTCTTTGGGAGCATCTCAGCGTCGCTGAAGTCTGCTTCCAGGTGTGAGGGGTGCTTTTAAAGGAATCTGAACCTGAAATCTATTTTTATGAGCCATCTAAAGGAAACGGTTTAGATCTTTCGTCTTTCTTGGTGCGATGCCTTTGACACTCTGCCCCAAAAGGGGTCCTGCACGTGATTAATAACGAGCACCACGGTGCCAAGAAGCAGTAGCTACTCAAAAGCTGTAAAATGCCCTCGAAGGAAACGCATGAAACTCACCAGTCTTCCTAGAGAGCCAAAAGCTATGTGGTCGTGGAATAGCAAAGTCATATTAAGACGCCTTGGTCACGTGAAAATTCGTCCCGATGTCACTTGACCGAGTGAAAGAACCCTCCCCTTATCTTCTAGAAAACATGCAAAAAAATAATTAACAATGATTAACGAGTTAGAATCTTTTCTCCATCTGAGACTTGACCGTCGATGGTGGCTCTCAGCTAAGGGACACGTCCACTGCTGCAGGCCCAATGTCTCAGACCATTATCCAATGCGTTGTCTATACAACTGTACACCGTTGATAGGACAATGATTCGGGAGTAACAATGCACTGGCATCTGTTTCTTCTGCCCAAAAGACGTCAATATGCAAGTACAGCACGCACATGACTCCCAACGCAACCCAATCCCACCCTCAGCGGCAGAAAAGAGAATTCATTAGTGGCTCGCAAGAGAAGAAGAGCATGCAGCGGTCAGCAAGTGACAGGCAATCACTGTGGGGGCGCTCGGCTGCATGAACCGTAGAGGAGTAGAGCTGGTCCCATTGGGAGACGTTTGACGCAGGTCACAGTGGGTGGTGGCGGGTGGTGAAATTTTGATTGTTTTGCAGCGCTTGGAGAGAATTGCTTGCAAGGGTCCTGCACGGAAAAACTGGCGGGCCGATCCTCGCTGTCCCCGCAACGGGCAACGGCTGTTGTTCACCGACTCCGAAGCTCCACCACTGAAATTGATGTGACCCAAAGCAACCCAAAGCACCGAGACTGACAGTCAACCTAACGGTAACCTTAGACATTGCGCATAACTTGCACAACGCATACACAATCAGCACTATTTAAACGCCACGGCCCATAGCTCGGCGTGTGCTTAGGTAAAGCTAGCTCTGCTAGTAGTGAGGTAACGTCAACAAATCTTCTGATCTTTTCTATTTTCCTCCTCCCACGTCCCCCCCAAACCAAATATCCAAATATCAAAGGCACCCCACTGCCCTAACGGATGTCGTCGTTCCTCAAATACATCAAGAATCTCCCAGCATCGTTGTACGGAGGTATGTCCCCTTCGCTATGGCAGCGTCTGCGAGGAAGCAATAGTGCTCCCAAGGCAGTTGCAGCACCCACCGAAGAAGAGCAAGCAAAAGACAAGGAAGCGGTCCAGAAGGCCATTGCGGAAGCTGTCTCTGCTGCACTGAACGGCGATGACTTCACCAAAGCTGTTGCTGGCCATCTGGCTACCCAGCTCCAGCCATCTCTCAAAGCTGCTCTAGATATCTCCACTGTCGAAACCAAGCTCCTCGAGTCCAACGCAGAACTTTCCAAACGAATTGACGAATCAACCGCACTGTCAAACACGAAGCTCTCCGAACTGTCTACCCTCCTCGATGCTAATAACACCACAACTGCTGGCAAGATATCCTCGATCGAAGCTGCTGTAGCACACATTACCGAGTCTTTGGTAGAGCTGGGATACACTGTTAAGGCACTGCAACAATCGGTTGCTTCCCCGGATACATCTTTGTTGGCATCGCACGGTGAGAAGCTAGACACAATCTCCACTGGTCTCAACACACTCCGCGAGCAAGGCCCAGCACCAATAACAGGAGCCCTTTCTGACCAAGCCACCAAACTCGACACTATCGTCACTGAACTCGCTATTATCAAGGCAAATGCCGAGTCAGCAGCAGCATTGAATTCGGAACTCAGCACCCTGAAGACGGATCTCGAGAGTTCGGGCGGAAAACAATTTTCTGGCATTGCTACGCAGATTGACAACGTCCTAAAGGCAATCGAGGCACAAAATACAACATTGGCGGAGATCAAGGCTGCGGATGTCGGGTCTGAGGTTTTGGCTGGTGTCAAGGCATCGAATGATTCGCATAACTCGCACGCAGCAGCTCTAGCAGAACTCAAGTCCTCATACGAGGCACAAACTGCAACTCTTTCGGAATTGAAGGCAGCAAACATCAGCCCGGAGATTTTGGAGGGCGTTAAGGCCTCGAATGAAGCCCATGCAAGCCACGCAAAGGCTTTGTCTGAACTCCAATCCGCAAGCATCCAACCTGATATTCTCGCCGCTGTTCAAAGCTCGAACGAAACTCTTGCTTCGCACTCCGCAACTCTCTCTGAGCTCAAGTCTATCGTTGCTGCGCCGGCCCCAGCTGCAGAAGCAGTTGACTTGTCACCACTATCTGCTAAATTAGACGAGCATTCCGCACACCTGTCGGAAATCAAGTCTGCAGTTACCACCCCAGCTCCTGCAGCAGAAACTGTCGATCTCGCACCTCTGTCTGCCAAACTTGACGAACACTCCGCCCACCTGGCCGACATCAAATCTACCCTAGCCGCCCCAGCTCCAGAAGTCGAGAAGGTTGACTTGTCCCCTCTTTCTTCCAAGCTCGATGAGCACACCACCCACCTCACCGAACTTAAATCCATTGTCTCTACTCCGGCTCCAGTTCCAGCTCCGGTCGACTTGTCGCCACTTTCTGCTAAACTTGATGAACATTCCGCCCACTTGACCGAAATCAAATCCGCAGTCAACACCCCAGCTCCAGCTGCAGAGAAAGTCGACCTGTCACCTCTCTCCGCAAAACTTGATGAACACTCTGCTCACTTAACCGACATCAAATCAGCAGTCAGCACTCCCGCTCCAGCCCCCGAAAAGGTCGATTTGTCACCAATTTCTACCAAGCTTGACGAACATTCTGCCCATTTAACCGATATCAAATCGGCCGTCAGCACGCCCGCTCCAGCGCCTGAAAAGGTCGACTTGAGCAGCCTTGAGACCTCGGTTAAATCCATCCACACCGCCCTTGAAACTCAATCCACAACCCTCTCGGAAATCAAAGATAACCCCACCGGCACCACCGTCGATCTAAAGATTCTCTCCGTTGTGGAAAGTCTCAAGGCAGACGATGCTGAGATTCTTGGTGAGGTGAAGGAAGTTAAGACACTGATGCAGAAGGATGAAAAGGATCAGAGTGCGGAGATCTTGGTTGAGGTTAAGGAGGTGAAGGCGCTTGTGCAGAAGGCTGCGGAAGTTAGTGTTAAGGAAGTTGAGGTTGGGGAGAATGATAAGGGTGTGCCTGTTAAGAACGGGGTTAAGAGCGAAGAGGCAGAAGTTGCTCCTGCTGAGGCATGAGTACGAGTTTGGCAGGAACGAGGACCAGAGACATGAGGAATTGAGTTGTGGATTAGATTTCATGATTGCAGGAGGGATATAATGTGGGAGGAGCCGCAGGAAGTTGGTGTGATGAATTTGTACTTGTTTGCAGCATTGCGATGCGCTTTATACCCTTTGATTCGATGAATTGACGGCTGTTTTGCGCTTTTACCTTCCTATTAGATAGCAGAAAAGAATCCATTTTGATCGTTTCCTTCTCATTGGCGTTCTTCATCTCAACTTTCGCTTGCTGAGTTTTCGTTCGTGGCGCAAAGTAGGATTTTTTAGTGCAGAACATCTTGGTTATCATTTCTATTTTTCGTGAGGAAAATGGAGTGGTTATCAGGAGTTTTTCTTTGTTTGTGATGTGGCTAGCGCCATTGGCAAGTTGGACTTTTTTCGAAAGGGGAAGGAATTAGCTAAGAGTTTCATCTTGGTTGATTGGATTTGAAAGTTTTAAATTGCATATCATTGGAAGTACGGAAGGGGGTGGACAAAAGTCATGACCACCCCCCTGGTTTTGCCACCGCTAGAAAAGGAAATTTGTGGGGCAAAAGCCAATATCGATTACTTTGATTGGCTCAAATGCCTCACCGCCTTGCCGCGGGTGTTCGTGACTTTCGTCAACCCCCTTCCGTACTATACAAGTAGTCGGTACCTATGCCATTTCTCCCCTCTCTTCAACCACTTTCCAGTCCGCACCCCTATTTTTAGGATCCGTTGCAAGATGCAATTGAAATGCCGACACGCTCATCAAAAACAAACTGAAGCAAAGGGTATATACAGCAACCAATCCTCTCCTTACGCCCCGAGCCCCCGCCCCCTCCCTCCATCTACCAAGTAGTCTTTCTTACATTTACTTTCCGCTTCCCTATGGTCCGAACTCCCCCTGGGATACCTTCTACATCACAGCGCAAACTCGACCTCGAATCTAGCGACTGCCTTTAATGTCTTGGAGACCTGGTCTTGCACGGTTTTGCTACCGACTTCGGCGCGGACGATGCGGTCTGGGAGGTTGGTGGTGTGGTGGATGTAGGTGTTAAGCATTGGGGAGGAGGTTGTGCTTTGAGTGTTTAGTCGGAGGGTTTGGAGCGTGTGATGGAGGGTGGACTTACTTTTGAGGGTCCTGTGAGGGAGGGGGTGGTTGAGGGCGGTTTGAAGGAGGTTGAGGTGGTTCGTTGGGGTTGGTCATCTTGGGAATTGAGGATGATGTCGAGGAGAAATTGATGTATGGTTGGACGGAAAGTTGGACCGGTTTCTTTTGGAGGGCGTCGTGGGCAAATTGATGTAGGGTTCGGCGGAATGTTTGAATGATTTCTTTTGAAGGGCGTGTAAGGGTGTAGACTGTAGCTGGCAGGGTGAACGGTGACTTGGATGGAATTCAAGAAGTGCTCGGGGGCTGCAGAATGAAGAAGTTGAAGGCTGATGAGATCAAGAAGACTGAAGGAGATTCGGATTGCTCTGGGAAGATACCGTAGGAAGCACACGCGAGGTTCAGAAGACGGACCAGGCGGAGGAAGCGTTGATGAAGGGACGACGACTTCAGAAGCGGAGAGCCCCAACCCTAGATCCTAATCCTACCCCTGGGTGGGATACAGGAGACAGAAAGAGCGCTCAGGGAAATGGGTGAGAGGTATAGAACTTAGAAGTTGGGAGCACCAGAGGCGTGGTAGAAGACCGAAGAGATGAAGATCAGTGGGAGAAGCAAAGAAATTCAAAAGTAGGAGGGTGGAAGACGGTTGTAGGGCAATGGAAAGCCAGACGGACGATGGGGTCATCCACAGCAGCTGCTTTTCCAGTTTCGCAGACTTGAACGTCTCTCCCACAGGAGGTTCCGACAGCGGCACGAAATGCATGCCGATAGTCTCGTGGCATTGCGCCGTAGGGAACCTGGTCCCGCTCTCCTGAAGAATCTTTTGAATGGACTGGATGGACATATCACTGGGATCAAGCCCCAACTATGCGCAGCGTTGTGTCCAAGCAGATCAACTTACGCGCAAATGTGCAAAACTCAGGCTGTGTATGGACCAACCGGCTTGAAATCTCACCCTCCAAAATCTATCAGACGACAGAATAAGATGCTGCAGAGCTGGGCGAGTTATGCACACCTGTGCGAAAACCCTGTAGTGTTTTACCTAATAGGTCGTGTTATCTTCACCAGGCGCTTCGTTCTCAATGCACAGAACAGGTTTTGCACCCATGTGTGAAAGCAGCTCGGTTGGTTCCACCAACCAACGAAACACACCATCGTGGCTTTGCATAATCTGGTCGGTGAGAATCAGTCCGACATCAAAAATCTTACCACACCAAATCTCACTGCAGTTCCTCGTTCTGGCTCCCGTCCGACTTCGTATCTTTTCGCCCAGCTCCAGTTATCCGACATCGATAGGCTCATCGCGGTGGCTGAGGCACCATCTGGTCACGTGGATTAGACGCTAGCGCTGCAGATCACAGCTCTGTTGATGTAGCCTAAATATCCTGTCACGCATACGATTTGGAAGCCAAAAAGTGGTTTGTCACGGCTGTGGCTTTTTAACTCGCCTCATAAGATGCATATCTTCGACTCTATGACTGTGGCTAGGAACAGTGGCAGGGAAATTTCACTGTACTCAGGCTTTGGACCAACCTCAACAGCCTTCAAAGTTCTCAAAGGGAGAAAGAAGAGGTCAGATCCTCGAGTAACCACGGAGCAGTCCTTCCGAGTCTATGAAGGATTGTTATTAACACGTGACGAACATAAGGCGGGTGTCGAGGAGTTACAAGCTGGGCCTTGTGCTTTCAATCTTGTGTCTGATCGGCTTCAAACTCATTGTCACCAAAGAGCTGCTGCAACCCAAGATCAAATGCAGTCGAATCAGGTCTGTCTGGCGCCTGGTCGGAGAACCCCCGGGTGTCAAAAACTCAGTAACGCTCATCCAACCACGACAAATTCCATAGGCAAAGCAACTTTCAGCCTTCTCCTCGGAATCGAAAAACCCGATAGAGAAAGTTGTTTTAGAGGTATTCAACCTCCCGCGTCCGAACTAGGAACGGAAATTTTTTGCTCAAGCTTCTTCGAGGCTGCAGACTCTGTTAGGAGTCTTCTCGGGTGCCTGTCATTGAACGCACAAGGAGAGAGCAAATCTGTTCGAGATCCACGGGCTATTGGCCTAGGGCTCGCTTCAACTTGGCTTGTACTGGACTCTGGCAGAAGATGTACTCTTAAAGATACTAGCTTGGAAGAGTCTCACTGTCACTCGGAGCAGTCAAGCACGTCGAATTCAGGATTTTCGAATGACGAGGAAGACCCACTCTATCTAGACGAAGAAGACGAAATAGAGGAACTCGTGGATGATATTATCTGGCTCGTGTATAAGCCTGGGAATGAATCTGTCGATCCAAGGGGCCTATCCGCAGATACAGATCTTATCCAGAACCTCACGAAACATATTCAACAATACTTCGACAGGGAATTTCAGTCACTGGCAGCTGTGTCTAAATCTGCTGCTAGTTCAACAATATCTGAAAGCAACAGATCCGATCACAGCTCAATGACAATTACTTCCCAAGGAAGTAAACGATCAAGAACGGACAAAAGTGGACACGAAGCTGACGATGATGGAGAAAATGATGAAAAGAGCTTAAAGAGGCCAAAGCAGGCTTCCTTGTCCACTCCCGAGAAGGATTATCGGGGATTCGCCTGTCCTTATCGAAAACACAACCCTCGAAAATACTGTGTTCATGATTGGTCGACCTGTGTACTGACTCCTCTGCGGACAGTAGCACGTGTAAAGTAAATTTGATCTACTGCCTTACCGTTAATTTCCTACTAACAGCTCTCGCTTTATAGAGGCCACCTGTACAGACACCATACCATTCATCAATGCCCACGATGCAAACGGGTCTTCAACTCAGAGGATGAAGTCGACAATCATATTAAGACCTCGCAGGCTTGCGAAGTAGTGATGGATGCGGTCATTGTAGATGGCATCACTCGAAAAATGAAAGAAAGACTACAGAGTAGGAAGAAGGCGTATCCAGGTCAGACAGAGGCAGAAAGATGGCGGGAGATATACCGGGTACTATTTCCGAATGTGGAGGAAATCCCAGATCCTTGTAAGTCAAACTCCTTCATCCGCCGCATGTGAGCATCGTTTGGAATACACAGAAACTTGGGGTGTACGTGGAGTTAATATATAGCAAATACAGACTTTGAGCCTGTTCAAGAAAGTGCAGATACTACTACTCTCGATACAAGAGAGCTAGCAGAGTACGAGAATCTATTACGCCGTGAAGTTCCTCGAATCGTTCGACAACGAATTGAAGAATCGATTAATCCCAAAGCGGGACCCATCGAAGAGAGTTTGATAAATGGATTATTGAGGATAGTTCAAGATGCACATACTGAAATCTCCACACGCTTCCGACTTAACCTCAATACACGAGGTAGCCCGCAAACCACGACAGGAGGCCCAAAGTCAAAAGAACACAACGATACAGTCAATCAACAACTTGTAACGACATTCTCAGCACCAGAGTTATCAGAGCGTGTCTGCCTACCCGCACCGCAGCGGAGCGGAAACGTCGGTTCTGTCGACCTTTCCCAGCTTGCATTTGATTTTCCATTCCATCAAACCAGCAATGCGGACTTTGGCTATACAGACTTTGGGTGTCAGGTAGACTGGGACTACGAGCCGTTCCAAGCTAATACGCCCTCCGTTACAAGCACGTACGATAAATCAGGCGCTCCTCTTGCAAATCGATCAGAAATGGCAACCGAAAGCAAAGTCGAGACTCGCGAGATCCAGGATAACCCTGCCCAGATGAATAATCAGAATAACGAGCAGATTGATCCCAGCACGTTTATAGAGCGGTGAAGAGATAATCTGGATTGCTATATATGATATCTAGGACTAGAAGCAGTATAATAAAGTAAAGAAGGAAGTGTTGGAATGCGAACTTCACTAAGGATGTCGCAAGGCGTACATCTCCTTCTTTTACCGGAGCTTCGAGTATTGCCATCCTCAAATTCTGAAATGGTGTTTTTCTATGCTCCTGCAACAAAGTACACCGCTTCTGGACTTTGGCGTATAAGATAATGAAGTATAACAGGAATCGATGATAAATTGTGAAAAGCAGAGATCATTAGCGTCCCACAAAGAAAAGCTTTGATGGGGATGTCGCCAAAAGTGTAGCTTGTTGAATTTATGTTGCACTCTCCTTTTTTTTCTCTCCACAAGCCTGAGTGCATCTCCAAATCCTTATATGGGCCCAGTGGCTCAGCTTCTTGGACCTCCGAAAACTTCCAAATATCAATTTCCACAAAGATCACAATGACGAGAATTGAAGAAATGGAATCATTTAAGAATTGAAGCTTTTGTATTCCAAGTCCTCTCTCGGGTTGAATTTGTACATATTTGAGGAATTTAAATTGTTCTTGTTGAAATTAGCACCCGAGTAAGAGACCAAGCTTGGACCGAAATTTATTCCAATTTCTCAAGTCTCACTACTTTTGCGTACATACTCCTGATCTTATCATTAGAGACGAGGTCCAATAAGTGCCTCTTGACTTTCTTCATATCTCAAAGCGCAAATAAAAGCGCCCCTAAGAATACGAGCAGCCCAAAACCAGTTTCTCTCCTCCCGCCTTCTGATTTCGTCACCGTAGTTGGTGGTGCTGTTCCAGTTACCGTTGCATTAGTACTCCCATTTCCCAAAGCACCAGAAGGTACTGCAAACGTGACGGGGCAGCCACTGTCATACATCTGAGACGGAGCCAAGTTTGGCCCTGTTAAGTTCTGATATGCTAGTCGCACGAGTGTATTTTGTCCAGGCAGGTAAGTAGGCCAACCCGCTCCATTGCCACCACTGTAGGTTCTGAGCCCATTCACAGGATCTTTCGCAAAAGTAGCCCAGGCACCTCGAAAATAGTTCCCAATCGCTATCTCCTCTGGCGTGGTCGCGGGGATTTCAAGATCTGCGGGACCGCTGTAGTTGAAGAGGACGGGCAGCTCGCTTGCATGCCACGCCCCTGACTCGGGGTCGGTGGTGATGATGGTGTTGGGAAATACCCCAAACCATCGATATCTCCATGTGGGGACTCCGTTCGCAACGGAAATATTCGCTCTTGCAGCAGCAGGGCAGACGAAACCAAGGAGGTTGAATGCATTCCAATATGCATCTGAATATTGTGAAGACATGCCTTCGACTGCAGCTACTGCACGAAAGAGTCCGGCTTCATTATTGGCATTGCCTACCAACATCGGTTTCTTGATAAAGTTTCCTGCAGCTGAACGGTTGAGGTAGTCGGAGAAGACGACGACATTGTCGATGGTAGGCCCGAAACCTGTCGTTCCGGTTACGCCGCCGGAAGGCAAGGCTTGGAGGATAGAGGTGTAGTTCTTCGTGCGCATGCATGACAGCACACTTGCTTCATCCGAGGACGCATCTCCACAACCCAGTTTCGTGGATACGTTGTACCATAAGGAAGCGCTCTGATCAGGCTTGATTTGGCCGAGTCCAAGGGCGGTGCCAGACTCTGGTATGAAGCCAGCAACAATTGGGTCTGAAGTCCACGCATAAGAGTAATAATCTACTGATGCACCGCCCGCGGACTGTCCGAAGAGAGTAATGCGAGTAGGGTCGCCTCCGAAGTTGGCGATATTATCGCGCACCCATTCTACAGCTAACCTTTGATCGAGAAGGCCTAGGTTGTTCGTCCCATTGGGATTTCCTGGAAATCCGAAAATGTTGAGGCGATAGCTAGTCGACGTTAGTTTTCTATTTCTGCACGATGACATACAGAAGCTCACTTGGTAGAAACTAAAACAACATCTTCCTGGTCAGCAATCCATTGGCCATTATATACCGGACTATCGCTGTTTCCCGTGGTAAAGCCACCACCGTAGATCCAAAGCAGGACGGCCTTCTTGGCGTCCCCAGTCTGTGGTTTGGTCCAAACATTCAGCGTCAAACAATCCTCGCTGAATTTGTCACCGTACTGTGCAAGAGCCTGCAGAGTTAGGAGTCCCGAAGCTGTGAGGTTGGCACTTGCGATATTTGCAGCCGATACATTTGACGATATGGTGGGGGCGGGGCAAGAAAATCCCTAGACTTTGATTAGCGATTGTTACAGTATCACGAATAATTTTCTGACGAAAGACAGCTACTTACAAAGGATGTTCCATTGATAGGCGAGCTACCAGAGTATTTCTGTGGTGGAGCGAAACGAAGATCTCCCACTGGAGGAACGGCAAATGGAATACCGAGATATTCGGATACTTGCGATGCATTCAATGCTGGATGGCCACTTACTGGCCCACTATCTGTCTGGACTGTTTGGCCGACGACCCAATCCGATTGTCTTTTTTCCAGTGTGTTTGCAAGTGCAAAGGCAGGTACAGCCAGGAAATGGAGAAGAGAGGCTTTCATGATGGTATCCTTTTATAGGCCCCTATTGATTTGTTACACTTGAAATAACTCATTTACATGTTTGAAGGGTCTGCGTCTTTTAAGAACTCATCGCATAGCTAACAGAAATGCTTCAACGGTTGCGGCATGTGTCAAATAGTTGCATGGATTTCAAATACACTATAGGAATTAGTACCTAGTTCCCGGGTTATTGAAAGTTGCGAGAACCTGCGGTTGGCCTCGGCCTCATCAAATATACTGGTACACTCCTGGTTGCCATTCGCTTTCGCATCTCTTTCCCGAAAAGGATGTTTTTCCGAACGGTTGGAGGCTCCTTCCTTACGGTTGATCATTTGCGGGGCTGGAGCATGCAGTTCTAACCGAAATGCGGGGGAAACGCTGTGGCTGTTGATTTGAACCGAGGTTTTTTTCGTCGAGCTTATTCCTAGCATTGGTTCATTACAACCGACTGTAGTTTTCTGCTCAAATTGCTCTGTGAAAACAAGGAGATGAATTTGCCACCTGCCACCTGCAGTGCACTTGTTCCTGGCCCGAATAGGTCTTGAATCAAATTTGGCTAGTGAAATCCCCCGGTGTGTTAGTTCAATCTATCAGGAGCAGATAAAGTCCCAGTAATGGCGGCATTTCTGCCCTTCGTTCTCTGGGGAACCAAATTATGTTACAATTACTGGAAATGGCCTGGTTGGAAATTCTTTCGCTTCGTTCTTACTAAACCATGAAATTTTTAATTCGAGGCCTGGCCTCTTGGCATCGCACGCGCACTAAGTTTGTTATGACTGGCAAACTTTCGTATAATCGAAGTGTGGAACCACATTTTTCAGGTGTAAATCCAAATTAAAAGATATAGCCCTTGCTATTTTCCACATCTAGCGATATCTTAGAGTCGGAGCTGCGAAACTTCAACCGATCTATTTAAAAAGATCAAGTTTCTTCCTACTAGAGAAATGATGACTGTAATGGAAAGACAATCTCCATTGATCGCCTTCCGTACAGACACGGCCAACATAGAGCATTTCGGTATTAAGCGTGATTAAGTAGACTTTGCTTCAATCATGCAAATGCTCTGTTCAGTAAACCACCCACTTGGCCATGCAATCTTTCTGATGCAATCAGCTGTGAGATAACTGCACAACTCGTTTGTTGCTTATACCTTCTACGTTTAAAATTTTCAATACTTTAGAGTAGTTCTCAATTAAATCGGCTCGCGAGAATTACCTGGATCTCCACCGGCAAAATCTTAGTATTTAAGGGCAGTCGCCTTGATGGTGGAGGACAAGGAGAGGAAAGTAAAAATAAGTCATAAAAGCATGTTCAAACGGTAAAAACTGGAAGATCTTCAATCAATTAATTATTGGTAGAACCACTAGAAGCTAAAAAGACAACCAAGATCGCTGCATATGTTGCCGTGGCAAGAAACGTCTCAGAACTCTTCGTGCGTACGCCGACAACAAGAAAGAATCCAAAAAGAGTAACCGAAACCGCGACCGTAACAAGACTCCTCGTTCTCTCCGTCTGAAAACTCATAATGATGGTGGGTACCAACATCCAGACACTGCTAACTAAGGAAACAATAATGCCGGCTAGAATGGTCGCGGTAAGAGAGGCATGTCTTGGTTCAAGACCAGGGACACCTTGCAGGTTCAGTTTGTATGCTTCTGGTCTCAACTCTCGTTCTGCTTTGGACCAGCGCCAGGACCGGGGCAGAATAGAACGTATTGAGGCGATTAGATCATGGGACTGGTTGTCTGCTTCTCTTAGGAGACAGAATCGGTGTGGGGCTGTACCTGTGTCTTTATCCCAAGGGATCTCGGGATATTGAGATAAGAGTTTTTCCATATTGCGTGGACTGTGCTTAAGCTTGAACGTGGAACTGTCGATAAATTCCCAGTCACGAATGGCTGTGGCTGTAAACTTGGTCAGTTCTCAAAAGCTCATCCACAGATGGATTGCGTATTAAGTCAATAGCATACCTTGCTCATGGAGCAGAGAGGACAAGCACGAGAAGTTCTCTTCCGTGCCACCGCCGGGTCTGGTGAGTACATGCTGGAGACGGAGCAGATCGTGTTGGATACGAGTAGTATTCAAGTCTCGAAGCCGTTTGGCTTGAATAATAGTATCATCGTAATTTTCATTATCGAATTTTGGATGTCGCCTTGGGGCCAGATAGTTGGATACAAGCCGATCCCCATAGCTTAGCAGAAGATGTGACGGTTTACCTGGGCATGAACATGGCAATGGTCCACTTTTAGTATCGAGGGAGATGTATTTTGGCAGGCTATGGTCGTGAGGTTCCTGGGGTCTAGCATTTCCGGTTACATCACGTCCGTTCTCAAGGTCGATATTCCACACATGGGTAGACGACATGTCTGCTACGAAATGTTGCATGCTGACGATCTTAGAAACAAAATCAGTAAATATTGCATTCAATTGGATTAATCAACTTATGGATTTACAGAGGAGAGCATGTGAGTCACTTATACCCTTCAGCAGGCTGTGCGGAGCAAGACGAGGCTGCGTCGGGCGTAGGCGCCCTGCCATCGAGAAGGCTCAAAAAGCAAACACCAATCACACCTTTCTATAATTAGAACCTTACCGTCATACAGCTGAAAATTGATGACGGGACGCTGATTCCTGGAGTTCACGAAGTTTGGGTTGAAGTGGCTCTGACATCGTTTCCCCCCTTTCCTCCTCGCTTAGCTCCAGTGGTTTTAGATGGCGATCGGGGCAAGGCATTGCCAATTCTTTGCAAGTACTCTCAATTCTTAATTCATCAACCTCTCGAATTGAAATATTTTATTCGTGTCTCTCTCACAAGCTACATCCTTGATGGGAGCAAAACCGGTCAACCATAACAGCAATTCTGCACAGTAGCCCACGTTATACTACTAACAACAACATGAAGAACAAGAACATAGCAGCGACTTTCGTAGATACTTATCAATTTACTAGCCCTAGTCTGGACTATTTGGCTCAGTACATCTTTGCCATCCTGAGCACTTGCAAAGCATCACCCCATTCAGAACTTACATTCGACAGTGGTTGCTGGAGTCCGATTTTATTTTTGCCCAAAGAAACCTTGCGTCCATGCTCTCTCTAAGGGATTTGAGGCCCCAAATACCCCAACCTAAGCATCATCAGAGTCGGAGGACTCAGATGCTTCATCATCCTCGACAAACGTGTCCTCGCCCTCATCTGATACAACCTCAGAGTCCTCAGTGGAAGGTTCGGATATGTTGTCCGTATCTTCAACAACTTCAGTATAACTCTCATCAAGCCAGAAAGCATCATTGCGGCTCAACCACCTCTGTTCGCGACAAGTGGAGATGGGACAAAGTTGATGCTTCATCACCTGTCCACGAGGCTGCTGACACGAGCTCATTGGGACTTCCAGACCGGTACATATTTGTCATAATTCTCGTCCACAAGATCCAAGGCCTCATGGCAAGCGCGCCTGATTATGATAAGGGCATTGGTGACGCAACAGGGCCTCAGTCCACGACGACGAGAACGACCTATGCAAAGTGGAACGACTCGTGGACCCGGTAAAGCGTGCTTCTATATTCTGAGACGCAATTCGGTAGGCAATTTGGGAAATAAGGTGAACTTTTGTTCAGTATCGGAGATTGGTGACTTGGGCATGGCTTCGAGGTTTGAGGGAGATGTGTTATCGAATTGATCTGCAAAAGGGAGTAGAGTCAGCCAAGACCTTGAACAACGGTAAGGTGCGGCAACCATGCAATGGAACTTGCGTCGCGCGTTCTTCGGTGAAGATGCGAGGGTCAAATTTGCTTTGACCGTGACGAAATTCCTCAACGAAGCTGTCAGTATCATAGAAAAGCAGAGTAAAACCGGATCTCACTTTCACATGGGACGGGCAGGCGCCCAGTAGGCACTTCACCTCCTGCCGCAAGACCATCCATCTTGTGTTGACCTCGCGAGAATGGATATGGAAGAAATCTTTCTTTGGATGTAGGTAGGCTTAGCGACGACTCCAGAATTAACAAGATGCGATTCTTTGCTGAGCTTGGCTGTGCTGAGAAGAAAGTGATTTGGAGGTGGAAGGCGAGGCAAAGTACCTTGCGGGTGGGAATTAGGACAAAGGGTTTCGTTCCTTCCACTTCGGGATCGCTAGCAACCTATCCAACCACACCACACTCTTTCAACTGCGGAAGATCTATACCGGAGGTTGGATCGGCTTGCAGCTTTTAAATATGGATTGTAGGTTTTAAATACGGACTGGACTCCTCGTTTCACCAAGTCCATTACTTGTTTCGAATTCACAATCACTTAAGACTTTTTTTTTTGACTGTTGAAGGTGAACCGCAACAACATCAACAGAGCTACGAGAAACCTTCATAAAAGGGACGAGAGTGACCATGTTTTCAATTCTTCATAACAACGTGATGCTTGTAGAGAATAAAAAATAAGGAATTCCCGCGATTTCGAAGATGTTAAAGTGGGAAGGGTCATGTATCAAAATGTCAAGTCTTCATAGGTAGCTCTGAATTGCACTATATTAAGAACCACGGAAGCGCGGTCTAACAGTCCTTGGACCGTGGACCTCCCGAATATCAAGCGCTCTCTAGGTCCTTCCATGCATAGCATCAATTGTTCTCTGATGAATTAGTGTGCTGCTGTGAGCCAGTGGTCGATACTCCCGGGTCCCTGTATGAGTTGTCGATGGTATTCCCAGAGCTAGGCACGGTGACGGCGCTCACGATAACTGTGTTGCCACTTGTGTGAAAGTTGTCTGGGCCCGTAGTTTGGTCGAAATTGACACTCGGAGACAGCGTCGTGGGCTGACGGCATTCGTAGCCTGTGCGCCACTGCCCACCATCTTGAGGATAACAGCCGACCGAGGTAAGAAGTGCATGATCAGCTTCTGAATAGTTAAGTTCTGGGACTGGAGGTGGCTGGAATGGGTTCGACATTTGGGACGAGTAAGGATAACGGGGAGGTGCCGTGTCCCACACCTCTGGTGACCCAACCAAGTTGCACATGCTTGGGTAGCTAAGGATATCCGAGCAAGGGATTTCATGCATATCTTGAGCCATATATCGTGAAGATATTTCGTCCATGGGTTGTAGCGTATTCCACACATTGTAACGATCTGCTGGAGGTGACGATGCTGCCACGGCCAATCTCTTTGTCGTGGCAATCATTGGTGTTTGCGATGCATAGCTCTCGCCATCGTAAAAGGGCATGATACCATCGTCCCAGAGTTGAGAATGAAGTGGTGGTGTTCCATCTGTAAGATCGCCATGGGTTCCTGATTCATTGTCTCCAACGGCTCTGCTTTCGAGCGTTGGTTGGGCGCCGGTGTTGAGATGAGCTGATGACTCGGGCGACAAAGATTCTGGCAAACCAAATCCCCCTCCCTTGACGTGTTCCTGAGCATGGAGGCACTATAACGGCAGATCAGTTTGAATATATTTAAGTCGTGGAGGAAACGTACCCGAACCTTCCTTCTGCGGCAACCCGTGCACGCACCAAGTTCCCGAGTTTTGGCAACTTCACGCCTCCGTACTGGGTCATATCGCCTTCGCGTACGCTTCCGAGTAGGCGAAATTGAGCGTAGAGCTAGCGTTGAAACCATAATGGAAGTGCAGTTGGAAAGAAATATGGAATCAACTTCAGATGGCCCTACAAAGAAGTAGCCTTCTTTTTGAATCTTTCTTTCAAAATGTTGAGTGGAGAAGGTTGGAGAAAGTTGTTGCAATGCCTATTGATGCGGATGGAGATTTGGTACCAGGATGGCCCAAGCGGATTTTGAGTACCCAGCCGAAATCGAGTTAGCCCAGGGATCTCAAGTTTGCAAAAGTAAATTTGGAGAAACAGGATGGAATGCAGCAAGAGAGACATCTTATGCTTACTCACCGAGAAGCAATTCCGCCTGAACATTTCTATCTGGCGGTTGATGAGCGTGTTGGTTCGTCGGAGCTACTGTACAGAAAAGCCGCGTGTTGTCATTTTCGCTCTCCAGTGTGATTTATCTTATCGTACAAAAACAGCGTGAGATATGCATTTCGGTGTGATGAAGCGAGGCCTTTGAGCAATGTGAGTGGCTCCCCACGGCTTGCTGCAACGGTCGCCCTGCTTTCTCTGTTCAGCGGCTTTTGTTGTATTTTTCTCGCTTAGTAGAGGGTAAGAATGGAGACCAATAAGGTCCGTCTTCTCTAGCAAGGCTGACTTCAAGACAGAGCGGAAAATAACTTCAGTATGCCTATAGGGCTGGCCAATTATCTTGAGAACCAGGTTCTTTTGTGTCTTCACTGGAGCTGAAGAGGCTCGCCTTTCAAATCTGAAATGGGATGGGCTGTACAACGGAACTTATATATTGACAGCGGATATTGACGTGAGAAGGATCGGCCATTGAGGTGTGTGATAGTGATATCTCGCGTATTGCAAATTGAGTGACGGGCTGATATATGGGCGTTTTGGAGAGCTTTCAGACCCATGTGTGAACGACCAAGCCTTGCCTTATGTGTGATCCGCATCTTGCTGGCGGCCCCAAAAGCTGCGCCTTGTTTCCAAGACGCCCCGCCTGGACGCCGCTTTTGAACAATTAATTCCCAGACAAAGAACATGGACGAAGATATAAATCATGGAAGCATTTGGCCCCCTTTTGACGTGCGCGTACAGTTTGCCTGCGGCTGCGACGTCCGACCCGGTGATGATCATCAGCGACCGCAGGCACGAATCTGGAGGACACCATCAGCAAAAAATCGTCGAAATCCGACTCCCAACTCGGGAATGATACAGTACAGCTTTTCTCTACAACTTTGTATGTGATGTGGATCCGAGAAGCTTTGCATGGTGGAGGAGTGGTGAGTGAATCGAGCAGCAACAATTGTGATGAAAAGGTGCAAAACGGTAGCAAAGAAAGGGGAGTAACGTAGAGCGAGCAAAAACTTGCTGACGGCTGTACTCAAATACTCGTTTTATAAGCAGGCCACACCCGATCGCCTGGCAAAGTTATTTCGTGCTGGAAATCCTATTGTACAGTTATTTGCTGATCTAAGACACTTAAAGCAAATCAATCCAAATCCATATGGTGAATGATCTCCATATCCTCAGCAGGTTGGAACAGATCTAGCGTATCTGACATGCTAGGAATCCTCCGAGACTCATGATAGATCTCTCGATGCTCATCCTGTGAAACGTCAGTCCGGTTGATTGCACAAAAGGAGAAACGAACCAGGTTGTGATGGAAGCAATCTTCAGAGCAGAAAAGGGAGAAGAACTCTTCTTTCTCACAGTCCTCGCAAATACCTACTGCATCTGTCTCGCCTGGTGGACCATTTTGCGGGTAGTAGATGCAGCGAGAGCCCATGCAACAGGCGTGCTCGTGGCGATCGTGCTCATCCTAGCCTCGATGTCAGGACATATCACCATATCCCGTAAAGGGACGAACTCACAAAATCCTCATCAGCGTGCTCCACTGAACAGTAAACATACCGTCCTCTCTCGCCACCCTTCCGATGCAACCATTCACAAACTGCACACTCAATCGTCTCACTAAGCAAATTGACCTCGTTCGCACAACCATCCAAACTACACTGCACCATCTTCGGACTCTCCTCCCTCTCCCTCATCATCATCTTCTGGTCTTTCTCCTCTTTTTTCTTCTTAACTTTCAAATGCGCACTTTGAGCCATCTGCAACTCGCTGATCTCCCTCTGCAACACATCGATCTTGCTCGCATGAGAATCTTCTGCCTCTTTCTTCATTGCAGCGAGCACTTCGTCGTGCGGAATAAGCGACTCGAACATGCGTGCAAATTTGGCTTTGAAGGCTTTTTGTTGTGGAGAGTCGGCCCAGAAGGGGCGGCAGTAGTAGCTTACGTAGATCTGGGCGCGCTCTTCTTTGCTTTGGGAGTTGTTGATTGCAAAAGCAAAATTGGCTGCATCAGCGCTCGGGGCATTGTGCTGTATTGCTGCTGCGTAGTCGGACAGAATATCTGCGGTTGGGCGTCCACCTTCGAATTGCGCGGCTGTGGTGGATTTCAGGGAGAGGGTTTGCAAGGTGTCTTTGGGGGTGGGACAGCAAAGGTCTTGCTTCAGATGTTCTCGGAAAGCGGAAAGGAAGAGAGCGTGGACTTCTTCTAATGAGTAGCCATTTGAGTTGTTGAGCTTCTCTGCCATGGAAACGCGGTATTGGGGGAGATTTGCTGACCATGTATCAGGGTCGGACGATAGGTAATATTCTTGATACGCTGCCTTGATTTGGTTCTTCTTGTGCGCACATCTCTCGCAGCCTGGCTGTCCAGAGTGGGATCCATGAGGAGGGGGTTGCTTGATGGAGTGGAGGGCAGCTTCTAGCTTTGCTTTTGCTTGGCGGAACTGCTCGCCTTGTCGAATTCTCTGGTCCAAGGAGAGCGGATATCTGGGTCCAGCACCGGCGAAACGGCTGGGAGGGCCTGCATGACTGCGAATTTGAAGGTTAACGCTGATCAGAGTTAGCTATGATCTAAAGAAGAAGCTATTCGCCATCTGATTTCTGGAAAGGGATGAAAGAAAGAAGAAGTGAAGATCACGTGGGCATCACGTGTATCAGAAAAGACTCACTCCATGGTGTCCCCATGCGGCATCACGACTTCTGCCCCCATCAGGGTCTTCTTAATATCATCTGCGACCTCTATCTCTAAAAGATGGGGCCTGTTCTCCTGGTTGATTGCGACTTGCGCTCGTAGGTGCGATCTCCAGATGTTACCTCCAGCGAAGGGAGGTTGAGATTGGCGCAGATTTTAGCGTGCTTTCGGAGACAAGGTTTTTCCACTCCGGTATCATTTTCCAGCCTGCTGAATTGACGTCTTGGCTGTCAACTCCTGCGATCGACCACAGTTCACGATGGTATGTTATGATCGTCCCCGAATGGCGGTTTGCATCTATTAAAGAAGCTAACGTCATTATCAGGCGGACAAATTACGCGCGCAGCAACAACTCGAGGCTCTCCAAGCACGTTACGTTGGAACCGGGCACGCAGACACCACGAGATTCGAGTGGACGAGCAATATTCAACGAGACAGCTATGCGAGTTACATTGGACATCCACCATTGTTGAGTTACATGGCTATTGGAATGGGAGAATGCAGAGAGAAGGTCAGGGCGCAGATGGTTGAGGTAAGTTCAGCTGCTCGAAGGACTCGAGGTGGTGGAATACATGCTGATGTGATGCAATAGAAAATGATACAACCAGTTGGAAAGCCGCCGGAGGTGCAGGATTGAACGCTAGATGGAAGCTTGATTTCGGAATTCGAGGGAAAGGGATGAAGCCCTGTTTTTGGGGATGTTGTTATCAGGCATACGCTGGGAATAAGGAAATGGATTGGGCCATGATATCAAATGATTAGGGGCTTCCAAAGGCAAACGCCATCCTTATGGTATACCTCGGTGTCTCGCAATGTGTAACGGAGTAACCGCCACGTTCTCAGCAGAAGAAAACGATCAGAGAGTAGGAGAACATTTTGCAGATGCCGTGCAACACATATTGGATTGTATTTCACCACAGAACGTCTGTTGCTATGCAAACATCTGCCAAGCCCAATTAATTCCTGAACTCTGCTTGAGTATATTAATCATCATCCTCTCCTCCTTCCGTTGGCTCTTCTAGCAGTGCCTTGGACTGGATCTTCATTTCCTGGTGCCTCCCCTTCGGTGTCCTCTTCCTCAACATTCTCGTTGCCCTTATTAGGAACCTTTCTCACTTCCATACCTAAACTTCGTTGCATCCGTTTCTCCAAATCGTCAGGAGCACTCTCCCCGTAAACCTCACGCACTAAGCCCTGTATTCCACTGTTCCCAATCTCGACCTTACCCCTTGGACCAACTCGCCAGTGGGTCGTCTCGTCATCTGCGCTCTTTTCAACAGATTTGTAGATGTATCCATGTTTGATCATTCGCGCTAATGTAGCTGCCGTCGTATCAATTCCGGTATTCTTGCCCGAATTGAATCTTTCCAGGTAATTCATCAATTTGTGATCAGGTAGTTCACCCCCTGAACTGAGAGATATGAGGGAGACTATCACCGAACAAATTCCCATATACGCTGCTTCTTCCTCTTCGCTTCCAATGATTGAAGGCGGCATAATCTCGGCAACGCGGTATTCGGGTGGGAGGATGGTCGTGAGAATCCACGATGTAGTTGACTTGGAACCTCCTTTCGTCTTTAGGGCAGCTGTATCGTGTCAGCCAGTGCAACTCCGCCACAAAACATGCGGCTGACCTCTCTTCTCCTTCATCGTGACTTTTTCTTTTCCAGGAAGCTCCAGCATCTCCATGCCAAATTTAGTCCGCAACTGATCTTGTGCAGCGGCGAAGATCTGTTTGAAGTTGTTTCCACGCTGCTTTCCAATGACCTTCTCAGTGATACCAGTTCTCCGGATTGGCAGTCTTTGATATTCACAAGCCAGCGCATATCGAACGAGTTTCTTCACGAGCTGATCTTGGCTGTTTGGTTCTGCGTCTACATCTGGCATCTCTTCGTCTTCTTCCTGTAATTCTTCTTCGGAGTCATCTTCGGATTGAGGAGCTCTTCGCCGGTTTCGCTGCGTGCTCTGCGCTTGTGATCTCTCTTCGTCCTCTTCGGACTCGTCCTCCTGAGCCTGCGATGGATTAGAAGCTGCCTTGTCTGGGGAGATTAAAGCCGTACCGTCCGTCGTCTTCGTGCTGCAGAAGGCATTTCTATTATGTTTACGACATTCAACGCCTCAAACCAAAAGCTTCGTGTGCGAGTCGCGCGCTGGGTGAAAAGTGGAAAGATTTTGCAGTTATTGATATGGGATGCTCTTCGTACAGTAGGGAGACGCGTTTCACGCGTTCTACAGTACTTCAAAAGTTTCGGAGACTCGGCTGCTTTTCTCCGAAGTGACCTCCTCGAAAAAATTCCACCAACACATCCTCATCTGGCCAAGAGTCGCATACATGATTATTCGGCCTGCATCGAGGTCGCACATATGCCTCAGCTGTCGGCGAAGCTTGGCCAAACGAAAACGTCCAGCAGCATACCATTTTGCTCGACAATTCACAACTTCGAACCTCCAGCAGGATTCATCAGAGCCTCGAGATGAGACACCCTCAACCAACAATGGCGATGTTGTTCGAAAAGACTTCGATTCGGGTCCAAAGCTGCCCAATCAATCAATCTCTCGTCGACCTCTCGGCCGTCTTCATGGGCATCGCGGATCCAAAAGTCGAGAGGATCTCGAGAATCTGCAGACGACCAGCTTAGGTGAAGAAGCGAACGTTATTGTGCTTCGAGACTCACGCATTTCAGTTTACGAGAAACGAACCAAGTTAGAAGACAAGCAGGCAGAGCATATTGATATCTTGGGCCAGCTTGCGGACGAAAGAGGCTTGGTTGGCAAGGAGGATGTCAACAGCAATATCGATGGCTTAAAACCCCAAAAAGGAGAGGAGCCCGAAGATTGGAATGATATCAACGACCTGGTGAAGCAATTGCAGGACGGTTTCACGATAACACAGTTGGAAAGATACATCGAAAATTTCGAAGGCAAACGGGAACCTATAAACCCCCCAGAAGAATGGATTAGTGAGACAGAGACAGCATCCATTCTGGCAATCACTCCTTGGCAGCCAGGTATATCGGATATCAAAGACTACTTCGATAATGATCCCCTGCGCGGTTACTTTCTCGAGTCACATACTTCCAAGCAACGTGTAATCCTACGATTATTGCGAGAGTGCTGGATGGTCGAGCTGCCGGAACTCGAGGAGGGTTTAGGCCAATTTGAGATGAAAATCAACCTCGATGACCTTGTGGTCCTTCTCAGTGAGTTAAATCAGGTCTCCCAGCAAACTTCAAACTGACACAATGCAGTGGGAGATAAACCTGTGCTTAGCGGTATACGCAACAAATATCTGATACTCGAAGGAGAAAATTTAGAGGCGTTCCCATCCCGGAGCGCGGTGCGACTTACTACCACACATGCCAAAAAGAATTTGATTGTTGAAGCCGTTGCAGAGGCAGTGAAGAGTATCGAGAAGCGAAGACTTGCTCTTGGAGATCTGTACCCTGCATCACTCGGGACGCCTACCACAACAAGGTTAAAAAACTGGGCACGAAAAAATTTCGACGACGAGGTCCTCCAAGAACTGAGCCGCACATCCAACTCATCAATTTCAAGGAAGTCAAGACACAGGGTAGGCGGCATCCGCTTTTACTGGTCCCCACTGACAAAATCAGATCCTGATATCCTCGACTGGGGGGAAACCCATTTCAGGTATTGATATTGCCACCCGATACCTGTTGACGGCTGAGGATTTCTCGGACAGAGTTCAATATGAACTGGCGACCCATACTCCTGATAGCGGAACGGGGACTTTGATCACTTATAACTTGGTCAGAGGCCTTCCTTGGCGAGAAAGGCTTCGAAATTGGTCACGATGGATATCCCCAACTATGCAGAATGATCTTCTCCCTGTCGAGTTAAATCTGGATCCAAACAAGAGTCCACCCACCACAATCCTGACTGCCCCTGCGAAGTCCCGAGAAAAGTTGAAACCAGGAAGGACCAAAAAAGCAAAGCCAGTGGGTCAGGAAGACGAAACGACTTATTGGGGTTCGGATCTCTTCACGGAGACCTCTGTACTATTCGGAAGCATCCTCCATAGTCCCTTGCAACCAATGAGCAACCTTGTTTCAGCCAAAATGCTTGCAAAGGATACAGTCGCTCACACCTTCTCTTCGCACGTCCCTAACATATCACGACTACTCAGCAAAGCCGATACGAAACGAGATGAGCAATCTTGGAAGGGCGGAAGCCCCATTGTCAAAAAACATGTTCTTGAACACTTAGTCGTGCACTTCCAACCGAACCCCTTTTACATACCATCGACTGCAAAAGGGGAGGTCATGAGAGGTTCTCTCGGCGCCGCTGCCTTATCAGCATTTCCCCCAATAGAAATGCTCTTCGATATCGAGGACGATGCAGCCAAGTCAGTCAAGCTCAAATACATTAGGGCCGTTACCCACGAGTCAAAAAAGGATGTCATGCTTCCAGGAAGTGCGGTCGATCTTCGATTTCAACGGCGCACGACGACTAGATTAAAAAGGAGGTACATTAACCAAGTGGAGGATTTTCTGAAGAAAAGTAACTTGAATCTCAAGGGTCAGAAACGTTTGGCGACTCCCCCTTCGATCATACTTCCGATCTCCAGCACCATTTGCCGCGAACCAGGCTTCAAAGTTCTAGATGGCAAGGCGTCGAAGGCTAGCAGTGAAGCGGGGGAAGATATTCGTGATGTGGAGTACCTGTACACAGGCCTCGAGATCCGCAAGACTCGGATATTCAATTACAAAGGATGGGTTCTTCTTTACACTAGCTGCGAAGGCGGCAAGGCAGGCGGGGCACGCGGCGAGCTAAAGCTTCGTGCAAGAAAAGACGCGGAGGTGGCTTCGGAAGAAGACTTTTTGCAGTTTGCGTACCAGGTGGCGCGCATTATCACCGAGGGTGAGGGAGACGATAAAGGCATGTTTGAGTTGCCACTCCTACGGACGGTCCAGGCTAGAGACACGAGAAAGTTGGGAAATAACAGGAGTCCACCGTTGTTGGTTAGGCAGGTTACGAGTGAGAGTCCTGAGGGGTGGCATTTTGGGGACAAATACGTTGCCCACAGGCCGCTGCAGTGGAGTCGGGATGAACATGAGCTGGCGGGGTCAGAACCGATGTTAAAGAAGGAGAGGGAGGAGAGGGGTGTGGATGAGGGAGACAGTGGCGAGAAGAGGAATGATAGATAACGGATGGGAGTTATGGTAGTGATGTGTATATTATGTATAAAGCGTGGATTAGATACGGTGCACAGCATTGTATGGGCTGCATATACTGTACGATTGTTGATACACCAGGTCGAATAATAGATTAGGATGAATCCAACTCTTACCATATCAGACCCTCGAAGTGGATTATGATTGGCGAATTAAATGAGCGTCCGCAGCTGAGAGTCTCCCGTTGGCGTCTAAAAGTTCTCCTGTATGAAGTGGAGAAGGAGATGTCGCCAGTCGGACGGGATTTTCAAGTTCTTCATTATTATCTACGTAATCACTCGGATAGGGAATAGAATGCTATGAACTGATCTCCACCAACGAGGGAAGAAAGTTTGCTTGTTCTAACCAATATTCAGGTTCATGAGAGGGTGATTAAAATAGTGGTCTAGGGTCAGATTTGGAACATAGCGGCGAAAGCCTGTAAGGATTTGATGCAACCCTCCACCACACACCCTGGCCGTCGAGGCTGAAATATCTGCAGCCACCAAACTCCTCTGCAACACCGTCACATTTTCAACTCCCCACCTCATTATCGTCAGCCAGTTTTCATCCAAATTTCAAATCCACCCAGGCGCAGAATGAGCAAGATATGGGGTGATCTGACACTAGGCTGCGCTTCAAGGAAAGAGGAGTATAGGTCGTCTATTGACCGAGGTCACGGTGTAAGCTTCTGGCGCTAATTCTCAACATGCCCCTTCCTCTCAAGCCTCGTTGGGGCATGCCACACAGTCGAGTTAGACATCTGCTTGCTGCTTGCACTTTTATTCTCGTCTCATACTATTACGTCTACCGAAGTCCAAGTTTCAGTCTCGGGTCTTCCAAACCAAGAGATGCCGCCGGCAACTCCACACTCGGTGTAAGCTTTCCATTCCTGTCCTTCTTCGTGCGATATCAAAGAAGGGCAATCTCGATCTGCAATTTCTAATTTTCTGCTCGTAGTTCCAGAAGATTATTGTAATGTCACAGCGCTCCAGCTGGAGAACAAGAGGTCTCCAGGCTGGCGCCAAATATTGCGGGATCGACCTGGACACACCAATCCAGCCCCCGCTAACGGACGAGATGATTGCTGCTTTCCAAAAGATGGGTCCTCAAGACCCCCCTCTTCTAGACAGCTTAGGCCAAGTCCGCAACTGGCTATCCATGCTCGATCTGATCAAGTACATGGTGGCGCAGAACCTAGAATCCGCCTTGATCGTTGAGGATGACGTGGACTGGGATGTTGAGATCAAGCAGGAAATGAGAAGGTTGAGTGATGCAGTAAGGGAGTTCACGAGGGTTGACGAGGAAGACAAGAGTCCGTATGGGAAAGCGTGGGATGTGTTGTGGATTGGGCATTGTGGTGAGCCTACAAGAAACGATACACGACGACTAGAATACGAGGATCCTACCGCAACATCACGGGAGAAATATATCGGTTGGTCAGGGCGATATATGGATGGCATTACGCCCGGCCATCGCGTCGTTCAGCGTAGCAAGTTGACATTCTGCAGCTATGCAATGGCGATGTCTAGAAGAGGAGCTCAGAAGGTGTTGAAGTACGCTGGGAAGGCGGAAGGTAAGAGTTATGATATGCGGATGCAGGGTGGCTGTCGAAACAAGGACTTGAGCTGCTTGGTGGTTAATCCGGAGCTGCTGCATCATTATATTCCCCCAGCGGAATTTGGACTTATAAGTACTGTGGGAGATGCTAATGGTGACGGGTCAAAAGCGGAAGAAGAGGAGTTTGAGCATGTTATGGGGGCAACGCCAAATATATTGGTTAGTGCAAGGTGCAAAGCGCTTTTTGGGAGTAGGTGTCCTGGGGCTGGCCAATAAGGTGGTGGTTGAATTAGATACAGAGGCTTCGAATATATATTTGTGATCTGAAATATGGAAGACCATTTTCGATACGCAATATCAAGATAAGTCCCGTTATTTCGTTCTACTACGGGGTAATTATTACAAAAAAACCTTCACACAAAACATAGACGCTCACTGTGGAGACTTTGCCGTTGCTCCTAAAATACACGAGGATTCTTCAAACAGCATAAAGCAATGCAGTTAGAATTTTTGAAACTGAACGAGTAGTAAGAGTCTCGCTCTAGTACGCTCGTACCAATTGGCTTGTATCCCTAATTGAATCTCGTGCGACCGTAAGATGGACAATGTGAATTGAAACAACAACAAACTGTCAGCAGCGGCATAGAGAGTTTAATTGGGCTCATTTAAGTACCTTTATAAGGATCACATTGGTTAGCATGGCCCTGATTCTGGCGTGTGGGTGTGAAGAGCGTCGAATATCTATGCATGGAGAGCCAGAATGCTAGTGGTGATGCAAATAGCCCCATTTGTGATATGGAATAAAGACAATACTACGGTATACTGTCAGCAAGGCTCATCAAAAACTACGTTTTGGGTTTCAAATTTTCGTCAAGTTGTGCGTGAATGGAGCTCCGAGAAACGTTACCGACAGTAACGCTCCCCTCCCAAGCATCATCATTCCATAGCTATGACCTGTATTTATTTAAGACTTAACGTGCTCCCACACAATTTCAGCAATAGATTCAATAGAGTCAGCGCGAGGAAATCAAGCGGTGATATGTTATGTCTGACTGACCACCAAAAAGGGGCGTCAGGACTTCAGAACTTAAGAGCTAAGGCAGATAATACCAAGCTGCGCTCCATAAATTTTGATTCAGACTCAAAGCCGGTCGCCGATTATTCTGCACCCCAGTCTCACAACACGTAACAAAATGAAAATAATATATGATTAACAGCAAAAAGACATCGAAAATGCCTATCCTATATTACATGTAGCGAATTTTGAGATTCCGCGCTACGAAACGCTTGAATCTGAGGATAGAGCAAATTCAAAAATTGGTCCCAGTACCAGTTGTACAACTATTCGATGACAGAGTAGCGAGTCTGATAGAACGGTTGGCTTTGTAGGTTCCAAAGTTGAGTTCCAATTATCCTGTTCCCCTTTATTTATAAGTCAACTACACTTCGCATTAATCCTCTGCAGTTGTGCATAGCAGTGGCAATTGTGCATTACCTTTTGACCGGTGGTGTGCCCTACGTAGCATCATTGCTGCAGAAGTCACTAAAGTATCCCAAATAGGAAGGCAGAACGGAGGTACTCATATAAACTCGCTAGAACGGAGTGGTATGTGATTCAGTGCCATAAGCAGGTACAATACTTGAAATGCAGAGCCTTCATGTGGTCCCGTAATACGAATTTAGTGAATTAGCAAGTATATAAAGAGAGATTGCGAGAGCCCTCTCATCTCGGACCGGGATACAACCAACATGGACAAGAACGATATTTGCAGAGAACGACTCCCCAGGTTTCTTTGCTCTATATTAGGATCATTTTCTGCATGATCAAACATAGATACTACTTCTTCGCTTCTGCTTGCTCACCATCATTTTTCTCTTTACGGATAGATTGCAGGAAACTGACAATGAATAGAAGATTGACAACAATAAAAACATTATAAACTCCCTAATCGCCCTTGATATCAGTTATAGAACCTGGCGCGACGGCGTCGAAGAATTCGTTCTCTAGTGCAATACACGTGTGGAATTTGAGGCGCTTTTAGCGTGAGACCACCAGGCACAAATCTCCAAGCCCGAAAAAGGATCGAATGTGTCTTTGTTCTTGCAAGGTGACGACCGACAGGCTTTGCAAAAATGTGCTTTTATATTAGATAGGCGAGGCGGAGGTGGGCTACCGAGAAAGGAAAGGGAGCAAGAGCAATAGTTGTTTAGCAATGGGACTGCGACACAGTGCTGGTGGATGAAAAAGAATAGAAGTAAGTCGGGGGGGTCCATGGTATAAAGGGTGAATCAAGGTGTATTTTAATTATTGCTTTTGTTAAAGAAAGACCTCCTTGAATTGGAGCCCTATTGCTTACCATAAGAGGTGACCACCTTCTTCAAAAAGAGCATATTGCCGTACTGGAAGTAAAGGACAAGCTTAGCGCCTCATCTTTCTGGTAAGTGTCTTACTACTTTTGGCAGCTCTTTCAGGAAGGTATTACTTGGTTGTGGATGTAGTAACGTCCATTATAAGAACACAGGCATGACTAATAACAGGAAAGCCTTCCATATTTCTTCTTTAACGCTCTAGTGGTCAATATAGAATACTATATAAGGGTCAGTCTCCGAGCTTCTTTGGGGTCTCTTCAAGAAGCCAATTGCCCGAACACAAAAACATGTTTGCGTGGCTGAAATGCGTCCGCCCAGTACGACTGTTCACAACTTAATCCATAACTTACAGCACGTTCGATCGCCCCTTAATCAATCTCCATGCCTAGCTGACTAGCGGAAGCCTGAACGATGCTTGAGCGAGAAACGTGACAGCAAAACAGCACTTGACAACTAATAGAACTTTCTAGTGACTGAGATAACAAGAAAGACTAGACTCTACAATAACAAGAGAAGATTACGACTTATATAGAGCATTATGTTCCGACTTGACAGATTTCAAGTTTCGACCATGTTCAGCTCAGTGCAGTAAGAAAGCCAATCTTGTAAAGTAAGCTAAGATTTGTGATACCGAAATCAATATCGCAGCTTGAAAAATATTTATATACATATATACCGCTTGTATTGTGTGATTGGTGGTGAAGTATCTAGATACATAATCTTGACTTCCAATCTGCCAGTGACTACCGGCCCGAGGAAAACCCGAGACAACTTCCTTAAGCTCCCGAAGCAGATTTCAGCTTTTGCAATGTGATGTGGCGAATAGTTACTAAAATTGTAATTGGAGATGTTGAAAACTATATGAAGATCGCGGCATAAAGCGACGGGACTACAGGGCGTTTGAGCCCTCAGCACCCTAGAACATGGGAATTTATTGATCATGTCCACTACAAGTCCCTGTACTCCTAGCCTCTATGCCCTGAACTGCTACTTAGAGGCGCTGTGAGACATCCAAGGATTATAGCACTGCTGGCAGAGTAACTATAGCGCTAAGACACGCTATAGGTGCTAGCGATAGGCTTATTTAGCGAAGCAGCCCCTGGTGGACAAGCCCTAAAAAGGCGTGGGACCCCTTGTCCGTCGCTTACAGCACACTTTCAGGGCAGGAGCCTAAAATAATAGGGCATTTCCAGTCTCTTTAGTGGACGAGCCTGCTAAACATAGGCCCTGTAGTGAAATTACAGCACACATCCCCTGTAATCCCGTCACTTTATGCCGCGATCTTCGTATATATTTCGTTTCAGATTGGCTGGTGGCAGGAAAAAGGCAGACTTGTTGCAGAGAAACGGTCCAGAGACGTAAGCCTGTGGCCAAATATTCTCTTGTGTGTGCTCGCAGTATATTTCTGTAGCCTATGGAAACCCCGAGTTACGCTTTGAGTGAGAGATCAAGATTTTGCCTTCTTCTTAAAGCAGCAGATTGCTGGTCCCCTACTTGGCAAGATAAAAGAAACTGACAGCAAGCCAGCCCTTGACAACAAACAGCTCTATTAAGAGTTGTGAAAGTCAGACTACGATCCAAAGGCAGAGCTGAGTCAGTAAGCCATTGTAGTACCTTGTGAGATCCGGAGAACTGAACAAGATGACGTGAAAACCCGAAGTGAGGTTCTTGAAAACAATCTTTTGAATGAGTACCCTTGAAATGAACTTGTTGTGGGATATAAATAGTGGAGGATATGGGCAGATGTGCAGCCGAGTCACTAAGGTTCTGGTTCGTAGGTGATCACAATGAGGTGGAGTCTTTTGCATGTTTGGGCATCTATAACTTCGGATACCTCTGTGAAAATTCACGACTCAATAACACGAATAAAAGGAATTGCGCGTGCACGCATTCGGGGATCTGCCAGTGAACACCCGCATCTCGAGTTGTCAAGCAGAATGGCCACACAGCAGTCAGAATCATACAACGCATTGAATGCAATGCATTTCCAAGAAAATGAGTTTATTGCTCTCTCAACTGCGATTGTTGGAGCGTTAGAGATCGATTGCTCGCGAGGAAACGTATCACGCCCACTGCACTGCGAATTGTATGCGAAACTTGACTGGAGGGATTGAGCAGTGACAGTAACGCGCCACTTGACAACAAGTCGACATTGACAACAGGTTCAATTGGGAAACACTAATGTGAATTTCCTAGAGAAAAGAGAGGTTTCTATGGCTAGTATCCAAATGATAAGAGGAAGGGTGATTAATAATGCTGGGTAGGTGCAACAAACAGTGGACCGGAAGTTGGGGGCACCCCGGAAGGCTCAATTGCTCCAAGTCGAAGAGGCTGAGGAACACGAAGCTGATGAACTTGAGGCTTTTTATACCTCGAGGGCTGGGATCCAGAACACTTTCTGACACTTGACGGAGCAACACCTGCATGCAGTAGAAGAGGAAGCGGAAGGGACGTGTCGAGAATTCCTCCCCTGAAAAGAGATTTTACTTAAGCTGCGATATGTTCACAAGTGTCAAGACTGAAATATGTAGTACCATACTCCTGCAATCCTGATCGTCTATAAAAACGATCATGAGGTGGGGTTTTGGCTCGCTGGACATGGCCAAGAAGTTGTTGCAGTTGATTTCACAATCCTCGCTGTACTTGAAGTTTCTAGTCAGGCGGGATTCGGGTTCTCTGTGGATATTTCCATGGTTCGTGGATTCGAAATGAGAGTTTAGCACCCGTGTTGTGACGAAGCAGGAGGGAAGGAGGGTGGATCAGCCTCGCAGCGAGAGCTTTGACAGCAGCTTTGCAATTGAGAGCAAGTCTACACTTGACAACAACCATTTTAAGAAACACCAAGGGTACATCGATGGAGAAAGGCAATTGAAGCGAAATATAAAATCCCGGTGAAGAAGGTCATGGATTTCAGCAGTCCGGGAAGTGACGTCCTAATAACAAGAGTCGATCCGTTCTTGACCACACGAACATGTGGCAGTCTCATACTTCTGTCGGTAACTAGCTTTTGATACAGGCCATCGTGCGATATAAATAGCTCGCCAAATAAGTAGAAGTGAAGGTGATTCAATGAGGCCCCAGTTCGATGATGGAGTTGCCGCGTGAGCCGACGCTGGCCGGATGACTCGAGCGGCGAGGACGTGGCGGTCAAGATTGCGGCTCTTGTCTATAGTTGAGGGACCCAAAAGGGTAGAAATTGAAGGACTGTGAAATATGAAGGCGAATAACATCTCTAGGATATACGGGAAGTGGAGATACAATCACAACCTAGTGGAGGTGGGTGGTCCCGGAGGTACATTGCGGAGTACCCCTCCGGCACTGGAGCCCAGAATCGAGATTTGCAGATACAAATGAAAGTTCAAGTCCAACCTGACCTCGCAATTTAGGAAAGGTAAATCGGAACATTACAGTGCCAATATCAAAAGCAAAGAAGAACATTGCAGGGCCTTCCTGCACGCTCAGGCAATGTCTTGCAGGAAGTACTGTACTCCGTAATTCTGGCTTAACCGCCCCGCCTTTTCACGTGCCGATGCTTCTGCAAGCCAACCTTGATGTGGAAGAGAGCGCTCGGCAGTTGACTCCTGGCTTGATGCTTGCGGCACCGAAGACTCAATTTATATGTGAAAGTGACTGTTCGGCGTGTGGAAATATACATCGGATTCACCTGTGATGGGGTGAAAGAAGGCTATGTCATGGACTTGGGACTTGTAGCGGGGCAAAACTCGAACTCAACCCTAGCGTTGTGTGATTGGCTCGCTTCAGCAAAATTCAAACGGCGCTAGCGTTGAGCGGGCTCTGGCTCCGCTACAAAACTTCTTTCTGCCCCTCCACTCCAACTTTTCCTCTTTGTCGCACATACCTTGATTCAAGCAATCATTCTGTGCAGTAGGTTCATACCATCAGATCTATCATCAGAACCGTCTTAACTAACATTCTGCCCCCAGATTCAACCTCTTTCCCGAAACAAATACAAAACCACACACAAACCGACAAAAATCCAACACCGTCAAGATGGGGTGAGTCAATCGCGATCTGCCATCAACACTGCCTCGACAGCATCATGGCAGCGTTGATGTCAAGCTTAATGGACTCCTGGCTGACCCGTCTTCGCGCTGTAGTAAGGAAAAGATGCACATCAACGTGGTCGTTATCGGCCACGTCGATTCTGGCAAGTCCACCACCACCGGTAAGCCTGCCTCCTCGAAGCTCAATCTATGCCTCGAACATCGCGCTCACATACATAACAGGTCACTTGATCTACAAGTGCGGCGGTATCGACAAGCGTACCATCGAGAAGTTCGAGAAGGTAAGATTTCCACTTCGTTGTCGCCGTGGCACAAATTTCCACCTTATCGCGATTTTTTGCCCCTCGGTGGGGTAGAGATTCGCTTCCCACAATCTGCAAAATTTTGCGCCCGGACATTTTTGGCACGACAACGAGCGTTGATTGCTGCCCAACAATCCATTTCACTTCTACATCGCATCAATTTCTCTTGTTCAGCTGCTGATCCATTTTACAGGAAGCCGCCGAGTTGGGCAAGGGTTCCTTCAAGTATGCGTGGGTTCTTGACAAGCTAAAGGCCGAGCGTGAGCGTGGTATCACCATCGATATCGCTCTCTGGAAGTTCGAGACCCCCAAGTACTATGTCACCGTCATTGGTAAGTGGCCTTGCTGCAAATCATCATCTGCAGCCGCTGATTCTGTGTAGACGCCCCTGGTCACCGTGATTTCATCAAGAACATGATCACTGGTACCTCCCAGGCGGATTGCGCTATTCTCATCATTGCTGCCGGTACTGGTGAGTTCGAGGCTGGTATCTCCAAGGATGGCCAGACTCGTGAGCACGCTCTCCTCGCCTACACTCTCGGTGTCAAGCAACTCATCGTCGCCATCAACAAAATGGACACCACCAAGTGGTCCGAGGCTCGTTTCCAAGAAATCATCAAGGAGACTTCCAACTTCATCAAGAAGGTCGGATACAACCCCAAGTCTGTCGCTTTCGTTCCAATCTCTGGCTTCAACGGTGACAACATGATCGACAACTCCCCCAACTGCCCATGGTACAAGGGTTGGGAGAAGGAGACCAAGGCTGGCAAGTCCACCGGCAAGACCCTTCTCGAGGCTATCGATGCTATCGACCCTCCTTCCCGTCCTACCGACAAGCCCCTCCGTCTTCCTCTCCAGGATGTCTACAAGATTGGAGGTATTGGCACGGTGCCCGTCGGTCGTGTCGAGACTGGTGTTATCAAGGGTTTGTGCCATTGAGCAATTCGTTGATTTACATTCGCTAATCTTCTTTGCAGCTGGTATGGTCGTCACCTTCGCCCCCGCTGGTGTCACCACTGAAGTCAAGTCCGTCGAGATGCACCACGAGCAACTTGTTGAGGGTCTCCCCGGTGACAACGTCGGCTTCAACGTGAAGAACGTCTCAGTCAAGGAAATCCGTCGTGGTAACGTTGCTGGTGACTCCAAGAACGAGTAAGCTCTCCACATGCCACTGGAAGTTTTCGTACTAATTCCTTTACAGTCCCCCCAAGGGTGCTGAGTCCTTCAACGCCCAAGTTATCGTCCTTAACCACCCTGGTCAAGTCGGTGCTGGTTACGCACCAGTCTTGGATTGCCACACTGCCCACATTGCCTGCAAGTTCTCTGAGATCTTGGAGAAGATTGATCGTCGTACCGGAAAGTCCATTGAGAACTCCCCCAAGTTCATCAAGTCTGGTGATGCTGCCATCGTCAAGATGGTTCCATCCAAGCCCATGTGTGTTGAGGCCTTCACCGACTACCCTCCTCTCGGACGTTTCGTAGGTTCCTTTGACTCTGAGCCTCATTGGCCATTGCTGATTCTGTTCTACAGGCTGTCCGTGATATGCGTCAAACCGTTGCTGTTGGTGTTATCAAGTCTGGTTCGTGACCACGATATCAAACTCCTGTTCTGAATAAAAACTGACTCTTCCATAGTTGAGAAGTCCGACAAGCAAGGCAAGGTCACCAAGGCCGCTGTCAAGGCCACCAAGGGCAAATAAACGAACAAAACCCCATTTGCCGATCCCGAGATGTCAAGATATGCGAGGGTTTGTGATGGTGGAGCGATGGATGGAGCGGATAGATAGCTTTGCTTTGCGAAGAATGGAAACGGTCTTCTGAACTCTCGACGGCCCATGCATGCAAATCACCGTGACAAAAGTTCAACATACTTTTTGCATTTCGTGATGTAAAACTGTGCATGCAGTTGATGTAGCAAGTTGCTAATGCTTTCCTACTTTTGCCTGATCCATCTCAGCAGTCCCAAATCGCTGATGCGACTGAAGCGATTCCCGCTTGCCTCTCGTATTCCACTGCCATTTCCATCCGACCTTGACTTTTCATGTTTTCCTTACACCTTCTTTGCTTTCCCAAAGCACATGGCTCAACTGACACGCTCTCCTCCTCCATCGGGAATCACGACGTTTCCCATGATCCGATAATTTGTCGACGTATGCTACCGTCCGGGCCCTTCCCGGCTGTCAAACCGCTACTTCATCTTCGTGCTCTCTGCATTCCATCTCTTGCATCGCCTCAAAATTCGAAACTCTTGCCCTGGAGCCAACCTTCGACAGTCCTCGGTCCCTTGATAATCTGAGTCTCTTGCCTTGTTGAGCCCTCGGAAATTAGACGGTGGTGTTGTTGAACCAGCTCCATCGCGTGTCTTTGGCGACCACCACCCTTGCTCTAGAGACAGCTCTAGGATCTCTGATTTTCTCGGAGAAAGGCAGCATCGATGCTGTGAGTATCATGTACATGAGGATCCGCTCAACGAGGCTCCGTATAACGTTTGTTTCGGCAGCGTATAATTTTCAGCGGCACGAATCAGGACGAGGACCGCGACTTCGAGTACTTCGACTCGAACACTGCATCGCTATCTACATTATGGCATACGGTGGAAAGTCATCAATATCCTCCCCGCTAAGGATCCTGGCAAGCAACTGCATATGGGTCCTAGATATTAAGAATGCGGGCTCCAGGAGCAAACGGTATGGGAAGCTACCATGAAAATTAGACTCTAATCACATCTTCACTAATTCTCTTTTTAGAAATGGCGGCAACCGTTAGTAGTTGTACGGAGTATGGCTGAAACTAGAGAGAAAACCACCACCAATTCATGTTCGCTTACTTCGTATGTGGTTACAAACTCGCAAAGAAGAGAATATAAAATCTACATAATGATCGAATTTCTTGTCCATGACTCAAGGTTAACTAAAGTGAAACAAAATTGCTTTGTCGAAGGTAAGCACTTCTTCATATCTCCATTTTAAATAGCATCAACACTAGATGGCATATTCACTCTCCTTGCCATGCCGGCTTGATAACAAGACTGTCCGTCCGCTGAGATAGCTTAATCTCCTTCTCATAAGGAGGAGGGGCGAGAGGAGCTTGGGCATATTCACTAGGTACAGGCTGTATTCTCAACTCCCCCGCCTGCCAATCCCTCTCATCCTCCAGCACTTCATGAGCCGTCCGGCACCGTTCCGCCACTACACTGGGTGCCTCATGCGCATATCTCTTCAACGCCGCGATCACGGTTTGAAAGCCCGGGTCATTGCTCTTTTCAAATCGACACATCTCCCTATGATCTGCCGCAATGCCACAACGCTCGGTGTTGTCGATAATGGGGGCGGCGCTTGATTCTTCAACGATAAAATCGCGAGTGTATTTGAGATCGGTCTTGTGCTGTTCCCAGAAAAAGAAGACGCGGAAATGGGGCATAAGTGGAACGAAGGCAGCTGTGACATCCTGGAGAACTCCAGACTCGGACTCGAGGATCTGGATTAAGGCTGTGGAAAGTGATAGTGCTGCATTGGGGACTGCGAATGAGGCGAGTTTTGTCATGGTGTGTAATAAGCGGGCTTTGGGTGATCCATGGTGAGGGGTGCCGAGAAAGAGGAGAGCAAAGGTACAGGTATAAATAGATTGGAGATGAGTAAGCTGGGAGAACGTTCGACTTGCTGAGTATGCAAGGGCCTGTTGAAGTCAGGATGCGAGTAAAAATGACGAGCAAGAGGGAAACCTACCTTTTTGACAACAATGCCCCCTAGAGAGTGACATACGAAAATAATAGGCCTTTCAGAAGCATTATCAAGCTAGATCATGAATCATTAACTTTGGAACACATGCGCCGGTGATTGGGTTACACTTACATCTCTGTCAGAACACAATTGAGCAACTAGCGTTTGCGCGTGCTGCAGCAATCTTTCTGAACTTGCAACCTTCGACCCGAAGGAAGATACGTTTGCATTATAGCCCCAAGTTAACACACGTGCACCAGGGATGTATCGTGGGAGAAATTCTGGGCGGCTTAGCCAGCAGACCTGCGATGAGCCGGACTGTGTGGTCCAAGTTCGAAGTCTGTCGCCATTGAGACCATGGACTGCAACAATGCTATCGATAACAGCTAATCAGTCTTGACAACTCTCTTTGCTTTCAGATATGGTGGGAGTGGATTCGCTCACTCAACTTCCGGCGCCGAGTTCGCGGGTCTATACAATTCGTGGATTCCAAAAAGCTGAGGTGGTTTTGGAGAAGGCATGTCAAGGCACGAGCTGGGATTGAGATTTACATATCGCAATTTGTATTCTACCACAGTATGAAAACTAAAGTATTGAGCATATGAGGAGATCCAAAGTCGGTACCGGACATGGGAGTTGTTGATGAAAACGCTTCTCCCAAGATCTTGGTCTGACGTTGCTTTAGCCGCCCGGTGTTGCTTTGCTACCAACAACTGGGAACATTTTATTGGCTTTCTTAGATTGAGCTAAACTTCTTTTGGCGCAGACTTCACTTTGGTCAAACTTAGGTTTTATCAAGTGCAGATAATAGAGTGCTTCAAGCATTTTAAGTTAAACACGGCGTACAAATCCCGGCTTCTCCTTACTGCCATCAGACTGAGCAGCATATAACTCCGAGAATAGGGAGTTTTGACTCGTACTTTGTTCCTCCAATACTTTGTCCAGACCAGGCAACTGCATTTTGAGGGCTATAATCTCCTCCTCACGCCGCTGTTTTTCATATATTCTCACCAAGGTCTCTGCTACCCCAAAAGTCAGTGGATCGTGAAGAGCGATAACTTTCCTCTTTGTGATAGCCTCGAGTAGCTCCTTGCAATCTGCCTCTGTTTCGTCAAACAGCCCCATTTTAACCCGAACGTGAACATACCCACACATGATATTGACCCAGTCAGGATGGTCAGCTTTGATGGCCTTAGAGATGTCTCGTAGGATATCTGCAGCGTCGCTCCAGCGCTTACTAATGGCGTATGCGCGGGCAAGGTTGGATCGTGTCATCGTCATACCAACATGGTCTTTGCCAAGCGTACGCGCTACAATTGGAATGATGTGTTCCAGCATGATTTCTGCCTCTTCAGACCGGCCGCGATCGCATAATATCTTGGCGAACTCGTTGACTGACCATAGAGTATATGCATGCTCTTCGCCAAGAGTTTTTTTGCGTGCTTCAAGGACATTTCCAATCAGCTTCTCAGCAAGATTCATGAGGCCAAGAGCGCGGTAGCTGGTACCGAGTTCAGTCCTTGCCATCAGTGTGTCAGGGTGATTCAGTCCAAAGAAGTGCTTCCTTTTTTGGACCACGCAGACCAGATATCTATTGCTTTTCTCGTACTCTCTGAGATGGTGATAGGTTCGGCCCAGATTGAACATAGCATTCAAGGTTATAGGGTCATCAGGACCCAAGTGTCTCATAAGACCTTCAAAAGCACGCTCTCCTGCTTGTCTCGATAGATCAAGCTTCCCAGCAAGCCATAAGCTTTGGGTAAGATCAGATAGAGCGATGCAGTAGGAAACGTGGTCAGGTTTCCAAGGCGGCCAGATGACCCAGTTCGATATTGAGGGTCGGAGCAACCAAGTGGATTTGAGAATATCCAATTGTATCTCGATACATGGTTTGACCTCAAATAGATTCCAATAAACATCGGCCAAACCTTTCTGGGCTTGTAACGTGTCTGTGTGCCGTCGGCCAAGTTTTTTGGTTCTCAAGTCGATAACTTTTCGCCGCAAACTACTGGCTTGCTTCCAGAGGCCATTCTCAGCATACACGCAGGCAAATTTATCAAGTTCAGCTGCTTGCTTGGTGGTCTCGGGAAATGAAGGGAATTGCTGATGTAGCGTTCGCAAAACTGCATCGATGTGTGATAGCAGCTGCCTCCTGAATTGACGTCCGGAGGCTTCAAAGTTTGAAGAGATACAATGTGCGAGCATGGCCGTGGTACAACTCATCCATCGTGCATATTCATCGGGCTTCAGTCGGCTTCTTGCCCACATATGCACGACCGGGTGTAGTGAGCAAGATTTCTGGCTGGGGTCATAATCTATGATGGAGTAATCACACAAGACTCGAAACGCCCTCCGCACTCGAGCATGTGCCTCCTCGTTCAACATAGATTGATTCTGGAGAATGTCTGGATAATCAGTGAAGGAAGTTTCGGTCCCGTTGGTCGAATTCCAGAATGCCTGAAAGATGCTCTCAGGAATTGACTCGAAATGCATAAATGCAAAGACATGCATTATATCGACAGCATCTCTGTACTCAACCGATGCACGTGCCTCAATCTTCCGGAATGGTATCTCCCAAGTGGTAATTATATTGGCATCGTCAGCATTATTGATGTGTGAGTAACTGATCATCTCTTTCCGGTAGCCAAGATAGTAGTGAAGATACTTGTCCAGGGTGTAGATGTTTCGCCGAATTGTAGTCCCAGCGTGATTAACTGCCAGAGCTAAATAACCAAGCTCCGAAGCAATCCCACGAGCAAGTTCTTTCGATTGACTGTTCGAAGTCCCTGATGAAAACAAATGGGCAGATCTTAGGAGCAGTGCCGTTGCCTCCTCAGGGTCCATTCCACGAAAGCGAAAGCTGCCGATTGTTGCTTGCGAGGCAACTCCTGGATTTCTGGTGGTCACTAGAATGTGTCCCTTGTTGCCTACTGGAAAATACTTCGACACATCCATATCTGGGTCATCAGCATTGTCAATGACCAAGATCCACGGCTTTGATTGGGCTGAGAGCCAGTGGATGCCGGCCGCAAAATTCGCGCCTTTTCCTGCTTGTAGAGCCAGTGAGGCGAAGCCAGACTCGGCGTTTTCTTCACTACTGGCATCAATCCAAAATACTCCCCAATAGCTGGTACGAACAGTTAACACTAGTGAATGACCTGGGAAAGTATTGGGGCATCGAACCTCGATCTGTTATCTTCAATATATTTCAGACAGAATTGGGTCTTTCCAGAGCCTCCAAGACCATAAATCACAAAAATCTTTTGCCGGTGGCTCATCGATTCGTCTTGCGGCGCATTTAATGCTCCTTTCATGTCTTTTGCATATAGCTTTCTCCCAGTGAAGTAGTTGCTCGAGCTGCGAAGGACGGCATATATTTCGTTAATATCTTCCGGATTCGTTGCAAGGCTGCTCTGAGCCATTTCTGCGGCTCCGGTGCAGTTTTGGAGCTGAGCCTGTACCTCGTTGCGGGGTTCCTCAGCAGAGAGCCGCCGCTCTTTCCTCCATTTTGATCTTATAACTTCAGGAGCATCTTTGATATAACGGCGAAGTGTTGCAAAGACAACTGGGTACCCGCGATCCTGTCGACTCCTAAACTTGACCATGTCTGAATGGTTTGCCATGATACCACAGCGATCGACATTATGCCACGCAGGAGCAGCTGAATTTTCATCAACTATGTGACCTTTGAAGCCCCTAGTCTTTGTGCTGAGCTGCTCCCAGAAGTACGATATCATGAATTGTTTCATCATTGGAGAAAACAGATCCGTGATATCCCCCAAGACCTCCGAAGACTTGAGCATGCTGAGCAAAAATTGGCTTGGACCGCGGATCTTGTGCTTCGATAATCCCAAAATGGCATCTTTACTCATTCCATTGTGTGGCGTCCCCATGAAAAGAATGGCGTGTGTCGAAACATAAACAGACCTTCTGTGCTGAACCTGATCTCCCTGGCTTGCGCTGGAGAAAACCAGTGCTCGTTTGAGCAAAATGCCTCCAAAACCATGGCAAATAAAGATGATAGGGCGCTCGGAGGAATTCGATAGCTCGCGGAATGCGCAGAGTTCGGCAATTAAGCTGGTTGCATAGGGCAAAATCCCATCCGCGGTTCCACCTGGATTGAGCAGAGTCTCTGTGCCATACCCATATGCTAGCACCCTGGCGTTGAGTTCATCGTGCGGAAAGAGATCCCGCAACCACAAGAGCCCAGTTTGCGGATCAGTCCACGTGTCAAGCTGGCCCTCATAGAGACCGTGAATTGCAACAACACTATTTCCACGCATTAGAACATGATCGCAAGCTCGGCCAGAAACACTCAAGAGCGGAGGGGCATACTCGACCGTCGGCACGCTGGCGGAGGTGTCCAACGGATTATCCTTGCTCAGGACAATAATACTCATGGCAATAAACCAGCAAACATCATGCTTGGTCTCTGATGGGACGAATACACGTGCAGCAGAAGTGAAGAATGCGAAAGGTTAACGAGAAGATAAGGTGCTACCTAACAGAGGGGTAGCTGTACGGTAGCTCCCTGCTGCTTTAGGTAAGCAAGCACATGCTTGGTGACCGTGAGGCCGAAGGCCGATGGTTACACAAGATGGTGATTAAAACCAAAAAGAAAAAGAACAACAAGGTTATTGTTGGTTCCTGCGCGAGAAGCATTGTTTTGGTGGAAACAATACACAGCGTGCTCCTGCAAGCTACACGATAATTCTCAATACCACTAATCCCATTGGTCGCCAAGTGCGTCTCAACGCCAGCCGCCCACGCAAAGAAGACGAGACAAAGCGCTGTCCAATCGCTCCGAAGCACAAGCGCCTATCTCAAACACGACACCCATAACACCACACTCACGACCACAAGTCAATTTGTCAATCCATTCTTCTCATCAATCTTTCTTCCGAAAGCTCGTTGTTGCCCTCAGCCCCACACCAACGCCACGAGACAGTGTTTGGGCTGCTTCGATTTCGCCGCGGCGAGAATGGAGCTCCTCAATTCTCGACTCTTCTTGTTGTGTTGCCTGGTAGTCCCAATTGTTTATCATGTATATAACAAGCGGAAAGAGCGTCAGGTGATTACGCAGCTATACACTTTTCTTCATTCCACAAACCTGCTAACCCGCCGAATCCAGGCTGACAAGGCCTTTGGGCTCCAACACGGTTGTCTTCCACCACCACGGCTGCAAAACCAGAGGCCATTCGGTGTAGATCGCTTGGAGCAAATCTTCAGGGCAAACACAGAGTCTCGGCTCATGGAACTGTTTCTTTTCCATTTTCGGCAGACAGGTCACACCTTAGAACAGGTCTTTCTCGGGACCCCAGCATTTGGAACGGTTGATCCCGCCAACATGGAGGCCATCTTGTCAAGCAATTTCAAAGGTAAATTAAGACTCAAAGTCGGAGGCAGTAGCCAGAAATTTCTGACCGCGTATAGACTTTACAATGGGTCCTCGTAGAGAGATCACGTTCCCTATGTTTGGGGACGGAATTTTTAATCAAGACGGAGACGCCTGGAAGCAATCGCGGGAACTACTCAGGCCGCAATTTCACTTCAAGCAATACTCGGACTTAAATATGTTCAGAGATGCGACCGACAACCTTCTAAACGCGATTCCAAGAGAAGGAGGCGTGATCGATCTCCAACCGCTCTTCTTCCGTTTGACCCTCGACGTAACAACAAAATTTCTTTTCGGCAACTCAATTGAGAGTCTAAAAGTTCCAGAGTCAACGGGAGAACAGACTTTTGCGGAAGCATTCAACACTGCACAGGAATACATCGCGAAACGATTTCGCCTCCTCGATCTTTATTGGCTTATCGGTGGTAAAAGGTTCCGAGATGCGTGCAAGAAAGTCCACTATTTTGCAGACCAAATCATTGACCGCAACCTCTCAGAAAGTTCTATTGATAGTGAAGGGAAATATGTTTTTTTGCGTGCGATGAGCGAGAAAACACCAGATCGCACGGCGCTCAGAAGTCAGATCATCAATATTTTGACCGCAGGACGAGACACAACTGCCTGCCTACTTTCATGGGCCTTGTAAAGTTGATTCTTCTTGCATCACTCAAGTGCATTGACTAACTCTTCTTTAGCTTTCTCCTAGTCAGGCATCCAAATGTTCTCACAAAATTAAGGTCAGAAATTGCCGCGCACGGCAACGCGGAATTGACTCGAACGGAGCTTCGAAACATGAAATATCTCCAAAATATACTCAAGGAGAGTGAGTCTTCCAGTTCCATAAGCCATATTCCCGCTCGCCATCACTAAATTCTGCAGCTCTCCGACTCTATCCCTCGGTACCAGTCAATACCCGCACGACCTTGCGGACAACTATCCTCCCAATAGGTGGTGGGCCTGATAGAAAGTCGCCCGTCCTCGTTCCCAAAGGCACGGCAGTAGCTTACAGCGTTTACACTATGCATCGACGTCCTGATCTCTATGGCATGGACGCTGAGCTGTTTCGACCGGAGCGCTGGGACGAGGACATGCCACTCAACCACGACGAGACGAATGCAAAATGGGGATACTTGCCTTTCAATGGCGGACCAAGGATTTGTCTGGGAAGTAAGTTTTGCCTTTTCATGCTTTAAAGAGCTACTTCATGCTAACGAATATAAGTGGACTTTGCACTTGTCGAAGCAGCATATACGATAGTGCGCATCGTTCAAAGATTCCCTATTATCAAGCTGCCTGAGGGAGAAAAGGTTGAGCTGGCGGGAGTAGAAAAGCAAAGGATAACACTAGTGATGTCTATCACTGAAGGATGTAATGTTGAGCTAAGATAGTAGTGTCTGAAAAGGCAACTGTAGTAACAGAGATCATATCATGCTTCACATCCCATGTATGCTCTCACTAATCTATCGTCGTTCTCTACTGGCGAAGATGGGTTCAAGCTGGTAAAAAGTAATGGCAATATACCAAAAGATCAAGGATCTAAATCACGAGGCAACAAATCATCACCGCGCCTGTGTTTCACAGCAGCTATTATTTTACCACGTCTTCGTTGACTATTTTGATTAATAAGGTTAGTATGTTCGAAGGGTCGGGAGATCTTCAAGGAGCTACCTAGGATGATGCTTAGGAATCTTGTTGTTAGTAACAAGTAGAAAAACCGATTTCTTTTTTCCAGCTCAAGTTCGCCCCTGCGTTTCATTTCCTAGCTCGATACAAAAGCTTGGACTCCACTTCCAATTATCTACCCAAACGAGGCTCAAGGCACTCTTCTTCCTAGTAATAACACCAGTAACTTTACAAATACCGAGACAGTCCTTAACTATTTCTTGTGTTTCTTTGTCATTATTATGAGTTTTTGAGATCTGAATCCTAGCAGGTAATTCTCTTTGATAGGAAGCTTCGCTTTGACTCCTCTTGTCTGTGTCTTCGAAACCAGTTAAATGTTTCCGTTTTCTACTTGAGATCTATTAATATATTCTCTCACTTACTGTTTATTACTAAGCATTAAATGCTCACTGCCGTCTGTAAATGTTCTCAATATGGGAGTAACTCGTAAAGTATGTCACGAATGGAGCCGATGGAGAGTGAAATAATAAAAATCGACTAAGTTTGCGAGAAAAAGAAAACCCCCGTCAAATTGTCAACCAGATATCCAGCGAGAAATATTGGCCCCATCCTCAAAGTCAACAACTCCCTAGCCACTTCAGACGTATTCAAAAATTTAATCCCTTTGTAAAAACGAAACCTTTGAATGTTCACTTACCGATAAATCATTCAGTGTAGCAGCTAACAATGGATGTGCAAAGCTTAATCTTGTTAGATATCTACCAATAGCCTATTCAGTGGTGAGTTTTGCTTCATTGGTCTAATTTACCCCTGCGCCGTCCCCGAGGCGCCACCAACCCACCTTGTTCGCATCCATGATTGATTACGTAATGTAGCCTTCGATCAGATATCACAAAACACGAGAGACGAAAAACAGCAGAGAACAATCTACCAGATACAAATATCGAAACTGACTCTCTCGGCAAGACCTCAGTTCCCAACACTCAGAATGGCTTCAATTTTCGGAATAATCAACGAGGAAACGCCAAAGTTTGATTTGCTGAAAAAAGCAGATGCAGGATACGAGATCCGGAGCTATCATCGGCAGTTGCAAGCTGCCGTGACATTCGTGGGCGCTGGCGAAGGAGCAACAACACAAAGTGGATTCAGGAACCTCGCTGGCTACATTTTCGGTGGAAATAAGAAGCGCAATAAGACGGATGAGAATGATAAAATAGCTATGACGGCGCCGGTAATGTCGTACAACGACCCGAAGAAGAAGACGACGACCATGTCATTCATCCTACCGTCCAAATATCAATATATCGAGGACCTACCTATTACGAACAACGAAGATGTCAAACTGGAGGTTGTTGAGCCCGTATACAGCTGCTGTGCTTCGGTTTTCTGGAAAATGGACTCCGTCATCGACAAACACTCAGCTAAAGCGTCTCCTGGAACTTGTGCGGTCAGACAAAGAGGTCAGGCTGACTGTGGATTCGGAGAATGAGGTCCAGCCAAAACTCGCACGATATAATCCACCTTGGACTATTCCGTTCTTTCGTACCACCGAAATCATTGTCCCTGTTGTGTATACTCCCTCTGGGAGCTGACGTGTGAGATGTCACACTTGTAATTTTCCGGTCAAGGGACTTGTCGGTGAGGTATGAATGCACTGAAAATCTATATTTGATGCGCTAACTGTGTCCACAGGTAAGGGAAGAGGAGACTGAGGGAAATTAGTAGTGTCTAGGGGGTAGAGAAAGGGTTGTTGATGTTTTTTGCTTGCAATAAATGCTCGGATTTCTGACAAATTGTTCAATCAATGACTTTAGCAAATACAAGAGACCGATTTAATTGCATTGTAAACCAGCGTTGAGGACTGAGAGATTTAGATGGGCGTGTTAATAGGACTGCAACCCCTCAGGAATTCGGGCCATGAACAGACGTTGAGGCCACTCGGCGAAACATGCAGGAAGCTTTCACAACCTGGTTGACAACTTGGAGAGATTGAACCCGGGATGAAGTTTACTAAAGTAAACTGCACTTTAGCAGGGTTGTGAGCCCTGTCGTCGTAAGTTTTGTTTCGCCTTTTCCTATGATCGTCCAGTCAAGACTTGGGACTCGGGTTGCTGGAAAAGCTTGCCTATCGATCTTCCCCCTTTCAAGCCCCTAAACTAGTTTCACTCTTATTGCACGTCGCAATTTCGGAACGTTAGGGCTCGAATCGCTTGATCCCAACCTTGTTAGAATTCTTGGGATACTATTGGGTCGATTTTCTCCTCAACGTTTCGACCTCGACTAGAAAATAATTGCGGAAGTGTTTCCGAAAGAGCCCCAAGCTCGATTTCTCCGCCTTCTCTCCATGTTTAGCATGTTTAGATGGAAGCTAAAACACACATAGGCCGCTAAATTTATCCAAATCATAGTTCAAGTGGCGAGCTATAGGCTGTCATCGTTGGATGAGGGAATCGAATAGAACAAGTTCCTGATTTCTCGTGCAAACAATCACGAGGGTAATGCTCTATCGAGATCAAAATGCTCAGGGGGGGTTAAACAAAAATGCCTTATGATAATAACATGACTTGAGGTGGCCATTTTCACCCGAAGGCTGTGTCAGTCCTCTTGGTCTTGTTGGCCCGAAAAACGACCCTTGCCGCCGAGCGCTCGCGACAACCCCCCGTTTCTGCCTTGACACTTTTATCACGATCGAAGTTCCATTGGCTTCATTGAATTGTTGGCCGGAAAATGGACCTTCAAGGGTGTGTGACTCCACTAGCTTCTGCCTCGCACAGCCTTTGCAGCACAGGTGTACCCAGTCACGTTGGCCATGTTAGCATGAAAACGGACATTCAACACTAAGCTATATGTAACTATCCGTCGATGCTGCCTAATAATGATGATCTGAAGTCTGGCTGCGCCGAGGTGTAAGAAAGCCATGGAACTTTTGTATTAATTGATACATCTCCCACCAGCATTTGTTAATTTGAGCTAAGTCTACTTTTACTGCTCTCGCTTAGCTTCTTCTACCCACGTCAATATACGCTTAAGCACCATTTACTCGCCGGTTCTACGGTGGACTTGAGCTATTTATAAAATAGCACAGGCATCATGGTCGCGGAAAACCGATATCAGGAAAACCTGCAATCAGATACCGGAAAGCGCTTTGACTCTGCCAAATATCCATTAGGAGAGATATCGTCTAATCCTATACGGTCTTCCAGGCTCTCACTTTCTGCAAAAGAGCAGCAATCCTCTAGCACCGCGAGTTACGAATCTCGATCAATCGATGACCTGACCACTCAATTCTCTCAAACTCGCATTGGCACAAGACGGTCAAACGAACATCATGGATATCCTTCAGTCACAGATTTCGACCAGGCAGATGCCATTCGTCATGTTATCGAGGAGGTGCTTGCTCAGGACCTCAAAGCCGCAAGGGATGAAAAGCTTCAACCAAACCATCCATGTTTCCAGTTTGCCCGCCGGTTTGCGAAGAAATGGGACATCTCCGATGAAGCCGTCCAGAGTAATATTGAGCTCGCTTGCGGGTATTTGAAGTTTCCAGTCATATTGTTGCTCAATCCTGCTCCGAAACATGAGGACCTTCCTTTTGATCAGATGGTCAAAAATTGTAAGACACTCAAATGGATTGAAGATGTCCTCAGAGAGATTGGCCTCGAACTCGCCGACGTTGTTATACTTGACGCCTGTACGCTATTGGGCAACAATAAAATCGACGAACTTGCACGGGTGGGGAGAAAGGAGGAGGCAATTTCTGAAGCATACGATGTGACGCAGAAAATGCTGCAGATGCTCAAGCCAAACATCATCTTAGCATGCCAATGCTCGACAACCTTCCCAAAATGGGATACTGGGGGACATGTAGTTGCCCGAGAGCTCTGTTCTTCAATGCAACGTGCGAAGAATAAGGAAGTAAGGAAGGTTACCATCAACGACCATATCATCAATGTCGTCCAAGCATATCACCCGAGCAGCTTCTTACGTCTCAAAAGCGGTGGAATAAACAGAAGGCACCACGATCCTTCCGGGGAACTCTTGAAAGGTCTGTTTGATAGAGTATATCTGCCATGTGCGGTATGGAAGAGCCAACAGAGCATTGCTTGAAAGGCGTTGTCAAGCATCTCTACCGATGCAACAGTTAAAGATGAGCATATGAACGAGAATAGTAGAAGGTTAGTACTTATCATCGCGAATATCTGCTTTAATTCTAAAATTTGATAGGAGATCTGCCACGAAGAGATTTGTGCCGACTATGGGGACATACAAATGATTGAGAATTTGGATATGAGGAGGTTTTTGTTCCTCTTTGCTCATCTATACCAAATAGCCCAAGCCACGCTAAAATTCACGATGCACTTTCAAATTTTCAGCTATTTTCTCCAGTTAACTTGCTTTTGTATTATCATGCGTAATAATTACTACAAACAGTTCTCATTTCTGCCATTGAGCCTCAAATTCAGTAGATAGCTTACAGATAGAGAAAGGGCTACTTATTTCTTCCTCAAGCTTGTGTATCCTTCAGAATTCTGCGTATGGTGGTGCATGCGAAGTAGCTAAAGGAATTAAGTGGAAATCAGTTGCTACATTAATTTAATTGCATGCTCACGTACCATAATAGCAGCGTCCCAACGTCACAACGGCCTCCTGCTGCATAACGTCAATAAACATGGAATAGCTTGTAGCTGCATTTGAATCTATCCTCTCGATATTATAGCCGGACTTCACAGATCGTATTTCAAGGCAGGAGACTCGGAGAATTCTGTGTTTGATTCATGAAGGCTGAGGCTTCACACACCAAATTATTCTTATTGCTGGTACAAGTATCTAAGGGTTGGATCCACCAGGGGGTGCAGGAATACGTGGCCCACGAAGCGAAACCCCACCAAAAGTCAATGTTTTTAAAATTTTGTAATTATTTATACTCAATTAATAGAAATAAACCTATTAACTTATAATATTTATAAGAAGTTATATTATATTTTCTTATAAAAGAAAACTAGGTATATGTTATAGAGAATAATTTAATTAATTTGCTTTATATTAAAACTTTATTTTTATAAATATAAAAGAATAGTTTATTAAAAGTAAGTAATATACTATTTTAATTATAGGAAATAATATTAATTCGTCTTTAGATATTAGATCTTTAGTTTTATAAGATTGTCTTCATATTTAATTGCTTTATAAAATTTTGAATATAGTGACTTTTGGTGGGGTTTCGCTTCGTGGGCCACGTATTCCTACACCCCCTGGTGATCCTGTCCTTCACATATCGTCACATTTTATTGTAGGTCTTAGTGATCATGGGTAGTGCCTTTGTTCATTCTTAATATTCTGTGAATCATTGTATAGGATTAATCATAAATTTTGACATCATTTTCAGTTGTTATCGATTGAACAGAAAATTGCACAGGTAAATAAAGTGTGTAGTTTTAAAAGCTTGATAACCTTAATTGCATGGAATAGCTGGATTTACACAAATTCAAAACAAATAGAATAAAACAATGGTAGCATTTTCGTACGCATTGGCTTTTCTTCATGCCATCAAGCTTTTCTCTCCTAATACTTTCTCAGACATCGGCACAAACACTTGCGGCGTCATTGTTGCTGCAGCCGGAGATGCAGCCCCAGCTCTTGATGCTTGGCGTTGGATTGACGCTAGAGCTGCAGCTCACATGCGAGAATTGTACTTCAAGCCAGTTACTGCGGACAAAATTAGGTTTGAATGTGGTTCAAAAATTCTCCAGGACGAGGGGGTTCGACTTTATGCAATGGAGATTCTTAATTCTTACCTTCCATCAGTGACTCCGTTAAAGAAAGTGTCGTACTTCATGATAATCAACTTTAGATTCCTTAAACAAGGCAGTGGGTTTTGGAAGGCTTACCTGAGAAGTACTCATTGCATCGATAGCAATATCAAAGTTCCAGTGCTGACCCAAGACATTGGTTTCTGAAATAGTGCACTGATCGCAGTTGTAGCCGCCAGAAAGCGCTTCTGCAGCTGGACATTCATCAACAATCATGAATGTTAGAGCCTGGGACGAGAGCACTGTTCCAGACGATGATACTGGAGTCAGTTGGTAACAGATCCCACAGGCGCCGCCTGGACCACCAGCATCCGCTACAGTTTTGTCAGATCTTGCCAAAGGTATATTATATTGCATGAAATAAACTAACCGCTTGGGTTTGCACCAAAAGCTAGTTGATTGATTGCAGCCTAGTATTGAGGACGTGTATAAGTAAGGGTTTAATATTCAAACACGAGTGGATTTTGGCATACATAGAGGTAGCCAGGTCCACCACCTTGCTTCCCGCTTGTGGATTTCCCATTTGGAAGAGCATCCACGCCACAAGCGGTACCGCTACTAAGTTCAGTACCGAGGTAGAATTGAGTTGTGGAAGCTGTTCCAGAAGATGGGAGGTAGTATCCTGCAGAATCATAAGAGTTGAAAGTGACGCCAAAAGCGTGAGCGGCGAAGAGTAAGACCAAAAGTTTGGAAACCATTTTTGGAGTTTGAACTTGTTGCAAATTTTTCTTTGTGGATTTATAAAGATGGTTCTGAGGTTTGATCTCAAGGAATGAAGCTATATTTATGTTGTCAAAGGCTCAAGCATGATAATTGAAATACTTTCTTTTCCGTCCACTTCTTCTACGCTGATGGATTTAGCACGGAAGGTGAAGGTCCGTCTGAAATTGAGGAGAAAATCATGAGGTTAGCAACGCCTTACGCGTCCACAGGTATAATTTTTTGAGATCAGGACATTTCCTAGGCATTTCTAAGTTTTGAAACATCGACTTCGCGTTGTGAATGGCGCATTTCTACATAGGATCTCCGTAATGGGATCTCCTGCGCCCGCCCTGCATAAACACACACAACAGGTCCCAAGCTCAAATATTCTAAGAACTCGCCTTTGAAGAATACTCCTCACCGAATGACATAGATCGTTGCCCATGTGACTTAGAGATGCTAACCTAAACGGATGAGGAAATAGCGGAGTGTAATCTTCCGCCTGTGCATCTTTTCCATTATTGAACTTGGATGTATCCGTAGTGGGCTGACTTGGGAAACATGGCTACTGGCTTCAAGCTTACCTGGTCATCTTTCTCACGAACTCTCTCCTGCGCCATGCTCAGAGTTGTAAGAGTTGAAGCCGTTACCACCCGCCTGCCTAAGCCAGCATCTTTTCCTAAGTGAATAAAGAAATCAAGCCTGTGGGTTAATTATTGTTCTGATGACATTCTCCTATCCTCCGAGCAGCAGATGTTCTATATGTTCAATGTTGGAATCATAAATCTGGAGGTGCGCCTTCTGTTTTGCTAATCAATTCGCCAGTTCCATTTACCCTCAGCACCGGTGCATGAGGTTATTTTACCACGAAAGGGATCATGGCTTATGGCTTGCGGTTGTTTCTTCTCATTTTTTATGGTCATACGCCCTGATTCCTACATCTCCTCACGCAAAATGGGTGATAAATCATACTTTCCTTGCTCGATGATGTTCCCATAATTTAGGCAAATCGCTTGTCGGTCTTGTGACTGTAAAGAGAAACTTGGAAAAAGTGCGCTTGCCATCATAGGCCGGAATAATAAATTTCCAACCTCAATTTTCAAACCTTCATCCTTGCGTCTTGGCAATGCATTGGTGGAAATGTGGCGTACTTTGCTACCAGTTCCTGCCTACCCCACAAGAGCCCCCTCTGTACATCCTTGTAAGTCAGCATAGTCAAGGATCTTCCAGCCGCCCCGATCCCAGTACTTCCCGCGCAGATGCGGAAACTCAAGTGCCGGAATTGTATGAAGATTCGGGGTCATTGCCTGGGGAATGTGGGGGGTCCGGGGTTCACCTCTTATGGTACAGGATTGGTCACTAAAACGGCAGCCTGTGAATAGCTGCGCAGGCTAACGTTAAAGTTACAGCAGAACGCTTATCTGATCCGAGGGCTATTAATGAAAAGGCGTGATTTCACTTGCGATGCCAAAAGATGAATCAGAGTAGATAGGATAGACCAAATATCGTTCCTGTCTATTGCTCTCCCAGTAACATTCACCTATTCCTAGAAACAAAAAAGCCTTGTCATTGGTGAAATAAGGCATTTGACTGTGAAGTTCAAAGACGAGATTTCAGATCTATCTAGTCCAGATCAGGCACTGGTAGATGATTCAACAGCTTGACTTTCCTCCCAAGTTTCTTCATCGCCTTCATCGCATTTTCGTCCCTCAATCTTTCTGTCTCCTTCTCATCTACGAGAACGAAATCATGTTTCAGCACCTTGCTGCTTTCCTTGACGCCGTACTTTTGTGCAATTTCCGCATCCGCTGTGCTAAAATCAACAACCAGGGATTTCTTAACGCCGAAGACTGCATCCGAGGTCTCGTACGGGTCGTTGCGGATGTAGAGGGCTCTGGAAGAAGTATATGTCAACATCTCTTGCCCAAGACAGCGAACTTGGGAACCCACGTAATCAAGTGATCCCAACCCTTCTTTTCAAACATAAAATGCATGTGGGCCGGCCTCCATGGATGTCTCTTCAAAAGCTTCAACAACTGCCCTACTGGCCCGTCGTGCGGAATTGGGTACGGCACGGGCACAATCGCCTTGAACCAAAAAACTCCCTCCTTGTCACTGTTCATCACGCACCTCCCATCCGGGCCCTGCCTATCACTATGCTGCACATCGTAATGACCGGTGCTATCCGTTTCCCAGATATCAATCTTCACCCCTTCAATCGGGTTTCCTTTTACGTCCTTGATTGTGCAGAGAACGAGACATGGTTCGCCTTCGGGATCGTGTGACATCAATTCGCCATTGGGAATTTTTTCCGCTTCGTGTGTATGAAAGGGCCCAAGGACTGAGCCTTCGGTTGAAGCGGGGGGTTTGGGGTGGTCAATTGCGTCAACGAGTAGTGAGAGACCAAGGATGTCGGAGAGGAGGATGAATTCCTAAATTAAACATCTAAGTCAGCTTGTAACTCTAGATTATGAGAGAATAGATGAAGTGAAAGGGAACGGGGGAAAGCTCACATGTCGCACATCACTGCTGATCTGCCCAACTCGCACTAGGAAGTCCAGTGCTGCCATCCACTCCTTCGTACTTAATCTCGTCTCTCGTGCAAAGTCGTGCAGATGTGTAACAAGCCGCTCCATTACGTAGGTCAGTCGCAGATCGGGACCTTGCGAATTGATGGTAACTGTGTTCTCAGTGATGTTGTCGATGGTTAGGTCCATCATTGGAGGGACCTTGACGTGTGCGGGGTCCATTTCGGCAGATCGTACCGTTAATTGTATTGGTAGTGGGATTAATTGAAGGAACTTGTATAAGAGAATTGTTGTCAAGTATGCGAAATTGAAAATCCGAGAATTGCTCTCTGGTGATGCTGATGGAAATTGTTGTGTGGGGTAAACTCGATGTGGGGGTTTGGGAGGAGGGAGCAAGGTGGTCGATGAGCTTCGCAGCTGCCTCTATGTTTCAGTGCGGACGAAGAATAAGGTTATATATTTTAAGACAGTCAATTTGAATCTAAATAGAAGAGTCGGTAGGTCTTTGGAGCTATGATCTTTGTAATGATTTGCAATTGCGGGAGGTGCTATGTCATCGGTTCCTGGGAGCGGCAATTGCGGGGTAACTATGGACCCCACGGAAGGGGATAAACACACATCCGGATCAGGTGACTTTTCCTCACTTCAGGTCTTTTTGTGATGACTGGAGTCCTCAGGATTTATATTAAATAGGAACATTTGTTTAGTACAATACACGAAACCCCCGTGATGTCGAGATGGCGGTACTTCGTGAATAAAAAGGGGTTAAGTAAGTAAGCGAAGCCCTTACGGAAGGCCATAAGAACGAGATGTTCCAGCGTACCACGTAGCATCTGGCATGGAGCATGGGCCCCACATGCCCCACACCTCACCAATTTTTTTTTAGTGATAACTGCCTATAATTATAGGGCCTTCCTCACTAATGACTCGGGTCCCACAACTCAGGCCCCACACCTCACCAAATCATTAGTGATAATTGCCTATAATTATAAGGGCTTCCCCACTAATAACTCGGGCCTTACACCTCAAGCCCTATCCCATCAGCTGCCGTTAAGTACGCCAGGTCCGTGCATTGGGTTAAGCGAACCAATGAAATGACGTGTTTCAAAGCTTTAGCGATGTCTCCCTATAATTTAGTGATCCACGCCCTGAAATTTAGCGATATCGTCGCTACAATACAGCGAGCTTTAGCAGCAAGTTTTGGTGTTCCTATCCCTCGCTTGCTTAGTAAGCTGACGTACCTAACCACCACACCAGACCGGCAGCTGATGGGATAACTCACTCTTAACATGAACTTTCGACTCGACTCTCAATTCCCGACTCTCAATTCCCGACTCTCAATTCCCAACTCTCGACTCTCGACTTATTAAATATTTTAATAAATTTTTTTTAAAAGTATAATAAATATTAAATAATAAAGGGACTTTAATTAAGAGAGGGCTTATATAAAAGTTAAAGTATTAAAGGTATTTGAGATATTTGAGGTGTCGCATGTGGGGCTGCATGCTGCATGCTAGATGCTACGTGATACGCTGGGACATCTCGTTCTTATGGCTTTCCGTAAGCCCCTAACTAAAACTCCACAACACTGACTCAGCAATCTTGTCTCAATAGGTGGCTCGCTTCATACGGGTCATCCCAAAACTCAATCTGTTTACTAGAAATGCGACGGAGCATTATTGGGGCCTGCTACAGAATTCAGGTACCCTGAAGTCAAATTGGTGAGGTTACTCTACTGGTTGCCCTGCCGAGAGATCATCTCTTCGGATGGGTCGCCGATATTCCTGTGAAAGAGTCAGCATTGGCTTTAACCAATACAAAGGAGCACTTACGATCAGGACAAGTGGACTCGCAATCCTTCCATGGCTTCGAACACCGATAACAAAATGCTGTCTGGCACCTGGAGCAAATCATGTGCAGACAACCACGGCTCCTCTCAATCAAGTGATTACAACCCGGACACGTCTTCCACCCCTTTTCCTTCGCCAAGGCCTTAACTGCTTCCGTCTCTTTATCTTCCGCGCAAAAACTGCCAGGATGTAGCTTTTTCCTGCAGTGACGACATGTCTGCTTTGAGCATTTCCCACACGTAGCAACATCACCCACGATAAGCCGTGGTGGCACGAACTTTGCGCATTTCGTGTTTGAGCAGAACAACGGGTTCGGCGTTGAGAGCTCAAGCATCATTTCTTCGTACTCCATGGTGAACTCATCAGTTAACCCCAAGCAGTCCCTGATCTGAAGTGCTTTCTTGCAGCACTTAAAGGGCGCTCTCGACCCAAGCGCAGCCTTGAAGGCAGCCTGTAGACAAGTGTTGCAATATCCGTGCTCACATTCCCGCACAAGTTCCTCCCGAGCGTGTTCTTCGAGGCAGGAAGTACACGTGTCAATATTGCTACCCTTCCACTGCTCCCAAGCCTCTTCATTCTTAGCTTCCTGGTCGAACTGCTCTTGTAACTTCTTCGCTTCCAGAAAACTCGCTTCATCAGCTTTGACCCTAGCCTTCATTTCCTTGTCGAGCTCATGCGCTTTGAGCCAATCTTGATGCGCCCTCAGATCCTCGGGAGTTGGAAGCAGCATCTTTGAATTAGCTTGTGTCGAAGATTTCGCGCCACTTGTCGTCGATTCTATTCGTCTAGCCGTATCCTGGTACATGAAGTATGCTAGCTCACGATCGCCATCATCTGCCGTCCCATTGGCGACTTTGTAGGCCAGCAGAAGGTCACGCTCTATTTGCAACTCTCTTTCTTCTTCTAATTGCAGTTGGCGTGCGAGTTCTTGATCTGCGTCTAGTTGGTCTTTCCACGGTTGACTTGAACTGGGAGGACTGGAGGGTTGGATAGGAGCAGAAAATGGTTTTTTGACGGGGCCTTCTCTGTTTCTTTGAAATTGTTCGGCTGGAGTGTCTGTCGACTTCAACATACTGCGATGGCTATGGTCTAAGGAGAGGTGTCTGGCAAGCATGGCGTCTGCGATAAGTTGGGCTTGAGCGAAGTTGCTAGAGCCAGCTTGCCAGGTCGATGCTGTGTTGGTCGCTGGCCGTCTGTCGATATTCTTTCTCGGCACTTCCACCACTGGGCTAGTGCTCCATGAATTTATGGAGTAGGGGTTGACCTTTGGCGTGGGATGAGCAGTCGCTGAGTTATCGTCATCCGTGACCACTTGATTAATGTTAGGTAACGTAGACGACGAGGAGCTTCTCTGTGGGGAAGTTGCAATTGGTGAAGTGGAGAACTGGCTGTCTCTCTTTCCGAGATTGAAGTTCAAGCTGGTGTGCGAAGTTCTTCTCGAATTTTGATTGCTGTCGAACTGGGGAAGTGGACTAGAGCTAGTGCTTGGAGACGTTGGAGATATGCTAGTCCGAGACGAAAACCCAGACGATAAAGACCAAATGCGACTTCTTGCATCAGATACAGTTGAGGCGAAGGAAGGGTTTCGATGGATAGACAGCGTTTCGTATGCCGGGGGTAAACTTTCCTGCGATTGTCTCCTTGGTGTTCCCAGCACTGCCTCGGTGCTGAAAGAATAATCTGGTAAGTCCGCTGGCTCTGCTGCCTGCACTCCTGCTAGTTGGTGTCTTGATTGATCCTGCGGTGTCGTCCGAGATGTATTCCTGATGCTTCCAGTTGCTTTCAATGCCTTTGAGGCAAGGTCTGCAATGTACCGCAGATATTTATTCTTCTGCGAAAACTTTAGAACCAACTCTCTGATATATATAGCAGTCACTTTGGGTGCTTACATGCGTAGTATTCACAACTTGGCCCTGGTAGCTGGGGCCTGCTTCCCTTACGTCTTGAATCTCTGCCTCCCAATCATATGGAGATAACGATGGCATCTGTCGGTGTATATTTGCCGTTGAAGATGTGCCCGACGAATTATAGGACGGAACGATGGGAGCATGCTGTTCTGTGGTAATTCCTTGTGCGATGTTGTTTCTTGGGGTGAGGTCATATCCTAGAGGTAGGGGAAAATCTGTTATTGTCGTTTGCAATGCTGGTGGTTCCGGCGCAGGAGCTTGTGGAGGCGGTATGAGAGGCATCCGGGGAGGTAGCGTGGCTGATCGACTCAGAGTTGAATACGAAGAAGACGATGGGGGAGGCGGGGCAGGCCTCTTAGGAGGCAATGCTACCGACAGAGCTGGTGTTTCTGGGGCATGGGTTACAGATCCCACACGCAAGTGCATTGGCTTTGGAGGAGGTCGCAGGGGTGGCAGGGGGGGTTCAGAAAGCCTCCTTCCCGGGCGAGGAGGGACTGTTGGTGGCTTTGGAGCGGTCCGTAGTGGTGGTGGTAGTCTATTGGAAGGTCCTGCTTCATAACCTGTTTCTGGGAGGACAGTAAGGCCAGTGAAAGGGTTGACATATGGCTCTTCTTCGAAATCGTATGCGTTTTGTGACACTTCGGAGCTTTCGCGTGCTGGCTGAATGGAGTCCGATGTCCAATGCTCGATATTCTCAGCGGAATTGTTCTCACAATTATCCTCGGAACCGAATGTGTATACGGGAGGACACTTTCTTGGACCTTTTTCCAATTCCTCCCAAGGCTCGATGGGCCCTGCTACCAATGATTGAGCAATGTTCTTGCCGGATTCAGGGTCACTTATTCGATTGCTGAGGTCTCCACAAATCTTGATCTGCTTTCGAATCTCTTCCTTGAGATCAACATCATCTTCAGCCGCCTTCCCTTTTCCTTTGCCCTGCTCAACGTCCAATTGTTCCGTGTTCTTTGCGAGTAATTCGGCGTATACTGACAAGGCTGCGACCAACACGGATTTTGCCCCGTCATCCATCGTCCTAGAATCAATAGCAGGAGTTTCCTGCAATTCTCTAATAGAGGAGAGACGTCGGCATGAGAAAGAATTGTCGAATCATTGATTCTTCAACTGCCATCTCGATGAAGTGACGTTGAGGGAAAAATGTGATGAGACAAAGGACCATGCAGGTTCGGCCAGTAGGAGCAATCAATTCAAAGCCACCACAACGTGGCAATCATGATCACGTGCAGCCGACGGCCGTCAATCTTGCTCGAAAATGATATACCGTATTAATTGGAATACACGCCCAGGTCGGTTGATAAGCCCATCCGCTTTATAAGCCCATGCCCTAAGACTGATAACGGCATTGATACGGTTTATAAGCCCATGGTGACAGTTGCAGTTACAGGGGTGCAATACACATGAGGTGAAGCTTGAAAAGTGAGTATATTGTAATATCTGAAGAAGTTGTCTAAGGAGCCAAGTGGGCGACTGCTCGGGGAGCTTATATCCCATTGGAACAGTCTAATCCCTATTGGAAACGGCTAGTACTAAAAGAGAGAGGCCCGTGATATCCAACTAATAGATCCCTCCAGATTTTATCCTAAAAGGCAGGACCTGGAATCTAAAAAAAATTATTCCTAACTGAATAATCTCACTTAACTCTATATTTTAAATAGTATATAAATCCATTACTTTTTCGAAAATATCTAAAAATTAAGATAAGATACTGAACTGGAAAAGTTATAAATGGGAATTTATAAATATAACTATTCGGGCATTCCAGTTCCTTTAAAACTATAGGAATTCACGGATCTTCAAGGAACCGGAATTATTTAAAGTAATATTTATAAGAGTCTAAGAGTATAGTAAATCGAGTTTATATTTAAAGGAATAATAATAAAAATGGATATAATAATAAAAATTATCTGATAATAAAAAATACTATATAAAGTAATTATAATAGTGAAAATTCGTTAAACTATATAATAGAAAATTAATAAAATAAATAAAAGTAATAAGGCCTATTATTCCAAATTCTCGGACTCAGAGTTTGAATTCTCGTAATCCTCCAAATCAGATGAGATCAGGTATTTAATATTAATTATATTAATTATTTTAATAAAATCATTATACTTTTGAATAGTAAATGATTTTATTAGTCTATCAGTTATTATTTCGGATATAGGCTTCTATTCGATGTGGATTTTCCCTTAACTAATCTCCTAATATATTCATGACTATTAAATATTAATATACTTGAGTTTAGTAACGAGTTTAGGAGAGTTCTTAATCAGAAGTCCAATTATCTGAAGGTTATTGTATAATACAGTGAGGGTCTGATTAATATAAAGGTTAATATTATTAAAGAATTGTCTCTACTAGAGGATCCATAATATCAGGTAAGTAATAGTAAATAACTCAGTCTCGGTGATTAATATAGTGACAATCGACTGAAAATAGTTTAACCAGTCGAATATACTACCGAACAGTTTAAGGGTTATACTTTCAGTATTCTGGTGATTTTGTATATTATCAGTGAAAGCGGTATTACTAGTTACTATAAAGGCAGGCTCTGTAGAAGGGCCTTCAGGGTCGTTAGTAATACTGAATACGGGAGTGGGGATAATAGTACTATTATATTCTAGTATAAGATATTTAGTATCTTTTAGATAATCGATATAGTAGTAATTGGCTATTAGGTATTATAGATCAGGGTTCTTGAGATTCTGGACTAGTATTTTTGTATAAAAAGTAATATTCGAGTATATAATCGATACGGGATATATTAGAGAATTAATAAACTGGGAATATTAAAGGATCTATTCCGTTATAGTATTACTAGTATATGGATTAGAAGGAAGTACTATTATAGGAGTCTTGAGTTTATAGACTAATAAACCAGGATATCGGAATCGATTACAAAACTTCGTGATATAAGTGTTTTGGTATAATTATATTTTACGGGCCTTTCAGTCACAGATTACTCGAATATTCAAAAACCACTTCAATTCGCTTATTTTATATATTTTGAATACTTTAAGGAATTCTATTCGGAATCCGTTATAGAATAATTAATTTGAAAAGTAGTAAAGGATTATAATATTATTAATATAAAAGAAAACGATTAGTTTATTATTTGTAAATAGACAAGGATAGTCGGGAATAGAAAAAAGACCGAGTTTATAAAGATATTCATATATAAGATTATATTATAATAATAGGGACTTGAATAGACTATATAGAGTACAGATTAGTTATAAATAATAACTAGATATATAGAATCTATCGGAATAGTATATATATATATCCTTATTCAAGAAAGTATTATAAAAGGTATTCACAATATTAAACTATTAGATATCCAGGTTAAAATAAATTATAATGACTATAAATACTCTAAATATCCTCGTAGTGAGTGTAATCGTATATGTGTCTTATAAGTAATTCCTTTAAAAGTCTTCACGAATCACGAATCTGGCTTTATACCTTGTGAGAAAGTTATTTTTATTTCCTTTATAAGTAAAAACCTATATTAGAGAAAGAATAAAGGAAATTATATCTGAAATCAATATTATTTTAAAAGTGCCTTTATTCCAAAGAGTCTTATACTTGACTTTTTACTCTTATTTAAATCGAGTTTTATATAAGTGATTATCTAATTTATAGTATTTCTTGAATAGAATAGATAAATTACGAATTTGTAATTTTGGTTTCTTATATATTATTCCTATTAAAAATAATATATAATATTTCGAGATTAATTCTTTTATAAAATCCTAAAATAATAATTTAATTATAAAAGTTACTTTATAATTACACTTCCCTTTAATAATATTTGAAAGTATAATACCTTTACTAGTTCCTTTATACAATTTCTGTTCAAGTAATATAAATCTATAAAGCGGTTTAGTAAATAATAGTTTTAAGATTATCAGAGATTAATCTCGAGGAGAATTATATAAATTTGAGAAATCATTTAATATAATCGATTTTGGACTTAGTGTTAAACTTATTTTAATAGTTAATAAATCTGATTGATTAGTTATTACTATTTATAATAAGGAGATTCCAGGTGAACTCTCTATAGGTTAATTTAATAATATAATAGTTAAAGGTTATTCAAACTCAAAGATTTCTCTAAATATAGAAAGTAATATTATTAATATCTTTGAACTGGAAGTGTTATTTATTATAATTATATTACTATAGGATTCAAGGATTATCTCAAATGAATATAAAGGTAATAATATCTTCCAATTATTAATAGTCTCTTCGATATCGGGAATAAGGATTTCAAGAATCTGGATTATATTAACTAGTACTTTCGATTAGTTATTATTTGGATTATATCACTTTATAATATTAAAGATAATATCACGGATTAATATAATTGTCTTTAACTTAAATATTCAGATTCTGTAAATATTACTTTTATTATATCTAATATAATATCCGATATATATATAGTGATTTAAGTATTATTTATATTTCGGAGTATTTTTAATAAAAGAATAGACTCGATAATTATATAGAATAAAGTAATTTAGACTAGGTCTGGAAATTGGATTATTAAAGTATTATTTAATAAAACTAATAAATGTGAGTCAATTAAGGGAATATATAAGAGATCTATTAAGTAAATAGATAATTATAGAGTATATTTCAGGTTATAAAATCTCAAAGAGATTCGTTAATATTCTCATATTATAATCACAGTCTATAATCACTCTTCTAGATTTCTTAATATTTCCATTTTGAATTTATATATATAATAGTGAATTCTCTATAATTAAACTATATTTAATCTTGAATTTATTAAAATACTAAATAATTATTTTATTATCTCTATAAAATATCTATACTTTAAGTCTATAATATCTCTTAATATATTTTAGTATATACTCAAAATAAGAAAGAAAGTATTATTTCCCTATATCTAATAGATAATATATAAAGTATATATAATTTATAAAATAAATAAAATAAAATATATAATTTTCATTATCTAATCTATTATTTATACTAATCAGATTCTAGTATAACTTCCAGAATAGTATAGGATAATAGAATATAGAATAATAATAGAATATACTTTTAGTATTATTAAAATAATACTCTTTATATTTTGGATTTGATAATAAAGATATTGTGATTTTAATACTTTAATAGACAGTTTCGAGCTTTTTCAGAGTTTCAGAATATAAATAATCTATAATTTTATACTATTGGTTTAATATACTCTCCTTGATTAGTCTGGAAGTATATAAGGAGTGAGCCTTGAAACTGGCCAGTAGTGTCGTAAAGGAACCCTCTAATTTCGACTATTCTGAAATTGAATTTTCGGTATACTCGAGAATTCACTATTTAAACTATACGGATATATCTGTCCAGTAGTAATAATTCCCTTGACTATTCTCCTATACTAGAATATTCGAATAATTATTCCAGAAAATCCCTTATTAATTCAGGAATTTAAGAGATATTACAGATATATAGAATAATAGAATATATATTATATTTCGAATTATAATAACTCGACTATTCGGGAATTCTTTAGTCTAAATAATAATACTTATTATTTTATATAATTTAATAGATACTATAATATTACTAGTAAAAATAGTATTTTCCTTATCTTCTCGAGAAGATTGAAATAAATCGGAATTAAAATATAATCTAGTATTCCCGATATTATAAATAGAACCTGAATTTAAGATAATATTATTTTCAAGGGGATAATCGAGTCCTATTAAGGTCTCAGGATTATTAAAGATATTAAAGACTCCTACTCTAATTAGTCAAATTAAGATATTATAAATTATTATATTAGTTATCAGGTCCTCTTCTTCCTGTTTCTTATTCCCAATTAACTTCGAGATTCCAGGTAATTCTATAGTAATAGGGTTTGATATTATCGAATTTCGTACCTATTCCTGGAGATATCGAATTGCGAATAGTCATTTATCAAGGGGTCTCATGACCGTGATAATCTCGTTAATCTTCTTTTATAATATAAGATTAGATTATTATCCGACTGGTCGATATTCCGGAATCAAATAGTTATAAGTAATATATTAATGGACTTTATTATATAGACACTTTTTCGTAATAGGATTCCTATTCGAATCCACTCTCTGGAAGAAGACCGCGAATACTTTATAGCGGACTAATAAGGACTATCTAGACACTTAAAGGTATATTAACTCTCTTAGTTCCTAAACTATATCTCGGAACTTGGATTTTCGTGAGTCCTTTTCTATAAAACGGAATAGCTAACAGTTCCAGTTATATAAGAAACTGATATTAATATTGACTATTATAATAGTGAAAGTATAATGGATATAGAGTCCCTGAACTTCGAGTAACTTATACTCGACTGCTTTATTATAAACCGATTCGAGTTCTGACAATTATATTATAATTACTATTTCACGTTTTGATTATTAAATTATACACTACTAGGCCCTGGTAATCTCGTTTTAGTATACCTTATTTAAAGGAATAAAGTATTATTTAAGCTTTTCGAGTATTTCTTATATAATATTATATTCTCGAGTATATTACAGATTCCCGTGACTAATTGTTTACTGAACCTTAACTCGGAATTTATTTATAGTCTTAATCTTTGAATTATAGGTCTTGAGTTTATAAAAGTAAATACTCTAAAGTATTTATAAGTGATTTTATTCTAACGAATTGAGGGAAGTAAAAGTAATAATCTCCGACTTGTCTAGAGATGGAGTATTATTCAGAGTATTAGTTTATATAGAACTGGATATAGTAATTACTTTAATAGTCATAGGTATTAGTTTAATGGATTTCTCGAGTATTTTCAGATTAATTAGAGAAACGGATAGATTAATAAAGTCCCAAAGGTCTTCTATTATTATCCAGATTATCTCAATCTATAATAACTAATCCTTCTTCTCCTTTAATATAATAGGAATAATAGTAATTACTTTCGAAAATATAATTATAGTTATAGTGATTTTAGTAAGTATTAATAATACACAAAACTTATTTGATAGTCTAGTTATTCAAGGGAGTCTATTTATATAGAAATAAGATATAGGAACTGTTTTCGATTTGAAATAAGTCTATTCGAAAGCGAATAATAATATAGTCGTATTTTCGATTCGAAATAAGTCAATTCGATATCGAATAATAGTAAGAAATTACTATAATTATAAACTCGTTATAATAGAAGCTTGTAAATATGGGATTTAGAATAAGGCCGGGCTTATAACTAATAGTTATAATTACAAGAATATAATATATATGAGATAAAGTTTGAAAAGTGAATATATTATAATATTTAAAGAAATTATTTAAGGAATCAAGTGGGTAATTGCTCGGGGAGCTTATATCCCATTGGAATAGTCTAATCCCTATTAGAAACGGCTAGTATTAAAGGAGAGAGGCCCGTGATATCCAATTAATACATGGACTTATATATATAATTAGTATAGGGAGTATAGTATTATATTCTCTTTTAGGCCTTTTAGACTATTCTAGTGATTAGTTAAGTCTAGAATATCTATAATACTTTAAAAGAGAATAATAGAATATATAAATCTGTAATTTTATAATATAAATAAAGTCCAAACTGCTTTATATAAAGAAGAATAAAAGAGAGAATAAAAATTATATATTCTTATTAATAATATTCTTATTTCCTTTAACTATTATATTAAACTCCTTATTTTTACTAGTATTAAATTGAGACTCTTTATTATTATTAGAAGAGATTAGTTTATATTAATATCTATTAATAAACTTCTTTTTAATTCTAATCTTTTTAATATTCGCTTAAATCTTTATATATATATAATACCGGTTAATACGAGTCTATAAGTGTATATTTATATAATTAAAAATAAAGACTTTTTTGTATTTCCTTTTATTATTATTATTCTCTTTTATCGGATTAAAAGTATTAGAATTATAATTATTAGACTTCTTTTAATTCCGAGTAATCTGAATATCCTTCTTTACTTTTATTTTAATAATTTATATAATAAATTATTCTTATATCTTTTTAATAATAGTAATATTTTCGATTATAAGAGATTTAAGACTATTTATCTCTTTTAGTTTCTCTTATAAATAATTATTAATTTTAATATTAGAAAGACCTTTTATCTTAAATTTAATATTTTTAAATCCGTTTGGATTTAAAGAGAGATTAATAGATTAGAAGATCTTAATAATAATATATTTATATTTCTAATAGAGTTTTAATTAGATTTTTATAATCTATAAGATAAGTAAAATATATTAATCTATTATAATAAAGTTCTTTTATTTATACTAGTTATAATATTTATTTATATAATTAAATATTTATTAAATAACTAGTTTCTTAAATTCTTTATTAAAAGTAATATCAAGAATCTAAATAAAGTCAATATAATTATTAGGAATATAAAAAGTTATATAATTTAATTTCTTAAATTCCTTATATAAGGATTTTATTATTTATAAAATAAAGGTATTTAAAAAAAAAGAATCGAGATTTATTTTTACTTTTAAAGTAAAGTAATATAACTCTATATTACTTTTTAATATAATCTTTTAAATTTATTAAATTAGTCTAAATAATTTTATTAAAAGTTATATAAATATAAGAATTATATAATTTCTTTTTTATTTATTATCTTTTATTATTAATTGGATTATTATAAAAGATAAAAAGAGGTTTATAATAGTTAATACTATTCGCAAAAATATATATTTAAAAGATTATTTATTATTTATTTTAGTCAGAATATTATTCTTTAATCTATACTATTAGGACTCTTTTAAAGTTATATATTCAATTAGATAAGAACTTAAAAGTGATAAGTATTTAATCTATATTTGTAATTTAAGAGAGTTTTATATATCTAATAGTTAGAATATTAAGATTATAATCTATTCTATAATTAGAAATTAAAAGAATAATTAGATTCTATTAATTAAATTATAATTATTTCTTAATCTTCTCGTAAAAGTTTTTAGGAGATTTTTATACTTATTTTATCTTATATTAAAGGGCGATTCTAAAGTGGTCTTTGAAGTCCTTAAATCAAGTCTTAAAAAAAGAGAAAAAGGTATATTTAAAGTGATTAGTTACTTTATTCTATAAGAACTAATAAGAGTATTAATATTAATATATTATCTTTATATATTTTATAAATTATATAAATAAGATAATCCGATTAATAGTTCTCTTCTCTTTAAACTTTATATTTAACTTGAATTCAAGTTCTAGTTCCCTTTTAAAAGAGAATTCCCTTATATAATAAATTCCCTTCTTTATCTCTAATATCTTCTCTTTAATATTCTTTTAATCTTGTAAATTCTTTTTATTTACTTTTAATATCTTATTAATATAAGATAAAGAGATAAATTCTATCTCTTTAAGAGTTTTTCTCTTTTTCGGTATTTCCGTTTATATTATATTTATAATAGTTTAAAGTTTCTTCTCTTTAAAGTATATAATATATTATCTTTTCTTTAAAGATTTAATTAGACTATTATTATTTGATATAAAGTTATTATTAGAATTATCCTCTCCGGTCTCAAAATGATCTTTCGATTAATAAAAGGCTTTAATATATTCAGTTTTGTTTATATTACTAATATAATATTAATACTTTATCGAATATACTAAAGTATTGGCTTTGATAGAGAATAATACAGTAGGGGCTTTGGGGACAGGGCCTGGCCGGTAAGGGAGCTTTTCGCTCCTTTTAATAAAGGAGAGTATTTATTAATATAATTGAACAGATATCTTGAGTAATATTATAGCTTCTAGCCTATAGAATTGATATTGAGAGGGGTGAATAAAGTGATATTCTATAGTGAGTGAAAACTCTTACTTTCAGCGGGAGGTCTAGCTAATAGGGGATTAGTTAGACGCCTAGTCTTTTATATACGCCCATGTGGATATATCAGAATGGGCACTCCACGGAATATAAGCCCTGGGCGTGTATTCCAATTAATACGGTAGAGAAGTTCCTTGAGAGTATTCAGATGCAGAATGCCTTATCACATCAAGAGCTGCAAGTAGAGTTTCCAGTGCTAAAAGGATTCTCTTGTGCTGCATCACTATGTTGTGACCTGGAGTGATCAGACCCGTGGGCACATACAAACTTCGACTTCTGCAGATATGATTGCTACCTACATCCAGGGACTCACATAGCCATTCAAAGTATTGGGACCTGTTCGCCATTGAGCTAAGTTACGAGCCCGACCTCAAAAGTCTGCGTTTTTAGCGAGGTTTTCAGGTATCGTACAAAATGAAGTCGCCTATTTCACTTCACAATTTCTAAACAACTAGAGATCGAGACCTTATATGCTTTAAGCGCACAAGACAAAAGAAGCTAGAGTGTGTTTAGAAGGTTCCAAATCAAATCCCGAATATGAAATAAAAGCGTTCAAAATAGTTATGGAGTTCATTTCTTAGCAAAATGCCCTTAAAACACAGACTTTTCAAGTAGGGCTCGTTAGGATTGTCAGCTTCAGAAGGCCGCAGATATGTAAGATAGCGTAGCAAGGACTTGCTGTGAGTGACCACCGCCTTGGTTTAAACAACAGCTTGTACAATCAGGCTCGCCGGGAGGAAGGACGAGAGAATCTAACAGCTCCGTCCAAGTAACACAGAGGCTGATAGGTAAAAAGACTAGCTCAAGTTTGTGGTGCCAACTGCTCCCGCATCTATCCTAGGGAAAGAAATTCGAAAATGGCCGTTTGGGGTGACCCGCATGTATGAGGCTGCGAACCCCGCTTCATTTGGGCTCTCAAGGCCGATATGCAGGACTGGGACAACATAGCGAATGATCGGCCCCCTTTTCAGCCACTTGACGGGCGCAGCATTCCTGCGCCACCTTGTAGCCTACATTTGATTGATATATTCTTTCTGGTTCTTTAGCTAAGAGTTCTTGATAAAATGTTACACTGAGAACCCAAGATCAAGGCTATCTCAATTGGAAGAAGTTAACAAGATTATCCTCAGATTCTGTCCCTAGCAAGGTATGTGTCTCCAAACGCTTCAAATACTCCACGTAGTAATCAGGGTATTGACAATCAAACCAGGCACCAGTGAATATTTAGGAGCATAATCTTACAAAGCTGACCAGATGGGCGGCGGCGAAATCACTCCACACGAAGCTGTGGGCCTCAACACCGGTACGAAAGACTGTGCTATCCGACTCGGATGGGAAGAGTTAATCACGGTCACAGGACGCCCATACTTCCTTAATCACGACAAGGACGTTAAAATGTCGGTTAATCCTCGAATTGCGACCGACGCTAACCTATTACCTTCAAAAACTGCGGTAATTCCCGACGGTAACCCGTTGCCTGCTGGATGGGAAGCTCGGCGTACGACCAACGCTGATGCGGGTGAAGGACGAGTATACTTCGTCGATCATAACAAGAGAGAGACATCTTGGGATGACCCTAGACTGGGACTCGGCCAGAAGAGGGAAGAGGATCTGAAAGAAAATGGCGAGTTGCCGAAGGGGTGGGAGGTGAAGTGGAATGAGAAGGGCAGGAAGTATTTTGTTGATCATAATGAAAGGACGACTACATGGATTGACCCGAGAGTTGGAGTGAAGTCCCCAAACGTCGCTATCTAAGATTTGGTATAATTAGTGAATTTTGAGTACAATTCGATTATTTCGATATCAAGCTTGCCTCGAAAATCTACCTTGAAATTCGCGGTCGCTGATTGATTAGTGTTCATGAATTCCACAACACTTGCCACCAACTACCGTCGACCTGCCCTGGTATTGCCATTTTCACAATCTTGCCTGTATCTAGCACAATAACCTTATAGCACCTACTCAAAGTTCTCAGGCGATACTCTAAACTGGCTACCGTACTATCGGTGAACTACACCTCAAAAGACCTTCTCAACAAACCATCGCTTTGCCTGCCCACGCTAATAGATGCCTCAAGAAGCACGAGAATCAAGCTGGTACATTTCCGAAGCAAGGCACGAGCAAGGCAGAAAAGTAGTTTCTAGAGATTGATGTTGTCTCTTGGCTCCGATAAACCACCTGGATAGCTGCCAGTCGGCATGGAATAGGCGAGAATGCACTGTTTGCAGCGGACTTCCGCAGAGTCTTTCATAACAGCCAAACTTTCGTACTGTTTCCGAAGCTGTAACTGGCCGCGACTTACTGGTAAATTTTAATGTGTACTGAGAAGGATGTCGAGGTTGACAATGTCTCAGCATTTGATACAGACCATGTCGAAGAAAAGGCTGATGCACTGGTGTTCAACTGAAGAAGATAATTCCGAAATACAGTATGACAACTCGAATTAATAGGGCTCTATCGTTAGAAGACACCCCCTGAACAGGGAATACGCAAACGGGGATGCACATACTTCTCCCACACAGGTTAGGGAGAAATAGAGTTGGCCTTGTGGGTGCAGCAGAGCAGACAAACAGACAAACAGGACTGCCTGTAGGCTACACAGCAAACACAACAAGTAGAGAAAAGGCGAAGTGGAACAAGTCAAATAGGGGCAAGGCTTTGCCCAATCAGGCTGATGTAAGCCCTTCTTGGCAAGCGCGGCTCGATCCGTGTTTCAGGCACCGCCTTGTGCCATCAGCTGGAAATCCCCGATCGAATGCAAACCTATGTCTGATCCCCCCATGTCTCACAGCTGAGCTCGAAGCCTGGTCTCAGCCGTAAATAGAGCTGACGCCTTTCCTCCAGCTTTCGAGATGCCTCTCATTCTTTCCCGCAATCACTCATCAACCCATCAAAAGTTCTATGCCAAACATCATCAGCCTCATCAAGGTTTCCAATATCACTATCTAGAACCATAACCATGGCAGTCATCACTCTTTCGCCCTCCCCTGCACCTCCTCTACCAACTCAGTCCACCCAAGATATCATCGATGACTTCTGGCAGACCAATCTAGCTCCAGCCCAGGCCACCACCAAGCGTAAGCTACCCAGAATGTAGATTTCTGTGCTGCGAGCGCTTTCTAACTTCTGTAAAGCTCCCACGGTTCTGCCCACCAATGTCTTCGTACAGCTCGTGGGGCAGAGCATGCCTCAGGGCGAGGTCAAGGGCCAGAGCGTTGGCGTATCCTATAAAAAAGCAGTCCAAGACTGCATTGCGAAGGTCAAAACCATCGCGGCCGAATGCCGTCGAAACAATCAAAAGTACACTGACCCTCACTTCAACCTCGACGATATGGATTACTGCTTAAAATCCCTCACTGCGACATCCGACACCACCTCTACCGACGATACACCGGACGAAAATACTGTTACATTCGATGTTACGCAGAGGGCTACCTCAAATGGAGGACCCATCTTCTGGGGAAATGTCCAACCTGCTTCCACAGAACAAGAGCCGCCCGAGGAGCCTACCCCCGCCTGCGCAAAGAGGGTGGGAGACATCTTCGACGATCCACACTTCTTCATCCATAAACAGGCACATGTTTGGGACACGCGCCAGGGAGCTGAAGGAGATTGTTGGTTTATATCGTCTCTGGGCTGTCTCTGCGTGGACATCCAGTTCCCGGAACTGATTGCCAAGATGTGCCCCGACGAGGCTCGGGATGAAAAGGTCGGGGTATATGGATTCGTCTTCTTCAGAGATGGGGAATGGATCTCTGAGATCATCGATGATAAGTTGTATCTCAGTGCCCCTGACTACGATGACTGTGATGATGAGAGACGAGCAGTTTGGGATCGTTCTCATAGCAGACTCGATCCAGAGGTCTCGAGAGAGGAATACAGGAAGACCTTCCAGAGTGGTTCTGATGCGTTGTTTTATGGATCTTGTGCCGACCCGAATGAGACATGGGTCCCATTGATTGAGAAAGCGTTCGCCAAGGCGCACGGTGACTACAATGCGATTGACGGTGGATGGCCAGGGTACGTTCCCATCTTATGACTTTCCGATCATAGTCTAATGTGTTCAACAGAGAAGGAATTGAAGACCTTACAGGTGGAGTCACCACGGAGATTGTCTCTGCTGATATCCTCGACAAAGACCTCCTCTGGAACGAGGGCTTCCTCAAGGTCAATAAAGAGTTCCTGTTCAATGCCGGTACTCGACAATACGGCCATGCCGATCCGGACGAACTTGGACGCCAGGGGATTGAGGACGATCACGCATACTCTCTTCTCCGAGCAGTCGACTATGATGGTAACCGCCTCTGCCTCGTCAAGAACCCTTGGGGCGAAACAGAATGGAACGGACCTTGGAGCGATGGATCTAAGGAATGGACACCGGAAGCGATGAAAGCCCTCGACCATAAATTTGGCAACGACGGTATATTCTGGATGCCTTTTGCCGACTTTCTCCGCCGTTACTCGCAGATCTGGCGCACTCGACTTTTCTCAGATGAGTGGAATATCGCCCAGCACTGGACTACAATCCAGGTTCCCTGGGCTGGCGACTATAATGACACAAAGTTTGAGTTCGATTTGCCCAAAGCTGCAAAGACTGTCATTGTACTCTCTCAACTTGATACTCGCTACTTCATGGGTTTGACGGGACAGTATACTTTCCAGCTTGCCTTCCGTCTGCACCAATCTGGCGAGAAACAACACATTATTCGAGGCTACTCGAGCGGAGATCGCTCTGCCATTACTGAGGTCGATCTCGAGGCTGGTTCTTATGAAGTCCTTTTGCAAATCTCCGGCCAGCGCGACTCCACCCTCCCAAAGGTCGAGGAGGTCGTGAAACAGAATTGGCTTACCCGCCGCGAGAAGCTGATGTCAATTGGTTTCTCATATGATATTGCCAATGCCAAAGGTCAAGGCAAGGAACCAGATTCGAAAGTTGGCACGACCACTGATGTTGTGCCGACTGCTCCATCTGCACCTGCCACCGTTGTTGATGCTAGCAATGTCGATGCAACTGCAGCTGCCGGAACGAGCGTGGGCGCTACGTTCACAGTTGATACTAATGATGCTGCCGCTTCGGATGATGCGCCATGGGACGCAGTCTGTGTGGTGGGACTCAAGGTCTTCTGCCCTGGAACCGCAACTGTGATAAGAGTTGTAAAGCCAACCACTGCGGCACCAGCCGTGGGGAAGGCCAATTTGGATGTTGATGATCCTGAGAAGGACGCTACTGAGAAGGTTGCTACATAAGTGTGGGCTGCGAAACTCCAGTTAAATCTTTTGAAAGGAACTTTCCACGTTCCGTTGTGTCGGGGAGTTGTAGCGTTTATCTATTGATCATCTTGTAGCAACATATCTATCTATTCCGAATTCTCGAACATATCCTGATGAAATAATGACAACTAGCCCTTTTGCGCTTTCCTTTTCTCTTTGCAAATACATTCCATTTTCTTTGCCGTGTTCTTGCATGCAAGGCCCCAGAGGAGGCTGAAAGTAGCAGACGGGGTCGCCTAATACAATGGGGTTTGATTCCCCAAGCCGCCATGGCTGCACTCCATCTTGTACCAGTGCCAATTATAGGAGCATGGGAAAGCCACAGCGCGAGACAGCAGTGTTACTTTCGTCATAGAATTGTGTTCCCCAGCTCCGTCCCGCTCTTCATGCCCCCCTGGTGTGCATAATTGCGGGGAAAAAAAAAAGCAAGTCGAGTCGTATTTGCAGCCGAAGATGAGGGCTAAGCACAGCAATTGGTGGGCATCAATCTTCATCTACCATCTACATTAACCAATTGGTAGGAGACTGAAACTGTTGCACAAAGGCGTACTCCAGTCTTCCAGATCGAGATTGCCCGTCAGGTAGAGAACCGCCATGTGCTGCGCAAAATCGTCTAATTGTGCGGGTCCTGCCGCGTTGGAACGCCACGAGGGGGGGGGGGCCATTGCCCGATCCGAGCATTGGAGGCGCCGTCAGCCACTCCTTATGCAATGCATCACAAAATGCCGAAGAACAGCAGAGCCTCGCCGCCGCACTTCAAAATATCTGCACAATTCCTATCGCGTTCGGAGCTTTGGACTGTCCAGAAAACAAAAGATGATGGATGAGGACCACCGGGACCCTGGAAATGGAGGAGAAGCCTCTGCGAAGGGCAAGGGTCGTAGTGGGCATTGGGAAAAGGCCAAACAAGAGGTCACACCGAAAATAAATAAGTACAGGTACACCGAAATCGAGTACGACAACGACATCCGAATTCTCAAGATTCTGAAAGGCGGCAAAGATGATCCATTGATGTGCATGCTCTTCCCGAGCGCACTTCCCTCCTCGGAACCACGATCAAAGTACAAATCGTATCCATATATAGCTCTTTCTTACTTCTGGGGCATCGATGATCCAATCCACCCAGTTGAGATGTTCCACGATACAGGAGTGCGCGACGGTATGGCCGTTGTTCAACTGGCTACAGGTCGTAAATTCTACATTCGCAAAAACCTGGACGCAGCTCTTCGACAATTCAGACATCCAAATCGTGATGTAGATATTTGGGTCGACGCTCTTTGCATCAACCAATCAGATGTTATAGAAAAGAAAGCGCAGGTTTCGAGAATGCACGAAATCTACAGTGAAGCACAAGAAGTCGTCGTCTGGCTGGGGGAAGGCAATGAGGAGACCCGAAAGACATTTGAACTCTTGAGATCAATTCTGAATTTGGAGAGGCTTGATCAGCTGATCAAGGATAAAAGCAAACATGAGCAGTGGATGTTGATTGTCAAGCTGATGAAACTTCCTTGGTTTTCTCGGCGCTGGGTCATCCAGGAACTGGCACTAGCAAGGCATGCCACTGTCCGGTGGGGGGACCAAAGTATGCCTTGGGAGCAGTTTGCCGATGCCATTGCGCTCTTCATGACCAGGCATGATGAGATCAAGGCGTATCTAGAAAAGCCGAAAAAGTTCTCAGACAAGAAAGACCCCAATGCGCATCTGGGTCTAATGGAGCCCCGAGCTCTGGGAGCTAACACACTCGTCGATGCCACCACGAACCTATTTCGGAGATCTGATGACGGTGGACGGATTCAACATCGTCTCGTAAACTTGGAGGTCTTGGTATCCTCTATATTTCTTGCCTTCGAAGCTTCAGAACCACGAGACACCATATACGCTGTATTATCTCTGGCCAAAGATACGATGCCACGCCCAAAGTCCAAAGGCCGGGCTCCATGGATGGAGGATACCAAACACTACGCAGTTGTGAACTTTATGAAAGCTGCTTTTGGTGGTGCTGTGTCCATCTACAAGTACTTCAATTCTGTTTCTCTCGCTCCAGAAGTCTCGGGCCCACCAGACCCATACTCTGTCTCCTTGGACGATCGAATAGCACCGGACTACGAGAAGAGTCTAATGGACGTTTGTGCAGACTTCATGGAATATTGTGTCGAGACATCAGAGTCATTAGATATACTCTGCCGTCACTGGGCGCCTATGCAAAAGAGGCTTACGAAGCGCCAGAAACTCCAGTTGAAGATCGAAGGGCGTGAAGAAAAGAAGGAACATATGCCGACATGGATTCCCTCCATTGAAGGACACGTGTACGGCGAACCACTAGGCGTTTTTGAAGGAAGAAAGAATGCAGATAGTCTTGTCGGTGGTGTTGAAAGACAATATCAACAACACTACAGAGCTTCCAAGGGCCTGCCGCCAGAAGTAACATTTGGAAAGAGCAAAGAGAAAACGACCGACGATGAAGACATAGAGGACCACCCTTCGAGCCAAACCTCGGAAGCTGATGAAGGAGAACCCACGGGCTCTGACACCAGGGCCGAAAAGCTACCGCGACCGAGGCTGAACAAATTCGACGGAACTCTTCACGTGAAAGGATTCAAATTGGACACCATTGTAAGGCTATCGGGTCGAGTGCTGAATGGAGTAATCCCGCATGAAGCTTTCGAGTATGCAGGGTGGCCCAAAAAGTCAAAGGATAGCACATATCCTGAGGATGCTCCAGAGCGTCTATGGCGCACGCTGGTAGCAGACAGAGGGCCTGATGGCACGAATGCCCCGACTTGGTATAGGCGAGCTTGCCGTGAATGCCTCAATCACACCAATACGAATGGGGACCTCAATACCAACGAGTTCAAAGATCTTGGGCTGGATGACACCCCTAGAACCATGAAGTTATTCTTGGAAAGGGTGCGAGGAGTTGTTTGGTGCCGGAAATTCTTCTTGACAGGTATAACCAGGACGGAGAAACGGGCAAAGCACTATGGATTGGCTCCTTCTGGAGCCAGGGAGAACGATATTATTTGCATATTGTTCGGTTGCAGTGTACCGGTCGTTCTTCGTGAATCGATGGAGCAACCGGGACGGTTCGAGTTCATTGGGGAGTGCTATGTCCACGGGCAGATGGATGGCGAGTTTTTATCTTTGCATCCTGATATTCCTCCTCATCCATATAAGGGGGTGCAGGGATTTACGCTAATCTAATTGTACTTTTTGATTCGGACTTTCTTCATCGAATGTAGCAAACGGATTTAATAGAATTCTTCACGTCTGGCAGATGAATTACATGACACCCAGATATCGGGCATACTTAGACTCAGAACTTGATGCCCAGTGAAAAGGTGGCTGATCTCGAAACAAGATGCACCCAGTGACTGCAGACCACGTAACCAAACAGACAACTTTCACCATGTGTCTACCAGTCTCGACATGTGTGACGTTCCTTAGTAAATATGCTGAATTCGCACCGGTGGCACTCTAATTCAACTATGAAAAGGAATCGAGTAATTCTCTGTGAATGACTTGTCCTGGGCCAGTTGGGCGGTCATGCCCCACCCAACGTGGCTTGCTGCATTTCCCGAAGAGGACATCATCCTCACGCATCATCTGCACATCCAAGAAAAAGAAAAAATAGCACAACGAGAAAGCCTGAGCTTCAGAATGAAGTGATTGAGAAGCATCCGGTGAGAATGAGGCTATTCTTATACTCCTATGCTCATTGCCAGCCACTGCCTACACACTGCCTCTCTGTAGCCTTACCACAACTCCCTTTCGGTGACCGTGAGGCTGAGGGGCCATTCAGAAAGACCTGCTTGAAGGGTGCCACACCGCTCCACATAAGTGTGCAAGGACACCGCGAATAGGCGCTATCTTCTGCACATCACTTGCCGCCTTGCTACCACATTCTGTGCCGTCCGAAACTAAATCCGGTTGGGCGGAATGTGGATGTGGTCATCGCCAAAACCCAGGCAAATCTCCCTCTGTTTTGGTTTCATCTCGGCAAGGCTCAGCTCATCCACTTGGGAAATTATAAAAAGGCCCCCCCCTAATTTGAAAAAGGCCCCCCCCTAAAATTATAAAAAGGCCCCCCCCCTAAAATTACACCGGAAGCACACCATTTTAATGCCCGCACTTTCTTCTATCCCCCATTTTAATAATAGTAAAAAATACTGAGTAGTTCTCGAGATATTGAGGATTTTAAAAAGTTCACGTGACCTCGGGAACTTTCCCGAGCACACGTGACTTGCGATTATTTCCAGACACAGAGCATTATTATACTATTCTATTCTCCCCCCATAGTATTACTATTATACCTTTATAAAATTTAGATTAAATTTATTTAGCTTAGCGTTTAGTTCACGCGCAAAGTGCCGATTTTAATAGGTTTTCTCTCAAAACACATAAGTTAATATAGTAACGATTTACAATAACGGTTATATGTAGAATTCCTCAATTGTGCTATTCTCTTTGGATTTCTAAACAACTTCTTTATCTTCCTCGTCTTCCTCATCTTCTACAATAAAGTCAGCTAAATCCTCATCGTCCTCGCCTTCCTCGTCGTCCTCATCATCCGTAACGACAATTTCGACATCATCATCGTCGTCAAACCCTTCTCCCCCTCCATCTAAGCCTTTATCAACATCTATATCTTCTCTATCCCACTTCTCTAAATACTCCCGAACATTTGTCGGGTTACTAGTATTCTTGGCAAAACGCTCTAACTCCTCCTCACTGACCCCGTGAACAACCCGATCTCCTCCAGCAATGATCTGCCGCTCCAATTTCTCAATAATGGGTGTCATATTTTTACTGAAGGCTTTGGAGATCAGTGGTGCCTCGTTAATCTTCTCGGTCTCACTTTCGTTATCGTCGTTCTCTCTCTTTCTCTTCTTGCTCTTTTTAAGTTAGTTACAGTAACGGTAAATAGTAACGATACTTACATTCGAATCAGCTCCTAGCAGCTTTAAAAGTCTTGCATTCTCCTCCTTCTTAATGGCTTCGAGTTGCGCCGCCTCTTCGTCAAGAATCTTTGCTGTTTTTATTACGCAATCATATCCTTCATCTTGGCGTCTTTGCATACAATTATTTTCGGCATCCTGAAACAATCTCTTTTACTCGTCTTCATGAAGTCCATCGAAGTCAGTCTGCCTCTTTTTGGCTTGGGCCCTGGCGCGCGAACGGGCCTGACGATCCGAGTTCTGGGCAGCAGCAATCGCTTCCTCAGACTTAGCTTTGATAGCTTGACACTGGTCGGAGAATGAAGTCATCTTGATTCTAATATAATTAGCATTACTGCTAAGAGTTACTGTCAGAGGTTGAGAACATACCACTAGTAAAAACGAGGTCGAGTTTAATCAAAAGATTGTTTTTTAATGAGGTTTATAAGGGAGGGTTGTTATGGGGCTTAGAAAAAATTCACTTTTAATAATGGTATAACCGAAAAATATTCACTTTTAATAATTATCTAACCAGAAAAATTCACTTTTACTAAATTTTCGCTTATTTTACATTCACCTTTAGCTTCCCTACTTTCCATATTACGGCCTTCCTATATTTTATAACCTCACCTTTCTCAATGTTTTTCGATTTTCAACAACTACAGCTTCTGATCTTGTATATTTACAGTAACGCTATAAGATAACACAAGAATACTGATTTTATCAACTAGATAATTATAGCACGAACGAAAAGTACCCCGAAGCAGTACAAGGACTCCACCGCCGAAAAAGTCAAGCCGTACTCATTGCCTACACTTACTGAAAGAGTCAGCGAATAGCAGCGTAAAAAGGATACGTGGGATCAAAAGAATCCTAAAGTACCATATAGAGTGAAGAAACCGGTAAAGAAGGTTAGGAGAACTAAAGCCGGAAATAAGTTCTGATTCCAGTAACACTAAACAGTAACGTATTTAACTTCTAAATAGCTCGCGCATTACGAGAGATCTGATATTACCAGCAAAATCAAGACTCTAGTGTATTTTTCTCTAAACTAGCCTTCCAACGTGTTATACGTGAGATTGCCGGAACCTTCAGACCAGATTTGAAGTTTCAGGCTTCTGCAATTGCGGCTCTTCAAGAATCTGCAGAGGCTTTTCTCGTTGGTTTTTTCGAAGGTAAATCCTCTTTACTTTTTAAAGTAATAGCATATTAATATCTGGATAGCGACAAATATATATGCTATTCACGCAAACCGCATCACAATCCAGCAGAAGGACATGGCACTAGTAAAGTGGTTCTGCAACCAAGCTACGGTTATTAGCTATAGTCAACATGAACGATAAAAGGCAAGGTCAAGGGTTTGGTCATATAGAAATAGAAATGAGAATAGCAAGAAAGAATCACAGTAACGCAAAACAGTAACGGCATAGTGCATATTCTCCTCTTTTCAAGTGAAATATCATACAACGAGCTCAAGAACAATCTCATCCTTTACTTCCTCGACTTCTTTACTTGTCTCAAAGCAGGCCCCGATTCAGTCGGTTTTGAAGGCGATTTGGTTGAACTGCCCCGCTTCATATAAGCTCTTACATCCTCCATATTCCTAATCTTACTGCCGCCTACTCTCTTGCCCATTTTAGCGTTATGTTTCTTCATTACTTCAGCTGTATCTCGCACTGCTTGGTATTAATGGAAGTTCTCAGCAGAGAAATCACAGTCAAAAGGATCTTCAGTTCCCTCTGTGATAACAGCCATATGAATACACTCAAGCTCCTCCTTTATTTCTTGATCGCGAATATTCATGGAAGTCTCAATACTCTCCTTTAAAACAAGCTCTTGCCGGTCAATAAGCTCGTCTCCTCTTCTCCTAGTATTGAAAGCTCTTTGCCATTCAAGATGCCCTGGTATACGAGTATTCCAGGCCTTTGAAATACGCAGAGTCTCCTGCTCAATGAACTTCTCTTCGTCTCGTATACAGTCCATCCAAACAACCTTCTCTTCCATAGTCCATATATTATATGGCTTCTGACGAGATTTGCAAAGCATAGGCATTCCTTTACTTGTAATCGCCAATGCGTGTCTCCATAACTTCAGGTCTTTCGCGGAATACTTATAGAGCCCAGTGGCCTTCCGATAAGCGCTATCACTGGTTTCAGCACCCTCCTTTTACTTTGCTCTCCACTGATTTCGCTTGAACTTGTACATAAAGTATACAGCTTCAACAGTTCTATAATCGCGTTAAGCCTCATCTTTTATACGCTGGAACAGGCCATATTCCGTCTCCTCTCCAATAACAGAAGAACCTCCCTGTAAGTCTAGCTCTTGCTCGCCGTCAATCCCTTGAACTTCGTCTAGTAACTCACGAACTCGCTCTTGCTTTTCAAGAGAGACTGTATTAATATCTCGACCTGGAATATACCTCTTGAACCCCCCGTTTACAGTCTCGACTCTTCCATAGTATTGGAATAGCTCGAAATCAGGATCCTGATCCTCATCTCCATTTTCCGAATTCTCATCAACTCCATATGAAATCGTAATATCTCGAGAGGCTGATTCGCTAGAAGGTCCGGCCGTAGAGGGTATACGTAAGGCCCTTGGAGGAGATTTATCTTGGATATCAACCTCAATAATATCTTCAGTTTCCGAGCGGGGGCTCCGACGATTTCTTGATCGGGTAGTATTTTGCCTATATTGAGGGTCGATCAGATCTTCTCCTTGACTTGCAAGCCATTCGGAATGCCGTTCATACTATGGGCATATAACCATATTCTTTTTATAGCCCCAAGCTTACTCGGGGGGGCACACAGAACACTTCCAGCAAGGCTTCCCATTTTCGAAAGCAATTCGCTGCACTGTTTCTCTAGCTGCACGCTCAAAACCACTTTCAATACGGCGGGTAGAGGTTCGGGAGCCGTTATGACGATATACTCTGCCTTCACGTCTTACTGGAGGTAGTGTCGGCTGGTGATAATTCTCTCCCTCATAAGCTCTTAAATAGTAATGAGAACTGAATTCGGTAAGTCTTAAAGGCTGATTTTCAGCGAGCTTCTTTTTGATTAAATACTTACATGGAATTCCGACACTTTTAGTAAACCGTTCAGTGCATTCCCCAAGCTCCTCTTCTGACTGGTTCTTGGTCATTTTCAACTATATTGAGGCCAGATCCAGGGCCCTAAATAAGACCTGTCCCCGAACAAGATCAAAAAGCTTGAATTGATAATGGGGTTTAACAGCGTCTCGTTGTCTCCTCTGCTCCGCATTTATAGCCTTCAATTGACGCTGAACCACAGTATCTATAATATCCCAGGTATATAACAGGTCAATATTCTTCGATCGGATATCTTCCTTGATTGTGCCATGAATACCTTCAGCGCATAAAGTATCAGTAGTATCAAGGTGCAAGTACTGGTCTACCCAGGCTGAAACAAGTCTATCCCTATTTCTAGGAATGAGCCAGTTCTTTTCGATATAAACAATATCTTCAAGATGAGTGTCTTGCCAGTTATTTCTGAAATCCGTGACCGCCCGTTCGTAAATATCGGTATTTGGTGAGTATACAATTCGAGTCCAGTCGTCTAGGAAGTCTTTCCATTCTTCGTCCTCAAAGTGAGATTTATAGTGCTGGGTGACGCTCTTATTCGCATGCCATAGATAAAGGAGGTGAACCCAGTTAGGGAATACCCTGCTGATCGCTTTTCTTATAGTATCTGCCTTATCAATCAAGAAAACGCCAGGTGCCATGTCTTCTCCTAGTATTTCTTTCAGAAACTCGAGACTCTGGATACAATCCTCTTCGTCTTCTCCTGCCGTAAACTCAAAGCAAATACAAAACGATTTCCCAATTACGTCAATGCCAATTGCTTCAAATAAAGGCATCTCTACCGAATTCGTATTATATATATGGTTAATGATAATGACTTGGCCATAGAGACGAGCGTACTCGATCTCTTTTGGGTGGGCGAAGAAGACTGAGAGGAGGCGTTCCGGGTCATTTTAATCGTAAACTGGGCGACAAATCCAGCCCTTATCTTGTAACTCAATTAGAAGCTTTTCAATTGAGCTCTTTCCCCCCTTTCTTTGGTTTCGAATACCACTGATCATATTGTATATATCTCGAGTAATAGCTAGATCTTTCTCGTAGTTGGTATCTAGGTAGGTGAGGATCTGCCGAGACTTGCTTCCTGCATTAAATTACTTGACCAAAGTCTCATATCTCTCTCCTTGTCTCTGATTTCGGCATTGTGAAGGGTGTTCGACTCCAGTTCCGGACAATGGAAGATGGTTATGAATACAGTAGTTTATCCAAGCTTCGGTGCCTGGATCTTGCCAAGGCTATCGATACTCAATTGTCCAGCCATTCGTTGACTCTTTACACTTTACTGAAAACGGACAATTACAGCCTCTTGAACTCTTATTCTTGCCTTCACCCTTTTCTTTAATATTAGCCTCCTCTGCTTTTGGATAACGTCGATCACAAGCGAATATTGCCTTCTGAAACCCGCTTTTATTCTTTTTCGATAGTGTATTCGAAAACCCGTATCCCCTTGTAAGTCCCCATTGATTTAATACCGAAAGAGCTTCTTTCCGTGTAGTATAAGTTCGTATAGGTGGTAGATCGTAGTTACTGAAGGAGAATTCAGTCCAGATAGGGTCTACAAGAGGTAGAGGTACTCCAGGTAATTCTGCTGAATCGGTCGGAATAGGAGGTCTGGTAGACGAAGATGCTATAGCAGGGGCTTCTATAGACGTTGTATTTGCGGTAGGAGGGTCAGAAATACTCTGGGTAACAGGAATAACGCCTAGCTATTGGATTTGTCTTATAAGTTCTTCATTTTCCTGGCGTAACCTCTGTGCTTCCAGAATCTCACGGAACTGAGCTCTCAATCGGGCATTTTCGTCTTCCAACACTTATATCTGGATGGGATTTGTTATACTATTACTATCCTGGGCCTGAGAAGGTCCAGGGACCCCAGGGATTTCGTCGGAAGCCATTATTAAAAGAGATGGTTGTGTGGTGTTGAGAAGTCCTTTTGCGGAAGTCTCTCTTTTTAATTTTTATGAAAAATTTTCACGGATTAACCTATTTCCCTCTAATTCGCTTGATTTTAGCTCTAGATTAAGTCCTAATAGGAATTTGAATTTTTCCAAGTAGAAACCTCGCTTGGGCTTGAAAAAAGAAATGAATTTAAAGAGGTAAAAGGGGGAGTTAGTCGGTAGCCGAAAGTCACGTGAACTTTTTAAAATCCTCAATATCTCGAGAACTACTCAGTATTTTTTACTATTATTAAAATGGGGGATAGAAGAAAGTGCGGGCATTAAAATGGTGTACTTCCGGTGTAATTTTAGGGGGGGGGCCTTTTTATAATTTTAGGGGGGGGCCTTTTTCAAATTAGGGGGGGGCCTTTTTATAATTTCCCCTTGAGGTCAGAGCTAACCATATTCAGCCCCAATAAATCTCAGGCAGGGTGCGTGGTCTATGCTGCGCCTATAGTGTTAGAGATCATAGCCCAAATACAAAATTTTATTTCTATCGCGACTATAGTAATTCCTAGCCTATACTTGTAAGTACATAAACAGCCCCCTATTATCTTTATAGCCTGTATATAACTAATAGATGACGGATCAGTTCTATACCGTAGACTCTCATTGGAAACTCTGGTGGCTCTTGCCAGGTTTAGCGACACTGCAGATCACGGAGATATCATTTATTCTTTATAGACCTCCAAGCGTGTTTCCAGGCCGTGCTAGCGAATGCTCATCTGTCGCTCTGGCTTGCTCACCCATAGCACCCATAGCTCAGGCTAAAGCAGTAGTGGCTCGAAAATAAAACCAGAATAGAAATGTCATCAAAATTGCCGTTTGAGACTCGCTGTTACAATATTCCAAGAAGAACTCGTCGAAAAAGAATTAGTGGAGCAGTAATATATACTAGTATTACTTTATGTTAACACTAAAGGCCCTTTTAAGCTCCGTTCTATAGCCATAAGTAACTGCTGACAACGGGTCTCACTCAAGACTAATCAAGTCGAGCAAAGGAAGACTACTTTATTACTAGATTCTTTCCGAGGTTACGCTTTGACATTATTCAAAGGCATTTTGTTGATCTCGAGGAAATTTGAATCAATTTAGGCCTAAATGCTCATAAAGACAAACTAGATATCGCCAGGTATGTGATATATAGTAAGGTTCTAAGGCTAATGTACATAGAGTCTCCATCCTTGGAAACTTGTGCCTGGATAATATAAAAACAAAATAAACAAAGCGAGGATTAACGCCACAAAAACAGTGAAAGAAATTATAATACCCATCGCCGTTTTTGACTTTACTAGTCCCGAGATCCCGATCCGTCGCCCTGGAAAAATGATCAGCTTTCAAAATATAAAATTTGGGAAACTACTCACCGTGCACGTGCACTGATTCCGTCGTTCGATCCACGTTTGGACTAGAAGCACGAGGCTTCTTTACACGCTTATTCGATTTCCGAGGCCGCGCCGATGAAGTGGGAGGAGGACTGTTTTCTTTCTGGCGCCTCAAGATATCTGTCGGTACTGAATTCTGTTGTGTATCTGCGGTTTCCACGTCAGAAAGCGCAGCGATTGAGATGCTTTAATATCTTACCAATAGCTTCGTCTCCCACACTCTCACTCACACTTGATGGCGAGGGCCTGTTTTGATCCAATTTCAGAACTAGGGAAAGGATCTTGACCCTTTCTTTGACAACATTCTCAGCTCGATCCAGCATCTCCCGTCTGAATTTTATGCCCTTAAGACTCTCATCGAAACTGTCTCGCAAGGCAGACACCGAAGACTTCAATCTGTCGATCCCGTTATACATATCATATAATCGCGTTACAAGCATCTCTCCCTCCAATGCTCCGTGATTAATCTCCTTTCTGAGCTGTTCCATCGACGTCGTCCACTTCCGTCGGATCTTGCCATCCTTCGAAGAGCTAGCGTTCATATACTGGAAAGGAGGCAGAGTCTCCCAATCTTTGATTCTATTCTCATCCGCGTTTCTCAGATCCTCGTACGAAAGTGGATTGATGCAGACAACACGGTCCAGCGCGTAACATGCCTGAAGAAACTGCCACAACGCAAACGCCGCAATCGGATGCTCGATAAAGAAAGCACCAAATTCGAGGTCCTCTACTTTTTCGAGAGACTCGAGCCTTACATCTGGCGAATCTAGGCTGGAATGCTTCACCAGAAAAGATCTGGTGCGCTCGAACCATTCGGTTGAGAAGATATCGTCAGCTGCGCCGCTGTTGCGCGCTTCGTGCCAGCTGTAAACTGCTCTTTGCTGACGCGTTGGGTTTGTAGGAGACCCATCATTTACTCCCAGAGAAGAAGATTTTGAGCTCATCGCATCGGATGGTGTCGATTCTAGTCAGATTGAGGTAGTTGATGAAGAGATTGTACTAGGGGTGCGAAGCTACTCGTAATGGAGCTCGATATGCACAGTCAGCGTTTCGATCAGATGTTGGAAAAACGTGATTGTTTTTTCTTTTCAGCAACTGATGAGAGGGGTTCTCTCATATCCTCATAGCCGCCAGCCTCGACGTGCAAACTGTGTAAGAATATCGCGTTCGGTGAGTGGAAGTGGATGGGGAAATTATAAAAAGGCCCCCCCCTAATTTGAAAAAGGCCCCCCCCTAAAATTATAAAAAGGCCCCCCCCCTAAAATTACACCGGAAGCATACCATTTTAATGCCCGCACTTTCTTCTATCCCCCATTTTAATAATAGTAAAAAATACTGAGTAGTTCTCGAGATATTGAGGATTTTAAAAAGTTCACGTGACTTTCGGCTACCGACTAACTCCCCCTTTTACCTCTTTAAATTCACTTCTTTTTTCAAGCCCAAGCGAGGTTTCTACTTGGAAAAATTCAAACTCCTATTAGGGCTTAATCTAGGGCTAAAATCAAGCGAATTAGAGGGAAATAGGTTAATCCGTGAAAATTTTTCATAAAAATTAAAAAGAGAGACTTCCGCAAGAGGACTTCTCAACACCACACAATCATCTCTTTTAATAATGGCTTCCGACGAAATCCCTGGGGTCCCTGGACCTTCTCAGGCCCAGGATAGCAATAGTATAACAAATCCCACCCAGATACAAGCGTTGGAAGACGAAAATGCCCGATTGAGAACTCAGCTCCGTGAGATTCTGGAAGCACAGAGGTTACGCCAGGAAAATAAGGAACTTATAAGACAAATCCAACAGCTAGGCGTTATTCCTGTTATCCAGAGTATTTCTGACCCTCCTACCGCAAATACAGCGTCTATAGAAGCCCCTGCTATAGTATCTTCGTCTACCAGACCTCCTATTCCGACCGATTCAGCAGAATCATCTGGAGCACCTCTACCTCTTGCAGACCCTACCTGGACTGAATTCTCCTTCAGTAACTACGATCTACCACCTATACGAACTTATACTACACGGAAAGAAGCTCTTTCGGCATTGAATCAATGGGGACTTACAAGGGGATACGGGTTTTCGAATATACTATCGAAAAAGAATAAAAGCGGGTTTCAGAAGGCAATATTCGCTTGTGATCGACGTTATCCAAAAGCAGAGGAGACTGATATTAAAGAAAAGGGTGAAGGCAAGAATAAGAGTTCAAGAGACTATAATTGTCCGTTTTCAGTAAAGTGTAAAGAGTCAACGAATAGCTGGACAATTGAGTATCGACAGCCTTGGCAAGACCCAGACACCGAAGCTTGGATAAACTACTGTATTCATAACCATCTTCCATCGTCCGGAACTGGAGTCGAACACCCTTCACAATGCCGAAATCAGAGACAAGGAGAGAGATATGAGGCTTTGGTCAAGCAATTCAACGCAAGAAGCAAGTCTCGGCAGATCCTCACCTACCTAGATACCAACTACGAGAAAGATCTAGCTATTACTCGAGATATATACAATATGATCAGTGGTATTCGAAATCAAAGAAAGGGGGGAAAGAGCTCAATTGAAAAGCTTCTAATTGAGCTACAAGATAAGGGCTGGATTTATCGCCCAGTTTACGATCAAAATAACCCGGAACGCCTCCTCTCAGTCTTCTTCGCCCACCCAAAAGAGATCGAGTACGCTCGTCTCTATAGCCAAGTCATTATCATTGACCATATATATAATACGAATTCGGCAGAGATACCTTTATTTGAAGCAATTGGCATTAACGCAACTGGGAAATCGTTTTGTATTTGCTTTGAGTTTACGGCAGGAGAAGACGAAGAGGATTATATCCAGAGCCTCGAGTTTCTGAAAGAAATACTAGGAGAAGACATGGCACCTGGCGTTTTCTTGATTGATAAGGCAGATACTATAAGAAAAGCGATCAGCAGGGTATTCCCTAACTGGGTTCACCTCCTTTATCTATGGTATGCGAATAAGAGCGTCACCCAGCACTGTAAATCTCACTTTGAGGACGAAGAATGGAAAGACTTCCTAGACGACTGGACTCGAATTGTATACTCACCAAATACCGATACTTACGAACAGGCGGTCACGGATTTCAGAAACAACTGGCAAGACACTCATCTTGAAGATATTGTTTATATCGAAAAGAACTGGCTCATTCCTAGAAATAGGGATAGACTTGTTTCAGCCTGGGCAGACCAGCACTTGCACCTTGATACCACTGATACTTCACGCACTGAAGGTATTCATGGCACAATCAAGGAAGATATCCGATCGAAGAACATTGACCTGTTATATGCCTGGGATATTATAGATACTGTGGTTCAGCGTCAATTGAAGGCTATAAATGCGGAGCAGAGGAGATAACGAGACACCGTTAAACCCCATTATCAATTCAAGCTTTTTGATCTTGTTCGGGGACAGGTCTCATTTAGGGCCCTGGATCTGGCCTCAATATAGCTGAAAATGACCAAGAACCAGTCAGAAGAGGAGCTTGGGGAATGTACTGAACGGTTTACTAAAAGTGTCGGAATTCCATGCAAGCATTTAATCAAAAAGAAGCTCGCTGAAAATCAGCCTTTAAGACTTACCGAATTCAGTTCTCATTACTATTTAAGAGCTTATAAGGGAGAGAATTATCACCAGCCGACGCTATCTCCAGTAAGACGTGAAGGCAGAGTATATCGTCATAACGGCTCCCGAACCTCTACCCGCCGTATCGAAAGTGATTTTGAGCGTGCAGCTAGAGAAACAGCGTAGCGAATTGCTTTCGAAAATGGGAAGCCTTGCTGGAAGTGTTCTGTGTGCCCCCCCGAGCAAGCTTGGGGCTATAAAAAGAATATGGTTATATGCCTATAGTATGAACGGCATTCCGAATGGCTTGCAAGTCAAGGAGAAGATCTGATCGACCCTCAATATAGGCAAAATACTACCCGATCAAGAAATCGTTGGAGTCCCCGCTCGGAAACTGAAGATATTATTGAGGTTAATATCCAAGATAAATCTCCTCCAAGGGCCTTACGTATACCCTCTACGGCCGGACCTTCTAGCGAATCAGCCTCTCGAGATATTACGATTTCATATGGAGTTAATGAGAATTCGGAAAATGGAGATGAGGATCAGGATCCTGATTTCGAGCTGTCCCAATACTATAGAAGAGTCGAGACTGTAAACGGGGGGTTCAAGAGACATATTCCAGATCGAGATATTAATACAGTCCCTCTTGAAAAGCAAGAGCGAGTTCGTGAATTACTAGACGAAGCTCAAGGGATTGACGGCGAGCAAGAGCTAGACTTACAGGAAGGTTCTTCTATTATTAGAGAGGAGACGGAATATGGCCTGTTCCAGCATATAAAAGATAAGGCTCAACGCGATTATAGAACTGTTAAAGCTGTATACTTTATATACAAGTTCAAGCGAAATCAGTGGAGAGCAAAGCAAAAGGAGGGTACTGAAACCAGTAACAGCGCTTATCGGAAGGCCACTGGGCTCTACAAGCATTCCGCGAAAGACCTGAAGTTATAGAGACACGCATTGGCGATTACAAGTAAAGGAATACCTACACTTTGCAAATCTCGTCAGAAGCCATATAATATATGGACTATAGAAGAGAAGGTTACTTGGATGGACCGTATACGAGACGAAGAGAAGTTCATTAAGCAGGAGACTCTGTATATTTTAAAGACCTGGAATACTTATACACCAGGGCATCTTGAATGGCAAAGAGCTTTCAATACTAGAAGAAGAGGAGACGAGCTTACTGACCGGTAAGAGCTTGTTTTAAAGGAGAGTATTGAGACTTCCATGAACATTCGCGATCAAGAAATAAAGGAGGAGCTTGAGCGTATTCATATGGCTATTATCACAGAGGGAACTGAAGATCCTTTTGACTGTGATTTCTCTACTGAGAACTTCCATCAACACCAAGCAGTGCGAGATACAGCTGAAGTAATGAAGAAACATAACGCTAAAATGGGCAAGAGAATAGGCGGCAGCAAGATTAGGAATATGGAGGATGTAAGAGCTTATATGAAGCGGGGCAGTTCAACCAAATCGCCTTCAAAACCGACTGAATCGGGACCTGCTTTGAGACAAGCAAAGAAGTCGAGGAAGTAAAGGATAAGATTGTTCTTGAACTCGTTATATGATATTTCACTTGAAAAGAGGAGAATATACACTATACCATTACTGTTTTGCGTTATTGTGATTCTTTCTTGCCATTCTCATTTCTATTTCTATACGACCAAACCCTTGACCTTGCCTTTTATCGCTTATATTGACCATAGCCAATAACCGTAGCTTGGTTGCAGAACCACTTTACTAGTGCCATGTCCTTCTACTGGATTGTGACGCGGTTTGCGTGAATAGCACACATATTTGTCGCTACCCAGATATTAATATACTATTACTTTAAAAAGTAAAGAGGATTTACCTTCGAAAAAACCAACGAGAAAAGCCTCTACAGATTCTTGAAGAGCCGCAATTACAGAAGCCTGAAACTTCAAATCTGGTCTGAAGGTTCCGGCAATCTCACATATAACACGTTGGAAGGCTAGTTTAGAGAAAAACACACCAGAGCCTTGATTTTACTGGTAATATCGGATCTCTCGTAATGCGCGAGCTATTTAGAAGTTAAATACATTACTGTTTAGCGTTACTGGAATCAGAACTTACTTCCGGCTTTAGTTCTCCTAACCTTCTTCACCGGTTTCTTCATTCCATATAGTACTTCAGGATTCTTTTGATCCCATATATCCTTTTTACGCTGCCATTCGCTGACTCTTTCAGCAAGCGTAGGCAATGAGTACGGCTTGACTTTTTCGGCGGTGGAGTCCTTGTACTGCTTCGGGGTACTTTTCGTTCGTGCTATAATTATCTAGTTAATAAAATCAGCATTCTTGCATTACCTTATAGCGTTACTGTAAATATACAAGATCAGAAGCTGTAATTGTTGAAAATCGAAAAACATTGAGAAAGGTGAGGTTATAAAACATAGGAAGGCCGTAATATAGAAAGCAGGAAAGCTAAAGGTGAATGTAAAATAAGCGAAAATTTAGCAAAAGTGAATTTTTCTGGTTAGATAATTATTAAAAGTAAATATTTTTCGGTTATACCATTATTAAAAGTGAATTTTTTCTAAGCCCCACAACAACCCTCCCTCATAAACCTCATTAAAAAACAACCTTTTGATCAAACTCGACCTCGTTTTTACTAGTAGTATGTTCTCAACCTCTGACAGTAACTCTTAGTAGTAACACTAATCATATTAGAATCAAGATAACTTCATTCTCCGACCAGCGTCAAGCTATCAAAGCTAAGTCTGAGGAAGTGATTGCTGCTGCCCAGAACTCGGATCGTCAGGCCCGTTCGCGCGCCAGGGCTCAAGCCAAAAAGAGGCAGACCGACTTCGACGGACTTTATAAAGACGAGCAAAAGAGATTGCTTCAGGATGCCGAAAATAATTGTATATAAAGACGCCAAGATGAAGGACATAATTACACAATAAAAACAGCAAAGATTCTTGACAAAGAGGCGGCGCAACTCGAAGCCATTAAGAAGGAGGAGAACGCAAGACTTTTAAAGCTGCTAGGAGCTGATTCGAATGTAAGTATCGTTACTATTTACCGTTACTGTAACTAACTTAAAAAGAGCAAGAAGAGAAAGAGAGAGAACGACAACGACGAAAGTGAGACCGAGAAGATCAACGAGGCACCATTGATCTCCAAAGCCTTCAGTAAAAATATAACACCCATTATTGAGAAATTGGAGCGGCAGATCATTGCTGGAGGAGATCGGGTTATTCACGGGGTCAGTGAGGAGGAGTTAGAGCGTTTTGCCAAGAATGCTAGTAACCCGACAAACATTCGGGAGTATTTAGAGAAGTGGGATAGAGAAGATGCAGATGTTGATGAAGGTTTAGATGGAGGGGGAGAAGGGTTTGACGACAATGATGATGTCGAAATCGTTATCACGGATGATGAGGACAACGAGGAAGGCGAGGACGACGAGGATTTAGTTGACTTTATTGTAGAAGATGAGGAAGATGAGGAAGATGAAGAAGTTGTTTAGAAATCCAAAGAGAATAGCACAATTGAGGAATTCTACATATAACTGTTACTGTAAATCGTTACTATATCAACTTATGTGTTTTGAGAGAAAACCTATTAAAATCGGTACTTTGCGCGTGAACTAAACACTAAGCTAAATAAATTTAACCTAAATTTTATAAAGGTATAATAGTAATACTATGGGGGGAGAATAGAACAGCATAATAATACTCTGTGTCTGGAAATAATCGCAAGTCACGTGTACTCGGGAAAGTTCCCGAGGTCACGTGAACTTTTTAAAATCCTCAATATCTCGAGAACTACTCAGTATTTTTTACTATTATTAAAATGGGGGATAGAAGAAAGTGCGGGCATTAAAATGGTGTGCTTCCGGTGTAATTTTAGGGGGGGGGCCTTTTTATAATTTTAGGGGGGGGCCTTTTTCAAATTAGGGGGGGGCCTTTTTATAATTTCCCGACCTCAGGCAACCAAACAATATTCAGCATAGCCTCAGCCTTATCGATTCACAAATACTTCACTTCAATATACCCCCTCAAGCAAAGTTTGCTATAAACAATCATTACTGACATGTTTTGCGATCAGTGTCACAAGCTTCTTGATCTCGACGTTTCGTTCCCAGCAGACGTTCAAGCCAAAGGGCAAGGCCCACGCGTCGTTCACCGTGACTCGTACTCAGCCTTGTGTCGAGCAGCATGTGCTGGTTGTGAACTTTGTCAGCTTATTGTCCAGCAATCTCGTGGAGGCAGCCACACATGGTCATCGCTTGTGCTACCTGAGTCCAAGTGGCAGGTCTTCGTTGAAGTCACCCACGATAGTTTGATCATCAACATCCCAACGCCCATCGGCTACGACGAACTCGAACCGAAGAAGTCCTTAGAAGACTATGATCTTGGCGAGGATAACATCAGATTATATGTCTCTACAAAATACAGTCAGTTCCGTCAGCAATATACTGTTCATGGTCTAATTTCATAAAATGCAGACGATCCACTTGCTTCACTGTTCTCGATGCGCCCTCTCAGCAAGGATTCCAACTCTGATGGATGCTTTAAAACTGCATCAGCGTGGCTTCAGATATGCTTGAATACGCATGATAATTGTCCAAAGCAGCTGTCACCTCTTCCAAGCCGAGTGATCGATGTGGGTAGTGACAGGATAGATCCATTTCTACACATTAGTCAAGGCGAGTGTAGTCCATGGCTAGCCCTTTCCCACTGTTGGGGCCGACAACAAACAATTACGACTACGTCAATAACCCTAGGAACTTTCTGTCAAAGCATTCCGATGGGTGATTTACCCGAAACATTCAAAGACGCAATTTTGATCACACGACGGTTAGGATACCAGTATATATGGATAGACTCCCTGTGCATTATCCAAGACTCTACGCAAGACTGGGAAATGGAGTCGAAGAAAATGGCGATGATCTATCAAAAAGCTACGGCCACTATCTGCGCAGATGCCGCAGATGGAGACCACCAGGGAATCTTCAGGGCTATCGAGGGCAAAAGAGACAAATTCAAGCTTATAGCCCTGCCTTGCCACAGTTCACAACGAGGTCTAAAGGGTCAGATTTTCGTCAGTACTCGTCAAGGAAGACACGATTTCCAAATAATGCCTCTACAGACACGTGCATGGGTATTACAAGAAAAAGCACTATCCGTTCGAAGACTGCACTATCAAAGCACCGGACTATCCTGGCACTGCCAAGCAGTCACTTCCACAGAAATAAGACCCACACTCCTACAACCTCATCTAGATATCAGAGAATTGCATAGAATCCCTCACAAAAGCCTTCCTCTTCGCATTGATTACGGAAACAATTTCCAGCTGGAAGGCGATTCCGTTCCGCTTGCATGGTGGTACGCCCAAGTTAGCGATTACGCTGCGAGGCAGCTGACTTTTAAGAAGGATCGCTTTCCAGCTATTGCGGGTCTAGCAAGTGAGTTTGCTAAGCGCACTGGATATCATTACATGGCGGGGATCTGGGCGGAAGACTTTCATAGAGGCCTGCTGTGGAAAGGAGCAGTCCCTTCCTCTTATTCCGGCACCGGCCCGTCTTGGAGCTGGGTTGGGGCTGAGTTCAATCCGTTATCTGGCACTGTCTACGATGGAAATAGGTTCATGAAGCATGGGAACGAGTTCGCGGCTGAGCTTATGGGATTCTCTGAGCCCAAGACTACAGATGTGTTTCTAGGGGGCGGAGCTGCCACTATATTGACTCTTCGAGGTTGGTGTAAAGATATTCGAGACCTTTTTGCAGGGAACCCATTCTCTTGCTTTTCGCCCTTGAATGTTAAGTCTTCTCTCGGACTAATTCTACTAAAGCCTTTCTCTATCCCTAATTCAACAGTTGGGGACGATGTCGCGATCTGGTTGGATAAAGTACTGGATCTTGCGAATGGTCAAGCTATTCTGGAGGAGAATAAGGTTATCATTATTCGCGTTTCTGACTTTGAGACGTGGGAGGCTGGTAATGCTCACATTGTCAATACTTGGGGATTATTACTAGAGCCTATGGGGAGGCCCTATGGTACTTATCAGCGGATCGGTCTTATATGCATTCCGAGCGGCAATGCAGCTGCTACAGTTCAGGCTTCTGATTTAAGGACTATTCGCATCGCTTGAGAAGAGAATAGCTGCAGCGAGGACCTATTCTATGCAAGCGATCAAGACAGGTATATGGGTGAATATTACATATTTTATCGATATAATCTCAGACGACAATCAAGCCCACTAAAGTCCATCTCAGTGTTTGGAACTAAGCAGCCGCTCCTCTAACTTGAACTAAGACCCTGAGTCCTAGGCACATTTACCAAGTCAGCCTAAGCATGCTTATGGGGTCTCTTCTAGCCCCCTTTTGGGAGTCGGTTATAGTTTCTATATTGTTTTCGTATTTGCTAATGCCTATTACCTAGAACACAGCGCACCTCTTTAAACCTATTAGGATATCGCGACGGTATCCGTTCTCGTTCCCTTACCAAACCTATCAAGCGTCACTGATGCCATGACGGATGAAAAAATATCAAGTGCAACGACGAGCAATATTCTTATGGCCACAACATATTGTCCACTAGCTCTACAACCTCGGAAACAAATATCTCACATAAACTCACAACTCCACCATCCCTTCCCTCTCCACATCATCCTCCCACCCTCGATCCAAAACCCCAACAACCAAATCATCAACCACAAACCCCCTCCTCTCCCCCTTCTTCCCAACCCACTCATAACACCTAATCTCCAAAACATTCATCCCCTCCCCCTTCCCCCCATCCCTCCCTTCCCCCCAATGCCTCATACCCAACCTCAACCCCTTCGTAAACCTCCCCTCCCCATCATTTCCCCCTCCCCAAAATACAAACGCTCCGTACACATGCACCACCTCCCTACCCTCCAATTCCCACGCATCAACTTCCATCACGACGATCTTCCCCTTTGGAACAAACCCGATTGGTTTTACGAGGATACTTATCGGTTGGAAACGATGGGGGAATTCATTAGGACAGTCAGGGTACGGGGAGGAGGTGGTGGTGCCGGAGCAGGGAGACGAGACGAAGATCCTTGGGAGTGTAGAGTGGGGAGAGAAGGATGGGGAGCCGAGGATGGCGTTCGGGGATGAGAAGGAGGTGTCTATGTCTTCGGGGTCGAGGAGAGATGAGTTTATGGCGAGGGGGATGTTGAGGACTTTGTAGGAGGTGAAGGCCATGTTTTTGTAGCTTGTGAGATTGGTGAGTGGAGAGGTGGTTTCGATGTCGTCGAACTGGGGAACAGTCAGTGCATATTTGGTGAAGAGGGAGTGTGCATACGTCTAATAGTGTCTCGTTATCGGCGGGCTTGTAGTTGAGAGGGGACAGCGGAGTTGATTTCTTATTTTTCCAGAAAACTTGACTGTGTGCTGATGCATATTCAAGCTTTCTGAACACAGCCTGCTCAGCATCCCAGCTACCATCGATTATTCGCTTCAGGTCCTCATCCTGAAGGACCTTCTCCCTCCCCAGCACCCACCCCGCAGAGAAAATAGAAGCAAGCAAAAATGTCTGCTTTAAGCTAAGCATGTTTCAGGAGGGAGTGAGTCGAGCTTCTCGTCCGACGTTACGAGAAAATGATGATGTATATCTACCCCGCAGAGTAAAGTAGCTGCCTGATCAAGAATACCCAGCGTTGGATTTCTGCATGGTTGTGGCGAGGTTATGGGTAAAATACTATTGGCCCGGAACCATATTGGAGCAGTCTGATAGGCTGTCCTATAATTGCCAACAATGACGCAGTCAATCATGGGGATTTATAGTTGTACGAAAAGGCGTTGTACTTAATTGAGAATAATTAAAGGTTCAAATTTGAATCGAAAGTATATATGCTTCTAAACCATGCAATTTATATGTACCACCTAACAATGCCATTCCCCCAACCCACCTTTCCTTCCCCCCCACCAAATTTCAATTCGAAAATCTAATCCATTAACAACTACACATTAATGATCCTCTGTCTTATTTAAGCGACAGTGCTGACCGCTGGCGCACTATTCCACACCGTTGTACCCGTCCCAGTGATCGTCGTCGTCGTAGCCGCCCACAGATTATACTGTTTCGGCCCACCACATCCCAGCTTCCCATCCCCCTTACAAGTCATCGTACACGCCTTAGCACCCGTGAGACTCGTCGGCTGGGGAGTAGGCGCCACAGTCGCAGCGTAGCATTCCCTTCCATATTCGATTCCGACGTATGAGAATGTCGTCGCGGGTTTTGCGGATAGACGGGCGAGAGCGGAGGAGATGCAGAGGTCAGGCGTCATACTGTCGTTGGAGAAGAACTTGGGCATGTTGTGTCCTTGGAATGGACCAGTGGCGGGATCGGCGAAGCAGCCGAGGGGTGTGAAACCGCGGATGTTGTAGACTGAGGAAGTGGTCTTGGTTGTCATTAAGAGAGAGCTGGTTGATGAGGAAGTTGTTGGTGGGGGTGTTGAGGATGAGGATGAAGAGGTGCTGGTCGGTGTCGACAGAATTGGGGATGTCGAGGCAGATGTTGAAGATACTGTAGAGGATGTGCTGGATGTGCTGTCTGATGTTAAAGATGTCGAACTGGAGGATGACGTGCTGGAACTTGACGAGGTCACGCTTGAGCTTGTATCAATTGAGCTGGCCGCAGATGGGCTTGATGAAGACGAGTTTGCTGATAAATCTGTCGAGGTGGAGCTTGCTGACGAGGATGAGGTTGAAGAGCTAATATCACTTGTCGATGATGAAGATGGCACGCTCGCTGGGCTGGAGCTTGATGTCGAACTCGTGCTGCTGATTGCCGAGCTACTCGAGCTCGATACCGCCGCAGGAGTAACGTTGTTATACATCGACAGTCTCGATCGGCCACCACACTATCACCATCAATTAGTATTTCAATTCATCTCTTTTGCTTTGAAGAGATACTCACCAGTTCACTCGGATCTCCCAAACATGTCAAATCGCACTTATTCCCCGTTGTCGAAATGACACTTCCTGTCGCAAGATTATTGCCGCAGTAACACTCCCTCCGATACTCTACCCCAAACCACGTAAATCCTTGACATTGCGTATAGCACATTTCGACCGTCATGCTGTCGTTATAATATGATTTCAAGAAAAGGGCGCGGCCGGTTGTTGCTTCGGTGTAGCAGCCTACGTAGGAATAGGCTCCAATTGTAGCCAGGTCTGTGGGGCCTGTTGGTTTCACTGGTGTGGTTGTAGCGGCTGCGGTGGATGTTGAGCTTGAGGTTGTTCCGGGAATGAGGGAATAGGTGGAGGTTGTTGAGATGGAGTCGGTTGATGACGAGAGAGAGGTTGATGAGGAAGAGACTGATGAGACTGATGATACCGATGAGACCGAAGAGACTGAAGAGGTGAACGAGGTAGAGACTGTGGATGAAGATACAGTAGAGGCGGTGGAGACGCTTGTTGAACTGGAGGACGGCGCGACAGAACTTGAGGATACAACGGGAGGAATCGAATCTGGTCCTGGAGTGTATCTCGTGCGATCGTAGTATAATGAGAGAAAGGTGCCATCACCACCACAAGCTTGGGATACATCACCTGGGCAGCTGAACGCACATTTCTTAAGATATTCGGCGGTACTGAAGCAGGTTAGCATAATTCGTGAAAAAAAGTTGGAAGGCGACCTACTATTTGGCAGCGGCCGGTGGCTTGTTTCCACACTATTATTTCTTGTTAGTAGAGTTCGACAGAAAGTATTTCAGAGACTGACCCAACACTCAGTGTGGTACTCCGTCCCCGCAAACATATAACCTAGATTAAAGCAATTCGTGAGACATTTTCCATTCTCATTGTCCGCAAAATTGTACTGCTTCTGCATTTGTCGTCCACCACCATCATAATAGCATCCAAGATACATATACTCCGAGGATCCATTGACGAGTAGAGGCCCAAGTTGTCGAGTTACAATATTGGCCTGAACAACAACATCATGAACACCGAACGTGACGTCGCTGAAGTCTATTAGTATTGACATACTTGGAGTCAGAGGGAGAGGGGGGCTTGCTCTGTATTCAAAATCCACACATCAGAGACAGAGTGATCCGGCCGATTCACGCCGAGCGGAGCGGCAACTATCGAAACTTGCCCCGTGGCGCATGTGTTGACAGGAATAACCTGCCCCTCGTGCAGATCCGTATTCGAGTTCGGCGCCAATAACTCCTGCTGAATCGGCGGCTTGCTTTTCGTGATAGTCAAACTGCTTCCCCCACTGTTACAGATCCGAATGTACCTGCTCGTCGTATTACCCGCCATCACATTCCCAAAATCCATAACCACCGGCTCCGAATTATCCCATCCTCCTTCGATGGTTGAGACGGAGATGTTGGCGATAGGGGCGGTGGAAGCGGAGCCGGTAAGCAGAACGTTTTTGTTTCCTCCTGTCGTCCAGAATTCCACAAATGTTGTGTAGGCACCAGTCTGACTGGTAAGGAAGTTAAGGGGCACGGAGATGGAGGCACCGGGTGAGAGAGTATCGCCTACTTGAGGGAGGGAGATGGAGGAGAAGCCGCTACCGAGGTAGCCGTTTGTGATATTGGTCCAGACGATGGGGCCATCGCCTGGCATGATGCTTCTTGTCCACGCTGAGCCCAAAAAGGTGAGCGTTTGTGCCCCGACGTTGGAGATGATCACGGCGGCGTCCAGCCCAGATTGAGCGCCTTGAGAGTCAACGACGATCCCACCGAAATCAACTTCTGGAGGGTTGATTGCCAAGAAGGGATCTTGCGAGACTGTGTTTCCTTGCAGTGAGATTGGCAGATCATTACTGTATTTGGCCGGTACATTTGTCGTGTAGATGTTAAGATTGGTACCGGCGACACCGGGAAGCACTGTACCGAAGGAAGCGTTCTGGGCATCGTTGATAGCAGCCTGTGTCAAATTCCACGTGATTGGAAAGGAGAAGGTTGCACCTTGTGCGAGAGCACTCTTGGGAAGCGTTGCGTTGTTACATTGGAAATTCTTGTTGCCAGTGGTACAACCATTGATGGATGAGATGGCGATGAGGGCTGTGCAGTTGATGATTCTCGTGGCAGTGCTGCCAATTGAAACGTCCCCGAAATCGACAGGCGTGGAGCAGTTGAGGGGAAGAGCAACAGGAGATCCAAGGCAGATGACATTTCCATTGGTGTCCGAAGTGTAGAGTCTCGCATCTCCAAATGCCGGTCGCTGGAATTTGTTCAAGCCTCCCGTTGCCGGGATGTTAATCTGAGTTAGCACGCCGTTGACTGGTACAGCATTAAAAGCTTGAAGGCCAGCAGCAGGATCAGAGATCCAAAGGATGCCAGTTCCTGGTTGACCCTTGTAGGTCGTGATTGTTGGAACTCCTGCAAATGTATCAGCGATTGACCGTAGCAAAGAACCCCGTGGACCTACCAATGCCGACTCGGCCGGCAGAATTAGATGCTGTAGCACCGACCTGAGTGAAAATTGGCTTTCCTGCAGAATCCAGACCCATCTTGTAGCACATCGTGGGATAGCCTGCGGAGTTAGATTTAAAACAAACACGACTTCTTAGAATTTGGCTAAGCAAACTTACCAACAGGGGTGAAGTAGATGTAGCCTCCCTCTAAAGGATAGGATCCTGCCCCACCAAAAACGGCTCCCCCGCCAGTGATTGTTTGAATGATGTTGTCAGTTCCTACAGATATTTAGCTTTGCTGATTACAAATTACGACTAATCTTACCTCCAGCACCCTGTTTAAAACCACCGAGATTGTTCGCGTCCAAGACGCTGGAATTAGTGTCAGCTATGAGAGCCCAAGACATCACTGAAAAACGTACTAGGCTTTTCCATTCTTCCCGATGGTCACTGCCATTCTTGAGATACCTGTTCCGTAGAATACTGCAGGATCGAGAAGCGTGACACCCGAGGAGCCCAAGTCTCTGTCCCCAGCATCCATAGAGATGTACTCATATGGCTCGAAATAATCCGTGAGAGTGATCTTGCCGTTCGAAGATACTGCGAAATTTGCAACGACTTCATCGAGAGTAGACATAGGTGTTCGACCAGACGCTGCAACATCGCCGTTGGCATGACCGATGCCATTTCTGTGCAGTTATCAGCAAAAACTTTGGCCCCAAGTTGTATTGCCAGAGGAGACTTACCCAGTAACAACGTAAATGCGGCCATTGTCAGTTGCAATACCCATTCCACCAGACCAGATTCCTGCTTTTCCACCCTTTTGGACCATGATGTCTGACTGAACAGGGGGAGCACCAGGACTCGATTCCATAGCAAAGATTGAGGCGACTCCAACCCAGGGCTGCGTGCTGATGGAAATCAGCATTCCAGTATAGTTAAAAAGATCGCAATGACCACCAAAAGCACCGATTACATAGCCGTTCAACATGGTGAGAGACGGCCGCTGCAAGACCGTACCTCCAATAAAGTATCTAGTGGTGTGAGCCTGGAGTTTGAACGGAACAGTTGGATCTCGTACCTAGTATTATCATTATCTGCAGGCCGCCCATCAACTAAGATTGGGAAGCCCGGCTTGTCCTGTAACGTGAGAATATCGACTGCATAAAATTGGTAGATGCCTTCCAGATGTCAGGAACTCGAGATCTGTGAGGAACGAATTACACTCACCATTTGCAACACCACCGTATGACGCCCCATTCTTATAACCTTTTGAGAAGAAAAAGACAGTGTTTGTATTTGGGTCGATGATTGGTGTTCCCTGTGCAGATAATCAACATCCACCGTGTTCCGTCCGTAGGCTTAAAAGACCTACAATGATGCCAATGTAATCCGGAATATCTGTGCAGCCAATATCGCTCTGAAGGAATGGAGGTTGAACGGTCCGTTGGTTCAAGAGAGTACCGTTGACAGCATCGACTGTTCGGATAATGTTCATTGAAGAGGCAAGGAAGACGAGTTGCGATTGTCCAGGAGGCGTATATACCAACGGCTTCGCATACCACTTCTCCTTATTGTTTCCAAAGTTCTTCTTCCATAACTGACCAAATATTGCTGATCCAACTGTGGAAGGGTGCATATTATGATTATTCATATATCCCGATTGAGCTGGGTCGGCATCCTGGATCTCATCCGTCGGGGCCAACGAGTGAACGAAGGTCGGCACCAGCGCCAGTAGAAGCAAGGCTTTGGGCCACATCGCGCCCCTTCACGACTCTGGTTCCTTCCAGAAAAGAAGAAAAAGATGTAACGAGAGAAGTGGAAAGAGAGAATCTGGGGATGGAGGCTCAGGTCATCCTTATTGATGGGACGAAAAGGCTGAGCAACAAGTGTTCTCAAGGGGGAAGCTAGAGGTGGAACTTTGCACAAGCATCTTCAAGGGGATACTTTGAGCTTGTCCAAATTTCGTGCAGGGGTGCAGGCCCATCCTGTAGTCACGTCTTGGCTGCTTGGCAACTTAGCACGCATCGGCTAGGTGGCTGCGTCCTGCCAGAGCCGGGGCAACAGAGTCAACATGGGTATTTGTGGGCACTGGCGGTCGACCCGGAGCTGAGGTCCTGCCAAGAAGATATAAACGAGTCTGGCATCTTGGTAAGGCCACTTGCCTTGTAGGGAAGCAGCCTAGGCCGGCCTCGTATCAGCAGCGGCAGGCTCGAACTTCTGCCAAGGCTGAGCTATTGAAAGCCAGTGATTGGTGCGTACCAAGCTTTTTGCCTCGAACTTTCAGCCTTGGCAATACATTGAGGTTCATCGAGCCCCAAATAATTAACCACTAGCCCCTGGACTAGTCGCTGGATGCGGGAGAGTGGCATCGATGTGGCACTTGCATGCTTTGTTCCCCTCGTGATCCAACGAATAGTAAATCGTGAGTGATGGATTTCGTCTCGCCCAGGTATACAAGTCCAAGATCCATATCCTAGGAGAGTCGTTGGCATGCAAACTGTTGATAAGAAGCAGCTCTGCCAGCCAGACTTGGTCTCAGGACTCCGACAGGAGGCGGATGGAATGAGGCTGCAAATGCAGAGCTGATGCCGAGAATAGATAGATACCGTGCTACTGCGCAGACGGATGGACTAGATTGCAGCGCGAGTAATGGTGCGATGACGGCTCCTGGGGAGTTGGTGTACCGCTGTGGATCGACGAAGATATATCTGTGACGCGAGTAACCTTACCATGAGCATGGCTCATTTCTTCAGGGTCGATCGCAACAGATCTACCCGGCTAGGTCCCAGAATGGTCCGCGATACATTGCTGCACTGTACGGGACGGCTAGCCACGATAACATTGATTCATTATTGATGATGGGCGAGGCGAAAGAAACATGAAGCCCCGGTGCGAGAAAGTTCTGGCCCAAATCACTGAAATAGCGCTAAATTGGCGCCCTCGCCAGCGAACAGCCCCTATTATTCAGCCTGCGCTCGCTTCCGACGGTTTACAGGCAATGCGAACTTTCACTCTTTTGAGTCACTGCCGTCTTTTAATTGATAAAAAAGATTCCTGAATTCAATCGAAAGTATACATCTTTTGAGAGATTAGTGAAAAGTTGCAATACCATCGAAAACGTCATGGATGAGAAGATGACCACCCCGAGCCCAGCGGTAAACCCTGAGTTCACCCACCGTCCCGGTCGAACTCATATCTTGGGATTGGAGATCGTCTCTGAAGACGTCAGGATGGTTTTCAAACAAAAATAGTGTCGACAACACATTGGGCGATACGCATGGCCTCTCGCTGAAAGCCAGAATCATACTGGACCTAGGGGACGCCGCACAGAAGGATGCCACCTGGACTTCATCCAACAAAACCTTTTCTTCCGAGCTCTCGAGGATAGAGAGTTTCAGCGTAGACAAACATATTTGCATGCGCCCGAATTTCCTCAAAGCTTTCATCTGAAAATGCTCAGAACTTCAGAGCAAGACAGTCAGAGCTAGCAGCCTGAATTTCTGTTATCCGATGTTGACCTTCCAATTATCGGACGATAGAATAGCCCCAGGGAACCGCACACAAGGACTTGAGTGACTGGAACCGTAGTTTTACTTCTCTAGTTCCGCTCGAACATTTCGAAGGCGGTGATTTGCTCATCAGGCAGTTAGGACTCCGAATCGAGGGTCTATCCGGATGTGCCCAATTCATACCAGGAAAGGACTTGTTCCATCCAATTGATAAAAGGACGGCAGACTGTTCGTTGTCGTGAATGAACGTGAGCAAGAGAGCGAAAAAGCCGCCCCCTGAGTCCGAATCTACTCTGACTGACAAAAACGCTGATGCGTCTTGCGCTATTCGCGATTCTATGATGCTTTCTGTATATTTGTGTACATAAATGGTTAATGTTCAGGAGGAAGAAAGGGGAGAAACGCAGCCCGTTTAGGAAAGAGGGCACCAATACTGTAAACCCCACATTATGACTAAGCGGCCAACCTCACCTCACTTCAAAATTTCTTCACTCTTCACCCCTCTTCAATTCCCACTCAGTGATATCCTGCAAGTGCATATAAATCTCCCACGCTGAATATTGCTACTCTGGAGCCTCCTTCGAGTCATCAGAAGTTGTCTACCGCATCTGTTTTGACGCTCAAGCCTGTATATTGCAATGCGATTTTGCTTCCTTTGATTTTGCATGAATGCTGCTTGTGCGCTGTTCAGTGACGGCTACGGGTTTGTCAAATCGAGCACTAAGGGTAGAGAATATCCCTTTTTTTTTCTTTACCTTGGATTGGTACGGAATAATTCGGGTTATCGAAGCATCTGAATGGCGAGAATGAGCTGAAGGTTGAGCGAGGGAGCTTTACCGTTCCGAACTTTGTCGGAGTCGGCTTAGAGGAGATATCCGAAGCTGCTCTTCCTAGAGGCGATTCATCGAAATGATGGTTATCGTTTGCTTCTTGAGTGGCGCATATCTCGTTTACTGCGCTATCCGTTGCTTCTAGCTCCCATGTGTTAAGCATTTGATCTCGGTGAACACGCATATACGCATTTATAGAAAAGGGCAATATTTTGATAGATATGACATGCTTTCCGGCTCACAGCGGCTACTGTTCTGCTACGCGAGGCTGCGGACGTGGTAGCCTCGTCTGATGTTTTGTTCTCAGCGTCGGAATATATGTTATTTTAAGCGAACTTACGAAGTTACCGCAAACAAACAAATGAGCCCGTGGTGCAGATCGGAAGTTTCCCCCTCCCCTCCCCTCCCCACCCCCATTTGTAAAAACGGTTGACTAGACACAGATCGCGGAGTAGTCTTGATCTATTAAGTGAACTTCCCCCTACGTTAGGTTCTGCACTTCGGTGTATTGAGCCAGTGCGAGAAGGGCTACGGTTACAGACTACTCACGCAACCCAAATACTTATTCAAGATGCCTTGCATCCAGACGTGTAACATCGTCCAAACTACTTTTTTTTTGCTTTTTCTTTTTAGGAGCTCGCTACGTTGCTTCGCTAACTTGAAGCGAGGTCATTGTCTTTTATTACTCACCCAAATAACTTCACAATTCACCGCCTTCAAGCGAAGCGGAGCCTTATCAGGTGATGCTCGCAAGCGCGAATATCGCGAACGTGAATAATATAATAAATTTTTTGCTTCGCGCCTTCCTTTTCTACTCTTCAACCACAGGCGAAACCTCTTTCTCGTCGGATAGCCACCAACACCATGTCAGACAACAATGTAAGTTAAAAGACAATACTCGAGAGCTTTCCTTTTCCTCTTGACCCCTTTTCCAATTGTTTTGGTCCGTTTTGGTTGGTTTCGTCGCGCTAACGCGTTGGGATAGAAGCAAGCACAAGGCAAGAGCGGCCGTGCCGGCGAGATCAAGCCGGAACGAGCCTCGGAGCTGCGCCTGGCGAGGGCAGCAAACAAGAAGAGGAAGAGAGAGGAGAGGAGAGAGGGGGAGAGGGGAGCTGAGAAGGTTGCCGGGGCGCCACCGGCCAAAAAGCGTAAGTTATATTGTCTTTTCCTACTCTAGGGAGCCGCTAGACGAGTTCCTCCTTTCCACCTCTTGCCACCCTAAAGTTTTTATTGTTTTTTAAATTGTTTGTGTTAAATACAATCCTGTTGCGCCTCCACCAGCTTTACCGTTTGCTTCACCTTCGGGTGGTCTTCATAGTGCGAGAAACTGCTTCAGAAATATCTTTCCGAGAAACATAATGACATACTTCAGGTTTGATTCACTAGGAGCGAATAATTCAGAGATAAGAAGTCGTACCATAGGCCGCTTAGGTAGATCAGCTAATTTCAAATTTAAATTCTTAAGTTCGCCCTTGTCGTCTTCCTTCTTTTTCTCCGTTAGCAATACTGAGGCAAAGGAATCCACACACTCGACTCGCCGTAAGATATACCACAATGGCTCCAGAGAACAATTTAAGTCATCAACTTTCCTGCGCTAACCTTCTTCCTGCTGTAGGAGACTTGTGGCTTTAATTCGGAGATCAGCTTGCGCGTTGGGAGCGGGTTGCTAACTCGACTTCCAAAGGAACCATCTGAAAAGCAATATCCCCGTAGCTGGAATGACCAAATCTCTAACAAAAGGCGGGGTGTCCCAAGGGACAAGAACAAGGGAAGGAGAGGAAAGGGAAAGAAGAAGGAGAAGGAAGTTGCTACTGCTCCTGGTGGCATCAGGAAAGGTAAGCAACGTGCGCGTGCCTCCGATCGTCTCCCAATCGCATACAAAGCTGACATGTAGAGTATAAAGGGCCATTCCAAAAACTCCCGCTCCTTCAATCAATGGAACGCGATCACCAAGGTGGTGAAGAGAGAGGAGAAGTGGGTGGGAGAGGCAGTCTCTGCGCAGATGGCGGGGATGGGTTGGCAACACTTGAGATAAAAGCACTCGCAACTCTCGTCTCGGCTACCACTATCACAATGGCTCCCTCTAAAGTAAGTTCTCTCTTTTCTTGCTCTATTGTTATTTTTGAAGGGATGCTAACACGCGTTCAAAGCAACCACAAAATCTTATCTCGCGTCCAGCATGGCCTACCTTCAGACGAGAAGCGGGCCCTCCTGAGGGAGATGAGAAAGGCCAAGAAAGGCAACGGCAAGGGAGAGAGAGGGGATGGGATAGTCGGATGAGGAGGGGGGTGCGGAGACCGAGGAGGTGTCGGAAGAGGAGGTCGACGTGGTCGAGGAGTGGTGGGAGAGCGAGGGGATGATGAGGGAGGGAGGGATGGACTGGGAGGGAGATGGCTGTGGAGATGGTGGTGGAGAGGGTGGTGGAGAGGGCGGTGGAGCTGTGGGACAAGAAGTTGCAGTATTTAAGATTGTCTGTGTTAGATCCAATCTTGTTGCGCTCCTACTAACTATTCACAAATCTCGCGAGCTCTTTTCCACTAAGTGAATTCCCCCTCTGTTAGTCGTCTTAGGATTTGATAGTGCGAGAAGTGGCTACGGAAAGATGTTCAAAAGCCAATTTGGCAAACAATTTTTTTGGGGGGCATTTACTCTCTGCATTAAAGTTTTGAATTCTGTCTTTTTAGGGTGGGCCAGGCTATGCACGCCTAACGAACATGGTGACAAAAGTCCGTGCGTTCAGGGCATTTTTCAGGCATTTTTTGGACTAAGAAAATCAAAGTTTCTATCATCACTTCAAAGAATTAAAATTACTACATAAGATAATTATCCATAAATGAATAATTAAACAAATAATCGATTAAACTTTAATAATTACCACAAAAATCATTCTTTTATCAAAATGCGCAATAGTTGAAAATATTAATTAGTGGTTACAAAGCCTGAAAATGCCCTGAACGCACGGACTTTTGTCACCATGTTCGTAACGAGCTGGCCCGCATGGGTCTGTGCACCACAGGGCATTTTGCACCTTAATTTTTCACCCTCCTCTTTATAGCACCCATTACTCCACCACCAGACGATTAGCACCCCAGAAAAGGCTTTAAAATACCAACTAAATACAAGAATGCGATCCGCCAATTATATATTTACGGAAAAGTCTCGATTTGCGTATTACAGATTCGATACAAGGACCCAGTTACCAAAAAACCTCTCGGATATACTATAATTAGGAGGATCCTTGACTATCTAGCTCCTGAATATCGATATCCGAATCGAATAGGCCCTAAATTCCTCCTATCTAATAGAGAGATAAACGAAGTCATTATATATTATATATAATCGTGGGAATATCGTATTTTACAGTACTCTAAGTTCCGTGAAGAGCTTGGCTTAAAATACTCGGTCTAAACACTCGAACACCGACTTAACCAGCGAGGTTATTATTATTATATAGCGTGTCAAAAGGTATATTTGACTATCGAACAAGTCAAGGTATATTATTTATGGGCTATAGTATATATATTCTGGATATGGCAATAGTTAATAATACTCTAGTCTAACGAGGTTACTTTTCTTATCGGCGGGCACTCTACAAGGGTAAAGGTTACAAGGAATACGAATAAAGGCTATTCAGAGCAATATTATAATATATATATTCAATACCAATTCTATCGAGAGTATACAATACCTGTAAATACGTGGGGTATAATTGGATATAACTATAAAAGCCCTCTACTCTTTCTTAACGGATATGGGAAATCAGATACCTTCCTTCAAACCAACTACCTCTTACAGATCCTCGAATACCTTCAGCCAATTATCACTACATTCGTCCTTATTACACATACTCTTAATGACTCCCCAGAACCTCTATTTATGGAAGACAGCAATTCAGCTCATGGCCACAAGTCTGTGCACAACTACTATACTAAATACCGTGTAAAACACGGCATTTCTCTCCTACCACACCCTTCGACCTCTCCAGACATAAATCCAATCGAAAAGTGCTGGCGGAGGCTAAAACAAAAGCTACATAGACGTCTTCATTAACCTTTAACTGTAGAGGAGATAAAACAGGCTATTTTAGAAGAATGGGAGGCAATACCACAGGAATGGATCAATAACTTAATTACACAGCAGGAGCATTGGGTTACGGTCTTAATACAGCGCTATAGCTGGTCTACTCCTAATTAAATACTGCTTTGTTACCTAATATTAATGTAATCAAGACAATTCATGGTTTTTTTGGTGCAAATGCCCTGTGGTGCACAGACCCATGCGGGCCAGCTCGTAATGACTTTTTTTTGCAAATTACTGTAAGCGAGTTGAGTGAATAAGACAGAAGAATGGCTGTCTGGCTGTAGCCATGCGGTTGAGGAGCCTGTATCGAAGAGATATGTAACAGTACCGAAAGGAATTTGAAGTTTTCAATTCTTTCCTTTATTGTTAAATTGTAAATGATATTTGATCGTTTCTATTGTTCACCAGCAAAACACTATGAAACTATGAGTTAGACGCTGTTTCTGTTTTGAGAGATGCATCAGTATAGGGGGCTTATAAGCCATAAAAAGACGTGCGGAGACGAACTCCGCAGGACACTCACCTGCTAGTATTTTTAAAGTCTTTCATACATCAAATGACTTTTGAATATTTTAAGTATTCGGCACGGTGATAGGTGGGTGAATGGTCAGGTGAAATGCATGCATATCCATTTTGCATGAGATTTTTCTCACATCTTAATCCTGTTCTCCATCTCGACGAAAAAGTGTATTTCAAGTAATTCAACGTAAAAAGTGTCCTCAGAAAATTCAACTCTCTCATTAAGAATCGAACTCAATACCCATATACGTTAAAAGGAATCTTTGAATCAGCCACCTTGCCATGTGCAGTCCTAAAGTCAACTCCCGCATACTTAACCTCCTCTCCCCTGGCCTTAAGTTCATCCTCGATATCCATGAGCCGATTATACTTCACGACCCTCTCTCCTCTAGCCGGAGCACCAGTCTTCAGATGACCTGTTCTCAGACCGACAGTCAAGTCTGCGATGAAGTCATCCGTTGTCTCTCCGGAGCGGTGAGAAACGAAGACACCCCACCCGTAGCTGAAGGCTAGATTTGCGCTATTCAGAGGGATTAGCAGGGTGATTGAGAAGGGTGGTAAGAAAAGAGAGAAGAGCACGTACGCAGCGATGGCCTCACTCACAGTCCCAATCTGATTAATCTTCAACAGTAGCCCATTGCACGCCCCTTTCTCCTGTGCCTCCTTCACCCGCTCCACATTCGTAACCGTCAAATCATCGCCCACGATCTCTGGCATCCTCTCCAAACTCTTCCCCTTCTGCATAAATCCTGACCAAGAACTCCAATCATCTTCCGCGAACGGATCTTCGAGAAGCACAATCGGGTATTTCTGGATCAACTCCCGATACAGATCCGCAAGTCCGTCCGGTGTCAACTTGGTGGAAGTCTTGTCTTTGATTCCGAGGTTGTAGTTTGCTTCTCTAAAGAATTCAGAGGATGCGGGGTCCATGGCGAATTGGATCTTTCCCGTATACCCAGCCTTCTCAACGGCCTCCGTCAATAAATCTAACGCTTCACTTGGCTTCGAAATCGGCGGTGCAAATCCACCCTCATCACCAATTCCCGTCGCGCTCGGTCCAAACTTCTTCGTAATCACAGTTTTCAGCGCATGATAAGTCTCTGCACCCATCTGAACCGCTTCGGTGATGGATTGCGCGCCAGTGGGCGCTAGCATGATTTCTTGGAAGGCCATGGTGTTTCCCGAATGCACCCCGCCGTTAAGGACATTGAAAAAAGGGACAGGTAGGATGTAGGGCGCCTCCAGGGAGCCCGATTCCAGACGGAGATGTTCGTAGAGAGGGATTTTCTGACACGTGCTATCAGTATATTCATTCATATGTTCAAGCCCATTATTGGTGGGGATTTTGTCTCGAGTAGGGAAAGCTGAAGGGACGTACGAGAGATGCAGCTCCGGCTCTAGCACATGCCATGCTGACCCCCAGAATGGCATTGGCGCCCAGCTTCTTCTTCCCTTTCGTGCCGTCTAGGTCACACATAAACGCATCGATCTCCTTCAGTTGGGTTTCAACATCAAAATATCTGGCAATGAGTGCTGGTGCAATGGTATTAGTCACATTTAGAACAGCTTGCTTGACCCCTTTGCCACCGTAAGCGGTGGACGAGGTATCGCGGAGCTCGAGGGCTTCGTGGATTCCAGTGGATGCGCCAGAAGGGACGAGTCCTGTGAATGTCCCTTTCAAGAATCAGTCGAAAATCAATTTAGGTGGGATTTTGGGAGTACCTTTATCAGTGGTAAGGCGTACTTGTACAGTTGGGTTGCCACGTGAGTCAAGACGCTGAGCAGCAGTGATGGAAGTGATGTACGAAGGCATGTTGGAATTTTGGTGAACTTGTTGTGAAAGAAAAATTGCTTGAAAACTGGGCAACGGAAAGAACTGGAAACACTTGCTTTCTTATAACATGGCTAATGTAAAAAATGATTTTGCTTGTGGCGTGATGTTGCGTATGAAAATGAGCGTGCATGAGCGTGGGTGACGCGGGATGTGGTGAGGCGAAAGTGGCGTGATGAAAACATTCGAAAACGAGCACACGGGGATTGAATTCTGGTTTCGCATAAGTAGGACCTACAATATCTGATGATCTAGATTTGAGAAGAGCCGGATCGGGCCGTTTGTCCCATCGGAGCATGCTGGGATACCGAAGATTGCGAGTTCTTGAATTGTGTTAAAGTCACATGACATGTACTAGTCGCAACCCAACAAACTCCGTGAATGCTTGAGTACATCGATCTAAACGCATTTTGATGCAATTTTCCAAGGCTGTTATGCGCTCTCGGCGAGCTTGAGCAGTCCCTCCAAGTTGATGCTCTTGGGTCGCTCAATCGGCAAACCCAGAGCTCGGTCCCAGATCAACTGGGCCAGAGGTCCCAAACCTCTGCTGACACCAAAGGTAGCCGTGTAGTACAAAGTCTCGTGGAAACCATAATGATGGAAGAGAACACCACTGGAAGAATCTACATTAGGATAGGGGTTTTTCGTTTTACCATGCTCTTTCAGCACTTGTGGGGCAATTTCGGAGTTCTTCTTCACCAACTGGAAGACCGGATCCTTTGCGATTTCTGGTCGGGAGGATGCGTAGTCCATAAGAGCCTCAAATCGAGGATCTGGCTTACGGAGAACAGCGTGACCGTATCCTGGAACGACTCGGCCCGACTTGAGTGTTGACCAGAGGTAGTCGGAGACGTCTTTGTCGGAGAAGTTGGTTCCAACATGTTCCTGCATTTGGAGAATCCATCGCAAGACTTCTTGGGCGGCGAGTCTGGAAAACATCAGTATATTATTAAACATCTGAAGGGAGGTTCTTACCCATGCAGAGGTCCAGCTAGACCCTGAAGACCAGCACTGTAGCTCAAGAATGGATCACTCAACGCACTGCCAACTAGATGTGTAGCATGTGCAGAGACGTTTCCACCCTCGTGATCACCGTGCAGAGCCAAATAAAGTCGCAACAGATCTTGGAAGTTCTCGTTTTCCTTTCCTCCCTTGCCGAGCATGGCTGCGAAATTGTACGACCAATCCTGTTCCAGGTCAACCTGGGCGGGAAGAGCTCCACCACCCCGGTATGAGTTTTGATAGATCTTGGCGGCAATGACAGGAAGCTTCGCAAGGAGGGAGATGCTGTCGTCAAAGGTCGGCTCCCAGTAATCAGCCTTGTTGATACCCTGCTCGTATGCCTTGGCGAACTTGGAGGTATGAGACAGAGCTGAGACCGCAATGGCGAACTGGGTCATTGGGTGCAGGTCCTTGGGGAAGTTATCGAGCATCTTGTTGACGAAGTCTGGCAGCTCTGATTTCTCTGCCAGCTCTCGGGAGAAAACTCGGACTTGTGATGTTGAGGGAACTTGTCCCGTCAGGAGGAGCCAGAACATAGCTTCTGGCAGCATTTCTGTGCCGGTCTTGCCTTTCGGCAGCTCTTTTTGGCAGTCCTTGATTGTGCGTCCGTGGAATCTGATACCCTCATTGGCATCGAGTACTGAACCCTCCCAAACCATGGCCTTCAGTCCTCTGCGATTGCGTCAACGTTGTTCAACTCTGATATGCCAGTATGCTCACCTCATGCCACCAATTGTGTTTTCCACCTTCACATCGCCAATGACCTTGCCACCCAGTGCCTTGACTTTCTTCAGCAGTTCGCGCTTGGGTGCGATGGCTTCTTTGAAGGTTGTTTTAAGATCCGGTTCGGAAGAGGTAGCATAGCTTCTGTAGGCGGGGACAACAGTTGACCGGGCAGCAATTGGCTGGCATATTGTCAGTCAGTCTATTCGATGAAAATTTTGCGGTATAAGGACTTACTCGCAATGCCCTCATGGCTCGAGGGGCGGATCTAGCATTCATTGCCATGTTGATAGCTCGTCAGTGGGGGTACTGTGGGGTAATTGTTGAGACTCTATATATGCTACTAGAGGAGAGGAATTGTCCAAGGAATCAGATTCTGGTTTACGATGTCTTCAGAGTAGAATAGGAATGATCTGGAAGCTTGGTGCGACAATTGTCGGATTTAGCAAATACTGAGGAATGCAGAAGGTTTTGAAAGTTTATACATTCCGTCACAGGGCTGGGCCGTCATTGAGCCGAGGGAAAACGATTGACCAATCACGTACCCGATGGGCGGGAGGGGAATTACATGAACAACAAAACAGTGCCGAGCACAACCGTCGCCATCGTGCCGATTAGCTCTGTACCTGGATCAGTGTCCGATTACGGATGAAGAAGAGCTTTATTGCTTGGTTGATCAGCGCCGCGAGGTAAGAATAGGCATCTTCCTGGCCGAGCCTCTCTTTTTTGTTTTGCCTCTCCACATTTGCATTCTTCACAATGCTGCGCAGGGCAGCGACAACTCTTCCACGACGAGTGGTGGCGGCGAGATCTGGGAATATCTGCGTGCGGACTTTCTCGATATCAGCTCAAAGAATGAATCCGTTGAAGCCGCTCGCAAATCCCATATCTACAGCTCTTCTATCCGACTCGTTCCAGCTCCTCCCAGAATCAGAGAAAGCTGGGGCAGCAGAAGATGCCCTCTACGAACAGCAGATTAAGGATGTGGAGGCATGGTGGAGAAGTCCAAGGTATGAAGGGATCAAGAGACCATACTCGGCGGCGGATGTTGTGTCGAAGCGGGGGAGCCAGCTGCAATCATATCCAAGCTCGGTCATGGCGAGGAAGCTCTTCAATTTGATCAAGGAACGGGAGGCAAAGGGGGAGCCAATCCACACAAGTATAACATATTATCCCTATCAAATATTTGGTTTCTAATTGTTTGCAGTGGGAGCCATTGATCCTGTACAAATGACACAACAAGCCCCGAATCAAGAAGTCCTATACATCTCCGGCTGGGCATGTTCATCCGTCCTCACAACCACGAACGAAGTATCCCCTGATTTTGGCGACTACCCCTACAATACTGTACCAAATCAAGTTCAAAGATTAGCAAAGGCACAGTCGATGCACGACAGGAAACATTGGGACGCACGAAGGAAACTGAGTCCAGAAGAAAAGGCGAAGACACCATACATCGATTATTTACGGCCGATCATAGCAGACGGAGACACTGGACATGGTGGATTGTCAGCGGTATTGAAGCTTGCCAAGCTGTTTGCTGAGAATGGAGCTGCCGCAGTCCATTTCGAGGATCAGATGCACGGGGGAAAGAAGTGTGGCCATCTTGCGGGGAAGGTTTTGGTGCCCGTTGGAGAACATATTAATCGGCTGGTTGCTGCACGATTCCAATGGGATGTTATGGGATCAGAAAACTTGGTCATTGCGAGAACGGATTCTGAAAGTGGCAAGCTTCTCAGCAGTGCAATCGATGTTCGAGATCACGAATTCATACTCGGCATGGCGGAGGAAGGAATTGAGCCTTTGGCCGAGACTCTACAAAAGATGGAAATGGGTGGAGCCACTGGTGCTGAAATCGATGCCTTCGAGGCACAATGGGTCAAAAATACAAAGCTGGTGTCCTGCGACGAAGCCATGGTCCAGCAACTTGAAGCTCACGGCGTAGCGGAAGAAGATATCTCCAATTACAAGCAATCCACGGCCAACAACCGCGATATGTCGATCACACAACGGAAGCAATTGGCATCACAATTTACAGACAAGCCTCTCCATTTCAACATAGATATCCCACGAACACGAGAAGGATTCTACCATTACCGCGCAGGCATGAAAGCAGCTACAAAGCGAGCTATCGAATATGCTCCTTTCGCAGATCTCTTATGGGTAGAGACAGGCGATCCAAACGTCGCCAACGCCGCCCAATTCGCAGGAGAGATCCGCGAAAAATATCCAGGAAAGGGTCTTGTATACAATCTCTCACCATCATTCAACTGGATGGGCCACGGTTTCTCACCCGAGACCTTAAAATCCTTCATCTGGGATATTGCCAAGCACGGGTTTGTCCTGCAATTGATATCTCTTGCGGGGTTGCACAGTGGAGCCTTGATCACAAATGAGTTGAGCAAGGGGTTCAAGAAGGATGGAATGCTGGCTTATGTTAATCTGGTGCAAAAGAGGGAGAAGGAATTGGGTGTTGACGTCTTGACGCATCAGAAATGGAGTGGCGCGCAGTACATCGATGGCATTCTGGGTTCAATCCAGAGTGGAAGTAGTAGTACCAAGGGTTTGGGAGAAGGAAATACTGAGGGGCAATTTTAGAGGGGTAGCATGTATGGCGTCCGGTAGGAATATATCTATTAACTGCTGGTATATTTTTTCTATTTCCGTTGCTACGTTGACTGTTTGGTTCTAGAGGGCCTTTCTACCAGCCTTCCCAGGTACATTGGGAGTAACGAGCCTAATTGCATAAGTCTGTGCGCTCAGGGCCATTTGCCCACTAACAAGCCCTGTAACGAAATTTCAAGCTTTTAAATTATTTATCAATATCCCGAATTATTATTAAACATTCTACTTTACCTTCTTCTAAATTATATTTTTTAAAGCGCAAGCAAAAATACTTTGTAGGGATTTTAAGGATTTGAAGTGCAGTGGGTGACTTTGGTTTTCCTCGCTTGAAAATGGCCTGAAAATCAGCCTGAAAACACAGACTTATGCGATTAGGCTCGTAAGTGGTCCTACAAAAACCTTTGCCTTCGGGCCAGCTACCACGCGAATCGAGACGTTTCGCATAGAAATGTCTCCTGACCTTACTTTATTCCTTTGCTCTTTTTTGATATCGTTCTCAAATTCTTCTTTACTAGACAGCAAGCAGAATGCGGTCGGTAAGCAATTCAGGAAACCGAAGGGTGGCAACATGAGCCGATCACTGCCGCTTTGGTGTGTTCACCTGATTGGGCGCCGCACCTTTTCTGGCGGCGCCCAATCAGAACAAGGAAGGTATGTATTCGTACGCCTTGCGGCGGCAAGCGTCAATATAAATTATCCCAGCTCCTTCATGACTTATCTTTCTTCATTTCATATCCAAATATCATCCTCAACGATAAGGGCTTTTGCTTCCACCATTGAGCTTGGCCTTGAAGGTCCAAGCTTAGAGAGGTTTTCTAGACCTCGCAGCATTGCAGGTTCCGCTGTTCAAGCGGCGGATTTCCTGCTCAAGTCCTCCAAAAGCCCCAGACGTATTATGACCACAACACGAGTGGTTGTCCAGAATCTTTTGTCGATCCTCTATCTACCGTATTTGCGAACGATTATGCCATAAATCCACCCCCTCAGAATACTCTGTCTTGTCTCGATCTGGGAAGCGATCCTCAAATTGGACCTGATGGAAGCTATGATGCAGCGGGAGGTTTTGTGCAATTCGGTCACTCTTTTCATTCATCTCACTTCGATCAACGATGCGAATCAAATTCGTATTCATCAATACGATCAACTTCTGAGTTGTCGGGAGATCAGTTCTCGCGCCCCCCTCCCGACAACTCAAGCAATCAGGGCCCCCTGCTGCAGCCACCCTGGGTTCAGTCGCCTATGCAATTTTCGACTCCCTCCAACTACTCTTCGTTGTTGAACCAGACGAACTCAGACTCGTCTCGATCCTATGGCTGCTCGGAAACGCATGCAGCACAAACACTTCCACAGACCGAAACGGACTCGACCACGTGGGCAGAAGCAGAAATCGAGATTCCGCCAGACACCTCTTCATTCGCACAAACCTCAACGTCGTTCCCGAATCCACTCCCGCCATTCAGATCTATTCAGCCTTCCACTCATAAACTGGGCTCACTCCAGGCGCTCCCACACCATGATTCCTCAAATTCACAACCAAGATCTCATGAAATCACGTGTCAAGAATGCCCTCGATCTTTCAAGTCTACTCGAGCTCTGGAGTAAGTTTTGTAATCTAATCACTGAATAGATCTTAACAGCCCTTATTACAAGACACACCTTCGTTCGAGAGACCACGATCACCGTTGCACATTTGGGGACTGTCCATGGACCTTTCAAAAGCCTAGAGATCTTGAGCGACACATTGCTATCCATATGGCTCCTGATCAACTCGAACAAGCCTTCTATTGCAGCGTCATTCAATGTAAGTATCATCGGGACCATCCATCTGGAAAATCCTTTCCTCGAAAGGATAATCGAGATAGACATTTCAATGCCGTCCACAGTGGGAGCTTACGCTAACTACTTTACGTTTACTCCATGAAGGGGTTTCACCAAGAGTCTCTCAATTCGGATCGCAGATCTTGCATCAAACAGATTGAACTACTTCTCGCTCGCAACTATCTGTACACAATCTTGCTTCGCGACAGATTATTGAACCCGTGATAATCTTCTGTTTCCAGCTATGCCTGCAAACGCACCACCATAAATGCAACCTACCAAAACATTCGCATATTCAAAGCCTGAATTCCGCCATGACTATATATGCGGAGTTGCTACAGTTCAACATGAAATTACCACTCTATACCTACATTCCCTCAAGCTGTACGAAGATCGCGGCATAAAGTGACGGGATTACAGGGCCTTTGCGCCCTCAAGACCCTGGAACTTGAAAATTTAGTGATATGTGCCTACTACAAGCCCCTGTAACCCTAGCGTCTACGCCCTGAACGGCCGCTAAGAGACTCTCTGAGACATTCAAGGATTGTAGCGTCGGTATCACAAATTCCAATCTAAATTGATGCTACCTCTGAATGTAGTCGCACTCATTCAATCACAACCCCTCGTCATGGTCCAATTTGCCTATGTGGTCTTGGGAATCTTCAGTAATAAGACCATTTTCTGGAGTTCCTGATCCGCCTTCACCACTGCCAACTATCCAATCAGGAAGTGTAGTAGATACCAACTTGTAATCCTTTGAATGAGAAGACTGAGAAATCGCAGTGAGCTCCACAGCCTTCGAGCTCTCCATTAGGCGGGGTACTGGGAATCCCTTTTCGTCGTTCTCGGTGGCTTCCAGGGTGGATTTTGCTGGAGAAACACATGATTGATCGACGCTCTCGTCTATTGGACTCAGGAATGGCAAGGCTGGCTCTGAATCTCTTCCGGCTGTTGAGTGCTCAACGGCGGATTCTGTTGCGATGGGGATTTCCTGCTCAGCAGGTCGAGATTCTTTATCGATTGTATCTGATGTGGCAGTTTCAAGCTGAACATTGACCACCGCTGGATGGCCCGGATCTAGACTGGAATTCCGATATTCTTCGGGGATGTCAGATACTACCGCCAGCAAGATATTATTTTTTGTTGAGGTCTCCGTCGAGGGCTCAGAGGTAATGGTTTCAGCTGGGTCTTCCTCCGGTCCAATTTTGGGGGCGTCGTCGATGATCTCCCCTCCATTATTCTGGGTTTCGTTCTCCTCAGTGGCAATCGAAGTTACGATATCTCCCTGTTGAACCAAAACAGCGCCAAAATCATCTGAAGGCAGCACTCCAGGAGTCTGTATTTTTCCCGAATCGGATCCTCCGATGCCTGTAAAGTTGTTTGAGGTTGACATACCAGACCCTGGAGTGGAGAAATTCGGCTTGGATGATTTGAATCCGTGATCGAACAGTGTTCGTTGTGCGGATGATGGCTTTGGTACTCGCTTTTCAATCTCTTTGCCTTTCCCTCTCCCGTTCTCTTTCCCAAGCTGATGTTGATCAATGTCGGGCTGATTTTCGATTCCTGTAGTAGGGTGGTGGTAATCACCATCCCAATGTCCATCTTGATCTCCATCATCTTTCTTCTTTGAAGGGCCAGCAAAAGTCAGACTGACGTTTGCCAATGAAGGAAACATTTCATCTTTTAGTTCCAGTACTTGGCCAGCAGACGGCGGGGATGCCCCATCATTTGGGGGAGGTTTAGGTTTCGACACCATTGCAGCCTGGTCTTTGCTCTTGTTGTAGTCGAATATCTGTTGATTCAATGCAAATGCATCCTTCGCAGTATTGGCTGAGCTCTCCGATGCTGTCGCAGCGTTTCTAGCCGTAGCCAAAGTTTGTCTGGCAGTGATAACCTGGACACCTAATGCAGTGCCCGCAATGCCTGCCCCCACTCCAGTGATAATGGTGGAAGGTGCCGGTGTGGTAGCATTGGCTGTTGTAGACGCTGCTGCTTCTAGGCCTTTGATGACACCAGTTCCTCCTGCAGCAGACCGATTGTGCGCATCATAATGGCTATCCGAGGATACTGAAGATGCGACCGTTGATATGGTATTCATACCATCTTCTGTGGTCGTCGAGTTAGATCCAAACGATCTTGGTGGATTCCATGGTCTCAGATTTGAGACCTTGGTTCTCTCAAAAGGTTGTGAAGGCCCCATTGCAGCGACGTCTTCTGCCCGAGGTTCCCATCTTGGTGGGTTATCTGTCGTGCCATCCCATTTCTGTACCACTAATGAGCCATTATCGTTGTTATTTGTCGGCGTCTGGGGTTTAGCGTTTCTGATTCCTTCATCAATTTCCACCGCATCAATCTTTGGCGCTGGCTCTGCCATCGGATTTTCCCTATGTAGGTCCTCCTCGATAATTTGCTTGATCCATTGCTGCAGGAGACCGAAAACACGTATATAGTTGATGTCATTGTTGTCCAAAAACTTGCTAAGATGTCGGTGGTCTGCGTCGAGAGGGAGAGTTATTTCTTCTGCAAGCCCAAATGTAGCGGCAGGCTGATCAACGATCTAGCATGTGTCAGTCAGCAATTGATTTCAAACCCGAGGCTCTCGTCATTTTTACTTACAAGACCGAAACTTGGCGTTTTTCGAGTCTCAAATGCCGAGCAGATCCCAGTAGGAGCTCGTTGCAGGACTCGACGAAACTGCATGTTGACATTTTGCAGCACCTCGGAGTTGGGTTTTAAATGCTTCAATATTGGAGATTTGGATCCCAGGCCAACACCAGAAACGATGCTCCCCATAATACTTACAGTTCGGGCAAGCTCGAGTCCCCGATGAGGAGTACCCATAAACAAGATGCCGGCCACATTTCTATACAGATTGTCCGTGCCCATCATAGATTCACAAAGAGCCTTCGGGTTATTAGCAACATCCACAGCGGCTATGGGAAAGATTGAGAGCACCCACAGCTTGGATAATGATTCCTCCTGTACCATGCCCTATGAAAATAATCTTATGGTTCACAATTGTCTGAAAAGTATCAGCGCCGCTTCCAAACTTTTCTGCAGCCGGGCAGGCAGTGTTTACCCGTTGATCTCGATAGTGATTGACATCCGCAAGGAGGCCTCTTGCATGAGCATGGATAGTTGCCGTCGAGGGGCTTCTTGAGAACCCAACCGATAATAATCCGGCGTCGTAACCCCAGGACAGTACTCGACCAGTCCGGCCGTTCAGGGGAAGTTGCCCAATGTCCTCTGGCAGTAGATCTCTCGGCCAGCAGCATCCATTTTCTGCAGTCCACGACCGCAAGAACGATCCAGCAGCACCATGGACTAGGATTATACTTTGGTTTAGAAGTTAGTGGCCGAGTTTGATTTATTCAGTTCTTGAACTTACCTGAAAGAAGGAGGGTCGAGATTGTCAGATGGTTCATACAAAACCGCCAAGCCTTGCTGATTATTTTCGGAAACCATACTAAGATTACTTCCAGTGACCGAAGTGGGCTTTGGTTTGCGAAACATTATGTCAAACTTGTTGATGGTGGAATAGCACTTTCTCTCTCAAAGTAGTCTCTATTTGGTGTATCAGGCAAGGCGAAGTTTTAGGAAAATAAAGGTGCGCAGGAAAGATTTTTAATTGACTCACAGTTGTTCTTGCAAAGAAAAACAAAAAAAGGGTTGCACAACATCTTGCACAGCCCATTGACGACCCCATACATGTGAAAGACACTACATTTCAGCCACCACTACTGGAGAAGTGAGGCTGTAGGGCTCAGCAGAAGGCAGTGGTCATGACGTGATTGTCTGCATAATATCTCTACAAAGACCGACCTGGAAGCGCCGCAGCAGAAATTTGATGTGTAGCCAACTCGCCCTGACATCTAGTGTGGCTGTGCAACTACTTAGTAGCGAAAGCCGCAGAACCAGGCGCTCTCAGTTCCAGCACATGGATGACATCACAATGCAGCTTACCTTGCATTTGCACGCGGGTCATGTCTAAAATTACTCCGTATTCGAGGGTGTAAATTTTTCCAATCCAATGAACTGTTTACTCATTCCCAAACCAGGATCCTTTTTGGCCTGTGTATCGGGACTCCTCGTTGGTTTCCATCCAGCCTACAGTGTTGGAAGCGGGCTTTGGCTGTGTTGGACCACCATAACTTAGCCAAAGGGCTTCATTGCACAACATATTTCATGCAAGTACTCTCACATTACTAATCAAACTCCAAAACAGATACAAACAGGAAATCCTACTGTCCTTTGATTCCTCAAAGTCTTCTTATGCGCTCCCAGAAGCAAACCCAGTTCCATTCGAAATCTTCAACTTACTCGCAGCCTTACTCAGAATCTCATCAATCTCTTTCGCGTGCGTGGAGAAGTTATCCACCAAATTATCCCACATCTTCGGGTTATGCTCATGCTTTTTCTTGCTCGTCCACGCAAAATCCGTGACCGTAAACGGCCGGCTGGACTCAAACATGAAAGCAATTGCGCCCTTTGAGATTTGCATCTCTGGCGGAGGTTCGGCAGAAGCTGCCTTGAATTCTTCATATGCAACGCCGTGAGGGACCATGCCGCATTCGAAAGAGACACCGCCTGGTTGGAAGGAGTCGGATCGACCACCGTAGCCACCGTAGATGAGGCCCATGAGTTCGGTAGCCACGTTACGGTGGTAGTAGGGTGGTCTGTAGGTGTGTGATGCTACGTCCCAACGAGGCGAGAAGATGAGGAAGTCGGCCAGAGGAGCGGTTGGGTCCCTTGACTTGGCTGTCAGGACGCAGAAAATTGAAGGATCAATATGGTCCACAGAAATCGAGCCGACGTTAACAAACTTGGTGAGGTCGTACTTGTATGGAACCTGAAGGGGTCAGAAGTCTGCTGCTCTCATGGATAGGGAAACCTACGTAATTGCCATGCCATGCTACGACATCGAAAGGAGAGTGCTCCTGTGTACTCTTGAAGAACTTTCCACCGAGCTTATAAATTATCTGCCATCCATCCTTGTTGATTTCGTATTTGGCCTTTGGGTGGAGGAAATCACGTGAATTTGCGAGGCCGTTCGCACCCAGAGGACCAAGTTCCGGCAAATCAAAGTATGATCCATACACTTCTAGGATATATCCACGAGATGGGCCATCTGGAAGTTCTACACGGAAGCGGACACCTCTTTGGATGACACAGATTTCACCCGGTTGAACGAAAAGGGGGCCGAATTCAGTCTGGATGTCTAGACTGCCTTGCTGGGGAACGATTAGGAACTCGCCATCAGAGTTCACAAATGCTTTTTGCTTCATGCTTGTTTTGCATGTGTAGACATGAGTGGCGATACCTTCCCGCAGCGTGGGCTCCCCTGAACCGGCAATAGTCTTCAGACCAGAAACGAAGTCAATGCCGCCTTCAGTAGGAATGTCGAATGGAAGCCAGGCAAGCTGTGTTGGAGAAACATGAACTTTAGGATTGCTGGGAAAAAAGTTTGATTCCATGTCCTTGTTGTCTGGAAGATCGGTCTGTCACATGACTGTTAGTATAACTATGTTCTCTGCTGATCATGAGATGAGACTTACGAAGCCCTCATGAGCAACCGCTGGACGAACTCTGTAGAGCCAGGCATTCTTGTTGCTAGCACGAGGAGCGACAAACGCAGATGCTGTCATCTGCTCGGCATATAATCCGAATCGAACACATCTTGGGTTGTTTTGTCCCTGTGGGATCGTGCCGGGAACAGCTTCAGATTCGAAGCTGATGGGAAACCCATCAGATCACGTTTTTTTAGTCAAATGTTACTTGAGACTCACTGGTTGCCAAATCCGACTTGGTACTATAACTTATCAGCAATTTGTGACAAATGAGGATAGTTTTCCAGTGGTTTTTACCTCGTACGGGTCATTCTTCCTCACCGCGAATGAGGGAATGGTCCCATCTTTCTGAGTCTCGGCCCAGTGGAAGATTTTCTGGTATTCTGTCGGGTCAGATAATTGGGAAGGCATTATGATAAGAAATTTACAGTCAACTCAGCAACGTTTTCTGTGGAAGACTGATAGAAATGCTTGTGTTCGGAGGAGGAAGAGGGGTGAAGTCCAGAACAAATATCTACCGATCTGAAGGGGCTGTTATGACTAGCTTGAGCGCCCCGCATCAATGCCAGCCATTCCAGTGTATGAGCGGCTGCAATCTATGGCTCAGTTGATAATAATTGTCCATGAATAATTGCTGACGTTCGTGAGCTCGGTAGGTAAGCGGGAAAACCCCCTCGGGTAACGCCCTGTCTCACTGAAACATACTGAAACTAAGCCTGTCTAGACAATTCTAGACGTTGGAGTGGGCCAATCACGCCGGGATGGCGGGGTACTTTCAGGTGGGGTAGAAGATAATCAGTTCTGACACAATCCTTACAAACTATTTTACCCCACCACAAGCATCCCCGCCGGCCCTCGGGTTAATCTTGCCGTTTCAAATCGAGAAAAGAGTGCGAGTTGGCCTATAATAATCATACGAATCTCACTTACCAAGAGTTTGTGAGCAGACGTGACTTCGGTACTTGAATCGGTAAGCCGTGCAAAAGATCTGCAGGCTATTATACTTTGTTAGAAATGCATAATGTGTAATGTTGAATAATTTCTGTGCTGTCCAGCATCTCAAAGGTAGTCAAAAAGAAAGCGGTTGTTTCGAGGAATATCGTTATTTCATTACATCTCCACGAGCATGTGATTGAGATTCTATTTGCCGGTAAGGAAAGCGCCCCAGGCTCCTGCCAAATTATCCAAACCGATATCCTTGGCCAACTCATACACCGTGTCCTTCCTCCCAGACGCATTCGCAGTAACGCCCTCAACGTAGTCCGAAGTAAATCCTTTTCCACTTGGGCCATAAACCTGTGCCCCTTCCTTCGCTCCAAACGCTGGCCACCCGACTTTCCCATTCATAAACTTAATAAAATCCCCAGCAAATTGAACAGCAACTTGTCTCTGAGCCTCATCCAGAAAGTCGTTGTAGTTCTGAAACAAGTAAGCCACATCTAAAACATGCCCAGCCTCTCCTTTCCAAGCTCCGTCCCATGGATTCGGCTCATTGAAGTGATAGACGTATGCTTTTCCAGGCCAGCCCTTAGCAAGAGCAATCGCGGGAGCAAAGAAACTGATATCAGTAGTGAATTTGAGGATCTTGTACAGGCCTTCGTCGTCTGAGAGGTCGGGGGTAATGTCGTATGCTTGGAGGACTTTCTTGCTGTTGTCTCTGAGAGTTTTGTTGATGCTTTCACAGAAGGTCTTTGACACGCCGGTTACCCGAGGACCAAGCATGAATTTGAAAATCGATGCCTGTTGAGGATATTCAGCATCAGACTCAAGGTGTGCAATTAAGAAACTTACATCGAATTGGCAGTCACCGACTAAGACTTCCTCACACCACGTTCTGCCTGGTAGAGAAACAGAGGGGGGTTCTTTTGAAGATACTTGAGCGAAGTTAAGATTACCAAGAATTATGTCATTGTCGACGACAGGTAGCAAAGGCAGCCCTGGGGGAACAAGAATTGCAAGCTTGTCATTTGGTAGATCTAGGAGCTTCTTGATGCGTTCCTCAAGAGACAGATCCTCGGCATCCAAACTCTTGATCACCGCCGAGTAAACGATTTCCGGAAGAAATGGCGGTAAAGGTTGGAGCATTAGAGATGTGCCAGACATGCTGATATACCGCTTGAAAAGAGGTTCTTTGGAATGAAGGAGTAGGTTCCCAGAAGCTAAAACGAAGTCAGTCAAAATACAAGTAACCCGCGTAGAGGTACGGACCTGATCCTGCACTCTCCCCGATGAATGTCACATTCTTGGGATCTCCACCAAAGTCGGAAATGTACGTCCCAACCCAACGGAAGGCGTTGATCTGATCGCGCAAACCATTGTTACTCGGGTACCCCGCCTTCCGCAATTCTTCCGAAGTCAAGAAACCAGCTGCTCCTAATCGATAGCTTGAGAAGAATCAGTTCCTGTCGTGAAAATCTTTGAAGGATGCTGCTTACTTGATTCCCACGCCAATGACGGGCAAACCCATATCAGCTGATAATTTCACAATTTTCGCCAGGTCATTCTGAGGCCACGCATTCGATCCCACGCCGAATCCACCCCCATGCACAAACAAAAACACAGGAAGCTTGCTTTTCGGAGTTGGCAATTTGCTCCCAACCAATGGGACATTGATGATCAGATTCAGCATATCAATATCAGAAGACGTAAGCTTAGGAATCGGGAGCGATTTTTGAATGAACCCGAACTCGTTCTCCAGACCCCCAGGAGGGTTGATGGCCATAGGTCTGTTTGGTCAAAACCTGCTCAAGAACACGGGAGAGTTGCTCACCCCAGATTTGTGGCATCTATTACACTTTCTCCACTGCCATACTCGACCAGTTCGCTTCCAGCAAATCTATCTTTCACAGTGGCATATTTGATGCCAAGGAATTGAACGACTCCATCTCCTTGCTTCCCCTGAATGTGACCGAGTTTCTGATGTTTGAGATGGGCTCCCATGCTGCCGTCTTATGCCTCTTGCTTCTCTTCTCTTGATAGATAGTGAAAATTCGAGGGCGAAGAACTTTGCCTGGGCTTCTGTGTGCCTGCGTCCACCTTCGGCAGCTCGATGTCTGGTCAAGGTTTTCTCGAGGTCCGCTCAAGAAGTGGAAATGACAATCACGTGTTGCCAATGATTGGGCTTTAGGGGATTTCCGGGGGTCAGCAGGTGTTTGGCCTGCTTCCGCCTATGAAAAGAGAGTGCGAATTTCTCAGAATGGGGGGTTGCTAACGGCTTTCCATACTCTTGAGAGCAATTCTTACAGGCATGCTTACCCCAATTTACCCCAAGTCGAGGCGGGGGTTCGTACCAGTACTTACTCTGCCGATTTGTGGGGCTTTCCTCGTTGGTGGGTTTCTCGGGATTCCCCCTTGGGTGGGGCCTCCGCTTCTCTCTAGGTGGCAACACTTCTAGACACACAAGCTTGCGAAATTCGAAGAACTTATTAAAATACAGACTTATTCATATTTAAATCTTATAAGATATCTAATAGCAATCATTCTTTCTCTGTGAAGTTCTCTACAGTTTTCAAAGCCGCTCGGCTGAGCTGGAGTTGTGATGAGTTCAGGAGTAACCTTATTAGCCGAGCGAGCCCCTGACGCTAAAATCCACACCGCAATGATACCTATTTAATGGTGAATTATGCTACGTAAGTGAAAAGTAAGGCGTTATTAAGTGCTCCTAGTCTGTTCAGTCTCTATGTTTTGATCCGAACAGGATGACAAGTCAACTAGGAAAATTATGGTTGGCTGCTGATGCCTGGTGTCTTGCCTTAAATTCAGCTTACGCCAAAGCTGGATGGAACAGACGTTATCTAAAGTGCGGGCAGTTTTGTCACTGTTTAATCAGTGCTGAAAATATCTTCACCAAGAAGATGTTGACCTTACTTGTAATAATTTCGAGCTGGATCTCTTCTGTTTACCCTCGGCACTCGGGATGCATCTTATGTTGTAAGTCAAGAAGTTCGATAATTGTAGTAGTACTGCTTACTGTTCAAGCGTAAGCGGTACATTTCCCTTTTCCAGATTACACCAGAATAAGGCATAAAACTTTTTGCGCATGTCTTCCTTCGATGCTCCTTAAGATGCCCTTACCCCGCTAAAGAAGGCTCAGATATTTTTGAAATTCATCGCGATCCAAGATAAATCTTGGGATGAATCGACTTGACAAAGACCAGAGTATCCCAGAACTCGGTATTAAATAGATTTTCTGCGCTCGCTAGTACTTCTTGGCCTTCTGCATTGGCATACTTAAAAGGTCTCTATTTTCATGAATTGACAGTGGACCCAGCGTGAACCAGTTCTAATACTTATACAATTGGCTTAAGCCTGATGTAGCAACCATTAATATAGGATGAGAGATAGAAATGATTAATGCTTAGCACTTTGTCGGGCAGAAAATATTGACTATGTTTGTTAGGAAAAGACACTTCCAAGTCAACTACTTCGTGCAGATAGCGCAAGCTTCTGTATGACTAACGTTACTGCGAAACTAAGGAAGGATTCAAAACCATCAACCGCTATCCAAAACATCTATCCTACTGACAAGATACTTCTTACATTCATCTCAGCAGGGATTCGAACATATAATACCAAGCTGGCGGATACAAAAAAGGATAAATTTGATTGATCATAAAGGTAAAGTCATCCCTTGAAGTACTTTCTCTTTGTGAAAAGATCTAGGCCAAAACAATAGTTTCTAGCAGATATGTCATTGTTCCGAGCTATCAGACCAATAAGAAAGTACTGATTGTTGTGGAATAAAGTCTCCCGGAATAAATGCAAAAGAGGCCTCGAGCTGGGAATGATACGTGGACAGTGCTTGCTTTTTTGGTGGGATTTGATGGGGTAATCGTAATCTGGGGCAATATTCCTGAGGCATCAATTCCCTGTTCCAGTTCCAGTCACTTAAGCGAGAAATTTTGCCAAGGCCCAGCCACTTTAAGAAGCGGGCGCCACCCCCGCATCGCTTTTAATTCCCTTCTAGAAAACGCATTTCAAAGCGACAAGATTAATAATTAAATGACTGATTCTTTTAAGCCTTAGACTTGCGATTAAAGGAGTGCTTTTAAATTTTTAAAATAATGTGGTTGTGTTGTGCGATTATTTACGCCTTGTACCTGATCGTATAATTTTTCTAAGTTATTTTGCGAGGGTCTTAAAGCGGCGAAAAGTGAGCTTGGTGTGTGGTGAAGTTGATGCCTCAGGAACGTTTCCCCAGATTAAGATTGCCCGATTTGATGCAGTTTGCCAGCCTTGCGTGAGGCTTTGTCAAAATTGTCTCAATCTTTTAAATGGCGCCTTGCTCCTGAATCCTTTCGTGTCTCCTTATCTTGTCTGAAGCTTAGCATCCGAATACATATTGGAATAAGCCGATAATCAATACTTCCGACATTGGCAACTTTTCGCTCTTCTCGTTTACACCGCTCAGTCGCACTGACCGTGGGATCAGGCTTCTTCACTTGCAGGACGGTGACAATACAACACGATCCATGAACTGCTACAGTAGCATCGTTAGTAATTATGAGAATCTTCAATTCAAAGCCTTGTCCTATATGCTGGGCTGCCCGGATCGTAAGAAGAGGATTCTCCTGCATGAGAGGCAATTCGAGGTGCAGGAGAGTTGCGCGAGCCTTGCTTCATATCGATCACAGCACAAATCCAAATCGGGAGTATCAGGATCAGGTTTGAGAAGTACAGCCCGCATGCCTTTGAGAAGTGCTTCACTTTTGTACTAACGATGACGAAGATCTGCATTGCTTGTTTCTCGAGGTGCAGGTTTCACTTGGACCCCAATGGTGGCGTCAAGAGCGGCTGTTGTCAAGTGTTGATTCGCTGCCCCGCATGCATCCGTGCCGCAAAGATGAACTTTTGGATCCTTCGATCACCGTGTGCGCTATGCACTGCTATCTGCAGCAAATCAAGATGGCAAAGAGAGTCTAATCAGCAAGGCCAATTCAACGCGGATGACAGACTGTGTCGCGATTCTTCAATCCGTGGCAGAATGGCGCAAGAGGAGCGAGGGGACGGCTGGGGAGAGAGGCTCTTAACTCAAGTGACTGTGTCTCGCTGTCCCGAGCCGTGTTGGACCGGCCCGACGTTGTTCACAGTTCCGACACGCGCCCGAGGAGTAGAACGGAGTAAGAGTTGATGACGAAGCATTGCGGCTACCTCTCCTTGGGTGTTGAAGCGCTCGAATAGGCATATTTTTGGTCCTGCAAGCAAGCAACCGAGCCACCCTCAATGCTATTTCAGTACAAACCTGCTGGGGGCGATAGATACTATTGGGGAAACTTACGAGCGGAGGTACTACGTAAGACCTGACCTGTCCTTAAGGGGCCAAGTTCCGGGCAAGGGTCACTCTTCCATCTGCAAGGTCTGCATCATGACAAACACCACCAACACCACCACCAACACCACCACCAACACCACCACCAACAACACCACCAAACACGCTAAACATCCTGCTCTATCCATCGCGAGCCTCATCTGTTCGAAGTCCTCTTTCGCCAATATAATGTACTTGTCTAATTATTTCCTGTCGTTATCAATTGATGCGTCAATTGAATTGAGCCGCGAAGAGCCTGATGGTTGGTGGGTAACGGTGTAACAACGAGGCGCATATCCTTAACATCCCTTACATCCACTTCCCAGCCTCGCCGACCTCAATTGAGCATCAAAAGATGCCAGACAACGGGCCAGACCGTGGAAGCCTGCTAAGGCATGAAGGGACTGATCTTTTCGATATCTCCAACGAGATCACTCCACCCAGACTTCCACACCAACGTCACGCCTACCATCGAATGAACTCGCAAGGCGTAGTAGATTTTGCACCAGATCGAAGTTCAAAACTCTCGGGAAGCGGTGTAGATTATGATGAGAATGTTGGGTTGGGAATTACACCAAGAGCAGTGTCAATTACTCGCGTACCGGTTGGAAGTCGAACTACTATCACATCACCGCCCACTCCCTCGAAGTCCTTCACGCCATCTACAGGGGCGCGAAACTCTCCCATGAGCCCACCGACTCCGGGGTCCTCCACACAGTTATTGTCGCCAGCTCCAGCTTGGCAAAGACTCGATTTGGGAAATAATATGCTTGCGGGAGGATCGTCGTCGATGGAAGGAATGGACGAACAAGATAATTTGCGGAATAATGACGATAATGATAATGATAAAAAGAGTATACTTGAAGCTCTGCTCGCATTTCAAAACTAACTTTTCTAGATTTACTTAATGGGTGCCCAACGAGTCACGATATACACTCCTCCCGAGCCAGTTGGCTGTCGATTTCAATTCTGATGCTCTCTATTTACTCAACCATTTTCTCCGGAATCTGGCTGATGCTAGCCATGATACAACCTCGATACGCCATTATCTCGTCACGAGGGTCTTTGAGTCCCTCTACAGCTTCTACACTCTTTGCGTTGTTGGCTAAAACCATCGAATTATCCTTCGTGACGGTTTTTGTGACCTTCTTGGGGCAAGTCCTTAGCAGGAGATCGTTCGTTAAAGCATCTCGGGGGGTCACCATTCCGGAATTGACCATGAGAACATGGGTTATTCAGCCGGGATTTATGATTACGCACTGGCAACATATTCAACACGCCGGACTCACGGTCCTTAGCGCTATTACTTTGACCGCCGCGGTTGTGGCAGTCTTTTATACCACGGCTTCAGACGCACTGGTCTCTCCGCACCTGAAATATGGTAAATGGAAGAGCCAGGAGATGTGGGGATTGGTGGAGGCAAGTTACGCAAATCAGAATTACATCATGCAAAACTGTCAGACTCCAATTACAACGGCAATTGACGACCCTACTGATGCAGGCGATACCTGCCTGGCAATGGAACATGCCGGCCAAGGTACGACTCTCCATTTCCAATCCCGTAAACAATCACGTACTAAAAGCTTTCAGCATACCACAATTGCCTCGAGTATCTTGATACATGGACGCAGATTAGCAAAGGAGGGGAAGGTGTCTCATCAGAAATCTCGGAACGGCCTTCACCTGTTGCAATGCTCTTTGACAACACGACAGTCACTGGAAGCTGGGTTCAGACAAATACGAGCAACTTAACAGCAGCATATGAAAAATATTCCAGAATCATCAACAATGTTACCATGTCCATGCCTCATGCTGGTGTCTTCTCTGCCGCCCATGATGCAAAGAATGGAATATTGCAACCAGAAGACCTGGCAGGAGTTGGAGAATATTCCATTCGAGCATCAGTCATTAGTCCAACAATCAATGTTTTATGTGTAAACATGAATTCGACTGAGTTGGCACCTTTGGTCTACACCGAATGGCCGAACGCGATAACAAACAACGGTGACATTCCCAACCAGAAAATCCCTTGGAGTGGATACGAGGATGATATTCAGGTGCAACCTGGTCAAACCTACCTTAACAAGACAGTAGTCGACGACATTTTTGAATGGGGTGCAACTTACGGGCGGCAGCCTCCAGTTTTTCCAATGGTACGTACACATATTCATTATTCCTGGAGTCTTCAACTGATCATCCTAGCTGCCGATTGACCGCAATTCAATAACCAACATCACCGTTGTTAATAGCGATTCGATTTATCTTCTCATCAAGTCATTCTCAACTGTGAATTACACTGTATGCCAGATACGCTCTTTCATCTCACCTGTCTGCAGCACGTACTATAACGTTTCCGGGACAGGCCAAGGATCTCTTCAATCACACTGCGAAGATGTACATGATCCAGATGCCTACGATAAGTCGGTACAAGATGCACCAGTGGTTAGTTCTTCCGACTGGAGGAGCGTTGGACAGGAATGGGCATTATCATTGTCCTTCGACTCCGGTATTTCCTCAGCGAATTCCTCAACAGCAAGACTACTTTCGCAATTCATCTGTTATTATCCCCCCTGGGGTGCTGTACAGCTGAATCCCCTTCTCCCGAGCATCTCAGAGGTGCTTGCCGTGATGGCTGGCAACACATTGCTCCTTGCCACAATGGGATCAACCTACTACCATTTCTGGAACTACACTGCGACTATACTGGACCCCGGGGTATATCTCAACTTCAACGCTTCCCTGGCTTCACAACAGTACACCTCGGGCCCTCTGCAGCGATGGGAAGGTATATTCTACATTGTCTTGCTGCTGGTTTTTGCAACCAACGTCTTTTGCTTGGTCTATTTCTTCCTCCGATCGGGCCTTGTGACCGACTACACCGAACCGGCCAATCTCTTCGCGATCGCGGTCAATAGTCCGCCGTCAGAAAGGCTAAGCGGAAGCTGTGGAGCCGGACCAGAGAGCGGCCAACTGAATGTTCCGTTCCATGTCAGGCAGGACGAGGGATCCAATCATTTCTTCATCAAAGAGGGAGATGAAACGGGCGGGGACTTCGAATTGAGGCAAAAGAGGAGGGATCGCCAGAGTTTGAAGTCGATGACTAGTTATAGCAAGCTTAGCAGTAAGCGGAGGAGCTTTTTATGATAATTAGCATTAGCTATGAGAAATAAGCCTCCGTGGTATGAAAGGGAGGTTCCAACTGAAACTGACCGATGAAGAGATCTGCTTATTTCAGTTAGAATGTCCCAGTGATCCAGGGTACAATCACACTGGTGACGACCTTGAGCGGCAGTCCTCCTCTATGGCTTCTTTTCCTCTCTCTCTTTTCTCTTCTTCGCTCTCCTCTTATCCGAAATGGTCCTAGTATTACCGCGCTTCTATTTATTGCGGTTAGTCACAGATACAAACATTAATCTACATCACACTTATGCCTCGCATAGTTGTGGTTGTTGCGTTTACGTAGTGGTCAATCGAGGGGCTCTTGGTTCTCGCTAAATGTCTCCAGTGGGTGTCAGAATTCGGGACGCGATACTGGTTTTCAATATACTATGGCTCGAGGGACATTTAGAGCCTAACTGCCATTTTGCTTTTTTAAATATTCCCTGATATGAGGAATAATCTGAAAAGTAATTGCTCGTCACTTTACGAATATTCTATAAGTTACAGTACATTGAAACGCAGCTTTGCGGCACGAATTCTGACAACCACTAGTGGGTCATTCTCTGCAAATTGAATTGCTGCCTCATTTTTAGATCGCATTTTTAAGTTCCAATAGTAAAGTTACCTAATGTTAAATCCTCCGATACAAAGACCGCAAGCGAGGTCACACTATTGACCGGTGTAATGAGGCTTCCTTTCTTCACGACCTCAATCTGATTTAATTAAAACAACCTCAGAAAACCACATCCAAGAAAACGGCAACAACTAGAGGACACAATTTCCACGGCGATGCCTGATCAATGACCTGTCGACAATAAATTCGACCTACGGAACTACTACGATATCAGGCATTTCGCATGTCTGCACGGAGCCGGCACGATTGATCATCGTGATTTCATGGACACTGATGCTGCGCTGCTGATTAACAAGGACCACAACATCCAAGTTGATGAACAGAAGTTTACGGCTCTTATTCATCCTCGATGGTGCCCCGCATGCGTTGAGCGGCGTACTACGATCCTGAAACAAGGTCTCGTGAGGCGGCTTGCAAATATCGATCTCTTCATCGACAATGAAGCTGTGCGACGAAATAAGAAAAGCATATGTCCAAGGCGTCTTCAACGGCAGAGTCCACGCCCTGACTACCAGGCTGCAGGAGAGCGAGCAGCAGTTTCAGTTTGTGTCAATCGATCTTGAAAGTGGCACAAATGAGGATGCTGACATGATGTCCGATAACCCCTGTCCGAGGTCTAGATGAAGAGCTTGCTCGAGTCCAGTGTATGTTCAATGGTATCAACTTGAGTGAAAGTGACGAACAGCTTGCCGCAGTTCTCGATGATAGTGGTATGCGAGAGTTGCTTGGCAAGATGTGCAATTCTCGACTGAGCGAAGGTCATGACTTGCTTGCCGACCTATTTATAATTTGGTCAAGTCAGAACCAGGGATAGCGAAGTAGAGCGCGATGAGTTGCACATGTTGCTGGAGATCGAGTTAGAGCTGGCGCAAATTGCCGATCGTCATGAGAAGCAAGGATTCGAGAACGGTCGAGACCTTCAGGCTAGACTCGAGAGAATCGCATTGAGCAAGGAGACTGTTGGCGAAAGAGAGGAGCTTCTTGAGCAAGCTTTGCTGTGAGAGATGTAAGAGCATGTGCCATTGCTCATCATACACCTCAGCGAAATCATCGTATAATTTTACACGTACGCAAGGCTTGTTGTACAATGTTTCTGTGTAGTGGCTTTCGCTTACGTAGACGGCGAGCAATGGCACATGCTCTTACAAATTTGTCACATTTTTCCTTCGACAGAATTGTCATTGACCATATCATCTGACGGTATCATGCTGGCTAAATTGGATGTATCATAGAGACGTGAATTACGAAATTGCGTAACAAATTGTTCTTCCCACAGACTGTAATCTGCATTGACGAAAAAGACGAAGCGAGCAGAGGAGGACGAAACGGCTAATTATACAGACTAGCGAATACAATATGCCATCTACTTGTTCTATATTTCTGTTTCTTTCTAATCCAACAGGCAAAGATAAAGGTCTCGTGTTAACTAGGACAAGGTAGAGCGCTTTAATTCCGCAACAGCTATTTAAAACAGAAATATATTGCTTATAAATTCTATCGGAAATCCGAGGTCTTGGGACCCTTTCGACTTCTATGTCAACCTCAGAGACCGAAACTTGATTATCCTAACCTTCAATCTGAAGCCAAAGCTTCTTGATCTTCATACTAAGATCTAAACGCAAAAGATGTGTCGAGAGTACACAGTTACGAACTCGTGTGGGCACACCCATGATGTGATGAGATTCTGCAATGCGACTTTACCATGCCTACCGTTAGCGGTTGACGTGAAAGAATTGAGTCTCTGTCAAGAATGCAGTGTAAATCCTCTAGCCTACATGAGCACCAACGCTGTCAGCATTGACTTAGATCTGATGCGTGCCAAGGATGGGATGGAGGAGAAATGTACACGGGCTTCCCAGCTCGTCGAAAACGAGATCCCGACCCCGGCAGGCCAGCCGGGACCTTTCATAGCTAGGATTACCCACAGCGACTTCAAACTCCTTATAGATATCTACGATTACATGGAATCGGTGGTACTACGGCGCTTCGGCCCTGACCCGGCTAGCCAACAGCAAATGTTTCGCGCGTTTCGTTTGCTTGCCCGCATCGCTCTCTGCATTGAGGAAGCAAGCATCGAATTCGTTGAGGATGGCTTCTTCGCCCTCAACAGCGTGTTGGGGAAGTATTTAGTAGAAATCTCGGGACAGGTCCATTGGCCAGTCCTCTGCACGCCTATCAATGTCATGCATCTCCCGAAGGACAAAAGGGAGTGCGGCATTTGCTTTGAAAGCTACGTGTCAAAGGATGACGAAGATAGAGAGGAGGAAGAGCCCGTGGAGTTGCCATGCGAACACGTTTGGGGGAAACGCTGTATCGAGAAACACTTCGAGGCGGGCAGTGTAAGTTGTCCTCTCTGCCAAAGAAACCTCGACCCTGATCAGTATCTCATCGACTCAGAGCCCATTGGAACCCCTTGGTGGATGAAGCATATTAAAGGTGAGCCCGTTGCTTAGCAGAACTACCTATGCAAACCTGCTGTATTTTGTCTTGCAGCTCATATTAAGCTGTGAACTAAAACTTGCTATGAAGCCAGAAAGCTTCCGTGCACATCTTCATCGTAAATTATCTGCTGTAATAGTGTCCCTTCTCGTCCTCGACAATTTCTCAATTCAATAATGAAAATGTCTTGATATTAGAACAATAATTGTAGATTCTTATATATAACGGAGAGTCATCTTCAAATCGGACCACGAACAAATCTGTAGCGCTGTTGCGCAACGGGAGCCGTGGGCTTTGAGCTCGGCCTATCCTAAAATGTTTTCAAGTGCTAGCAGCAACTCTTCAAACGTTCACTGTAACTATAATTCAACCCTCTTAAGTTCATATTGAGCGATTAATGAATAAATTATAAATTTCGTACTTAACATCTGGAAATTTATCTCAAATTATAGCTTCCTCTGAACCACAAGGGAGCAATTGTGTCCCCCATTACGAGGCTAGGACATCCATTAGACGAAATATCATAGAGCAAGCTACTATTACCAATTAACAGAATCTTAATAATGATATTTGTCCGAGACTGGCCAAGAGTGATATTCATCAAACGCGCCTCTGATATACCGCATCCACCACGGACTCTTCACCTCTCCATCTCTCTCATCCAAAACAGCATCCTCTCGAAAATCAACCTCAGCCCGTTCGATCGAATCATGGATAAGCAACTGCAGATCCCCAGAAACGAAAATCGTAACTGAAATCCTACAGAACATCAGATGCTCTACTTTCTCGATTTTCTTCAGGCATTCAAGATCCGATCGCGTGATTCTGCCCTGGAATGGCTGGACGCAACCAGCTGGCATCCGGGTTCCAAGTCTTTTCGTAACTTCCATTGCCCGCTTCATCTAGGCTTCCAGATCCTTGAGGTTGGAGAGTTGGTCGGCTGAGAAGGAGGGGCCATCCTGAAATTTGTGAGTTTCAGGATCAGATGTGCAGATCTCACAGAAAGGGTCTACTATGATGTTAGCATCTACCATTTCATCGCAAGTCAACCCGTCTTCGCAGACACGGAGTCTCTCGTGGGAGTGCCAGCAAGCGGAATGCACAACATTATACTTGTGACACATTCTGAGTTGTTTCTTCAAGCTTCTGATTTGTGAGAGTGATCCTTAAATATGAAGCTTTTGATGCGTAAGAGAGAACTCGGTGTACAGCTGTTATCAACTTATCTCGAAGTAGATCTTGTGATTTCAGAGTGAATTGTGACAAAGATCTAAAATCATTCATGCTGTAATCTGGTCTGTTTCGGGACTCAAAGCCATTGGGTCTAGCAATAGAGTTCTTTCAAGCTTCATCGTGAGTCCTTTGTCCTCGCTGTAGCTTTTCTCATAGACACTTTTGTCCTCAGGAGAGAAATTTTTGTCCTGATGAATAGAGTTTGTCTATTATAAAAAAGGACTCGATTGCAGTTCTAAGGCCTACGGAAACTGTATGCATAGGCGCCGACAACCAAGTCAGATGGAACAGGGAGTGAGTCACGTGTTTAGCCAACCAACAAAGCCGTCAACTTGACCTAAGATAATGCTTCGTAATTTTGGTAAGTCGTAAACTTTTATCTGACATATGAAGTATGCAATGAAGTGTTGTGACTAATTGGAGGATTGTCACCAAATTGTAGAGTCTACCGAAGAGAAAGGGATCGGGAGAATTAGGTACTCTTGTGGAGAAAACTTCTCACTCAGTCTCAAATCAGGATCAACATGTCACACCTATGAGGTTATCTCAAAAGAATAATGATTGACTGATGAACAGCACAAAGTATCCATTCGCATCGGAACATTCCTCGATCTATGGAACCAAATATTGACGCATCCCATCCTTCTAACGCAAACGCCATTCAATGAAAACAACGGAATTCTATATGCTCGGGTCCAAGCACTGCAATGCATCTAAGGACCGAAATCTCTATCTCGTGTACGGTGTATGGCACATGATTACAACTTCTAAGGGAATCTCTAAGACTCATCGTCCGTGTCTGGGGGATGAGGGGTACCCTTCGGTGAGTTAAGCCTATTACTAAGTTAGCCATCTGCGAACGAAAGTTCGAGGGGGAAGAAACACGAACCATTCGATATGCCTCAATCTTCTCCGGACTTCTCGCTCCTTCAACTCCTTCTTCGTCATCTTCTTCTTTTTCTTCGATCTGAATGCCATGTCTGTGCCCCCGTTATCCTCCGCGCCCGAGTTAACAGCACTGGCATTCGCGCTGCTGACAGCACTTGACGCAACACTAGAGTTGAATCCACTTCCAGGTCTGCTCGAATCCTCAAATCTATCCGCGCTCACAGCCAAGTGACCCTTGTGTGTGACCCGACCATCAGCAACATACCACTGCTCAGGGCACAACGCTCCAACAAACTCTTCGTTGTGAGAAATCATCACAACACCCCCCTTGTAATCGCGAATCGCCACTGCGAGACCACCAAGCGAGTCACGATCCAAGAAATTGGTAGGTTCGTCGAGGACGAGAAGATGAGGATTATTCCACATGGCACCAGCAAGCACAACCTTGACCTTCTGACCTCCAGAAAGGCCAGAGATTTCGTTATGGTTTGCGATTTCCGGGTCCAGGCCTAGATCTTCGAAATGCTTGGAAATGACCTTGGGGCTCAGTTCACGGAAACCGAGACCCTCGCGGGAAGCTTCGTGATCATCGAATTCTTGCACAAGCTTGTCGAAACCGAGATCGATGAGTGTCTCGCGGGAGATTTGGGAGTTGTATTTGGGCAGCATGCCAACCCATTTGATTTCGTATTGGAAGGACTTCTTCCATTTTTGGCGACCCATAATGGCCTCGATTCGCTTTCCACCCATGCCGTCGCCGAGATCGACCATCTTTTCCATTTGGGCTTTGTCGGCTTCGGAGAGGACACGGGTTTGCTTCATATGCACTTCGCGGTCGTCACCATTGGCGTAGCGCCACTGTAGGTATTGGTTGGGTGTCTTTTCTAAGTGCATTTCGACGTGTTCGAGGGCGTGCTGCTTAATGTAACCGATTCGCAAGTTGGGATGCTTCTCGACCCTTCCGGAGGTTGGGATCGTCTCGCCGGTGAGAAGCTTGATCAAAGTTGACTTCCCGGCACCATTTCCACCGATGATAGCAGTTCGGGATGAGAGAGACAGCTGACAGGACACGTCGTACAGAGATGGCTTCGAAGCACCGGGGTAAGTGTATGAGCAGTTGGTCATTCGGAGGATAGCTCGAGTTTGCGACTTGACACCAGTGAGTATGCCAGGAGGAGGGAACTTGAATTGGGCGTTTGATGCGGAAAGGGTGTAGTAGCTCTTTGCCTCTGGTTTTTGCTTGACAAAAGCTGCCAAGTTGCCCTTGTAACACTTCAACTTCTTCCCCGGTTCGTAATGGTAGATATCCGTGCAAACTTCATCAAGGAATCCTGAGTCGTGAGAGACGATCAAACTCGTAATTTCGGTGTGAGACTTGAGATATTCTTGCAACCATTTGACGTTTGCAACATCCAAGTGGTTCGTAGGTTCGTCAAGGAGTAAAACATCAGCCTTCATTAACATGGCTCTAGCAAGGGCCAACTTCATCTTCCATCCACCTGATAATGATCCAACCTTTTCGGATTGACGGCCTTGAGGGCCAGCAGTAAAGCCGACCTCAGACAAAACTTGGGAAATACGCTCAATGCCCTCCTTTCCAATCTCTGGATCCTTGGAGACAAACTCCAAGATGCTGATATCGGCGTCCTCTCCTTGGTTGTGCTCGACGAAGCATGTTCGGAGGACATCCTGGGATGGGAATCCTTCCAGCTTTCCATTAGCGATACTTCGCATGAGCGTCGATTTTCCAGCTCCGTTTCTGCCACAAAGACCGTATCTGTGTCCTTTCAGGAGACGAAGATTAGTGTGAGACAGTAGGAGCATGCCACCATAAGCCAAAGAGAAATCAGCGTTGACAATTTCAACCTCTCCATCATCCTCCTTCACGGGTTGACCATATTTTCGGTGATCCTCCTCAATGTAGAATTTTTGAACGGCATCTCCGATGACTTGGGCTGACCCAGGTTCTTTCATGATATGTTGCAAATATGGTGCAATTCTGGCTGAGATGCGAGAAGTTTGGCGATGATTGACATCTTCTGCAACCATGCTGCAAATATAGGGTCTCGCAAGTTTGAACACATCAAGACCTCCACCTAGTCCACCTGCTTTCTTGATCTCCGATTCAAGGACCTTTGCAACGTCTTCTGCCGTCGTCCTAGCAATCGCACCACTTGCAACGCTTCCATCATCGTCGCCCATTGCCTTGTTGATGACATTGACGGCTCGAGCAGCCATTTCTCGGACCTCAGGGAGCGAGGCACGATCTTCGACAGCCTTCACACCAGGCTTCAATTTTGGCAAGAAAGTTCTAGCCTCAATCGGGTCATGAACAAGCTTCGTCAAGTTCTCAACAACAACAACTGTCTGTCTGAGCACTTCTTGGGCGGTGGTAGGAGTATTGAGAGACCGTTCCAGAAGTGGCGTAAGGAGAGCAAGGACGGGAGAGGTGACAATGGCGACGAAAGTTGTTTGCGAGAGCGCGTGGATAGCCTTCTGCAATGTCTCCGTTGAGGGGTGTTGCATAGTTGCAATAAGCAGAGGGATTCGTGGGGCCACATCGTCGTTCGAGAGAAGGGTCGTGAGAGAGGTCATAGTTGCGACAGCCTGCTTTTCAACCTCCGCCTTTAAATCGTGCATTCCAGCCTCAACAACTGGGATCAAAGCTGCCAACTTCGTTCCTAAAGCTTCCCGCAGGATGTCTCTGTTCTCGGCTTCCTCTTTGCTGACTCCAGCTTCCAGCTTAGCCTTATCAGCCATTCTTTGAAGCAACTTGTATCCGCCGACCGTTCCTTGCCATTTCCCAGATCTCTTTAAAAGATATGTGCTGAGAACCGGCATGAGGCCAACAACGAGAGCCTCGGGGCTTAAGTTCTTGAAAAGCTCGTCGAGTCCGTATTGCGCAGCATCCCGAACAACAGACCCCTTGTCTGCTAACGCATCCAGCGCACAGGCAACCATTCCTCCATCTTGTAGTAACAGCACAACCTCGCTGATCGGTTGTTGAGGTGGGAGACGCTCGAACAGCGCTCCAAGTAGGTTCTGGGCACTTTCTCTTCTTGTTCCACTCTTCTTATCGGCGGCAGCCTTCTTGATCTCTGCGAGAATTCCATATTGCATCAACCCGCGAAATCCGACAGACTTCAACATCAAGTCGCATAATGCGTAGGATGCAGAGACTGAAGCATCAGAGCTGGGCGCATTAAAGACGGTATCGAGGAGTGCGGAGACCTCTGCCTGGGTCGGCGCGGGTCCATCTGCGGTTTTCGAAATCATCGTGGGAAGTGCGCGGGGAGGCGATACCTGGTGGGGCATGCTTGAGCGTGGAACGCCCCTTGAAAATGGCACGGTCGAATAGCCACAAGCCAACCAAGTACTAATTCGAGTTAACGATATCAGCTATGTGGGAATGTTTGTCGGTAAAAATTTGCGTGAAATTTCGAAAAGGTGTTCTTTGTTCCAGGAACGTGGCGGAGGCACTGGTCGCAACCGCAGAACAGAAATAACTTTTGGTAGAGTGGAGATTTGTCTGACCAAGCAGACGTGTGTCGAGAGAAAAGGATGAAGGTATTCAAAGTCTCAGCCGCGAGTGGCAGGAGACGGGAGAGGGTGAAGAGGGACAAAAGTTCGTAGTGAAGAAGATAATGAAAGCGGGCTGAGCGAACGCAGTTTTTTTCTCTCTATCAGGATGTCAGCCAAAATTAAACAGGGCCCAGCACGTTTCAGGCTAGCCCACAGAGATTGGCTTACTCATGAGACGCGGTAGCCGTGATTGGCGAGGCCTATGATAAGCGATAAGCTTAATCTTGGAAGTCCAATGTTCCAAGTCAAGTCCACCAGGTCAGACATTTCAAGCACTTCCTCTCCGAAAGTTCTCATAACTTTTTGTACAGTTCAACACCCAATTCAATCAAAAATTCCAAGTCCTCCAGAACAATTAACGCATATTTTCTGCCATTGCCTGCAGTTCATTTAAATTTTGGGTAGCCTTCTCCCTTTCAATTTTCAACCCTCGGGCCTCGGTCTTTGTCAAGTTATGTTACCAGATTAGAACATTTAAAAATCTTTTCTTCTTACAAATATTTAATCTCCGTTAATCCATCGTAACCTTCCCCTCCAAAATCTCCCTGGAATCGTTCTAGAGGACTTTCTGTGTGTGGTTAGGCGAGCTTGCCAAGCTGAGACTCGCTGCATGATGCTGAAAACCGTATTCGACAATTTTAGGTTCAATTTTGAACAACAGAACGGCCGTGCTGGATATTCTGGGGTTTTCGGGATGGCTCCCAGTTTTTGAACAGAGGAACTTCCGCAACACTGAGATTCTTTCTTCTGTCCTGCACAGTAGCATCATAAATCCCATCCTGATTATCAGCCATGTTGGAAGAGATTTAATTCTTTGTAGGATCATCGTCAGTATAAGGATCTAAGGCCGTGTATTTTGTGGTGGTCCCTTGATGCTTTTCTTTACCCCTCCCCCTATCTCGTCTAAGCGAGTGAAGCGAGGACGAAATATGAGCAATCAGAAATCTTCTGTCCACCAGATCTGCGATTTTATCTTTGAATTTCTTCCGACATAGAACTGAACGCGTAAGTCTTCTAATCTTCAAATCTATGACTGTGTCGAAAATCTCCTCTTTCAAAATACTCTTCTTTCTTCAACCAATTATGTTCGGCAATTCCAATTACTCCAGCAAGTCTTCCCCGTCACACCTCTCACATTGATCTCAACGGCCACCTTCATTATACCCAAGTTTGTCTTAACTCAACCCCACACTCTGTACTACCCTCATCTTCGTCTCAACCCCACTACAAATTGGTAGCAGCCAAGATCAAAATCTGCTGTAAAGAGAACTCGAGGTCAAGCTAGGCCGCTCTCAGCCAAGCCTTCCCGAGCCGCGTCCGTCATGCGGCATCTAAAAAATTCGGATTGGACTCGATAATTGGTGACGGCATCCCGAATTCCCGAAGTCAGTCATCGCGACATCGCAATCAGAGGTAGGTAGGTCTATTTACTTTCCTTCACTCTTATCATGCTTCTTACTTCTCGTCAACCACAATGGTGAAGACTCTTCCTCCTGTTGATCAACAGTCCGAGCCTACTCTGCCAACGACAGAAGACCGCACACCCAACGGCTCCGTCCCCAAACCGCGCAAAACCGCCTTCCAATCCGCCCGCAGCTACTTCAGCAATGAAATCAGCCTCGAGCACGCAGATATCCCGATCATAGCATGCTGTCTTGTCTCCGGGCTCTGCGACAGCAGCGCCTACAACGCCTGGTCATGCTTCGTGTCTATGCAAACCGGTACATCCCCCATCGGCCTCTCCAACCTTCCTTCCTTCCCCACTCTTGTCTAACATTACCATCAACAGGTAACACAATCTTCCTCGCCCTCGGCGCATCCGGTCAACCAGCCTCTCACCCTGACGGGTGGCTCAAATCCATTGTCTCAATAGCCTGCTTCCTCCTCGGCTGCTTCACATTCGCCAACACACGCCTCATCTCCCCCAAAGCTCGTGGCACACTCGCATCCTCCTTCCTGCTCCAATCCATGTGCATAATCATCGCCGCCTCCCTCGTCCAATCGCACGTTATTCCCGAACCATACGGCCTCGTCACCGAAGACACCCTCGACATCAACTTGCTCGAGTTGTTGCCGTTGGGGTTTTTGGCTTTCCAGAGTGGGGGACAGATTGTGACGAGTCGGTTGTTGGGCTTCAACGAGGTGCCGACTACGGTTTTGACGAGTGCGTATTGCGATTTGGCGAGTGATCCGAAGATTTTGGAAAGGGATAATGTGAAGAGGAATAGGAGGGTGGCGGCTGTGCTGGCAATACTGATTGGGGGTATTTCGGGGGGCTGGATTAGTAGGAGTAAAGCGGGCATGTCGGTTAGTTTGTGGATTGCTGCTGCGATTAAGTTTGGGATTGCGGTTAGTTGGAGTCTTTGGAAGCCTAAGACTGCTATTCAGCTGTGATTGGATTCGCTTTTTTTGGTTTCATATGGTTTAGACGGTCACGACATAACGATTTAGAAGGTAATTTAGACGGTAATTATTTTGGAGAGATGTTTGTATTCACTTGTAATTTATTGCATTGCCATTTACATGCTTAGCCCATTCATCCCCCTCTTCAGCGCACTTCTGATCATGTCCCTGTCATTGTAGAACACTCAACACAACTTCCTCTCGTCCCTACTTCTCCTTTGTGGCTCTTCCATCGGAAACGGCTGCAGTGGTTTCGTGACTTTCGGTCTCTCACCGCCCTCTACATTCATCGACCCAGGCAATTCTACCTCTAGATCCTTCAACTCAAAAATATTTGTATTCTTCACATCACCTCTTACCAAGAATGCTGGCGGTCGAACCGAACTCTTAACTTCATGACCAAAATCATCGACTTCCCCTAGGCCAAGGGTGTCGAGACGCTGCATCCCAATATCAGCTTCCGAAGCCCGTCTTGCACCATTTCTCGACCCTTGACTGGAAGGGAAAGTTGAGGGAGAAAAAAGAGCTTCCGAGGAACGTGAAAAAGGACCAGGCCAAACCGTGCACGTTGAAGAATTAGAGCTTCTCCTTGATCTCGATGGTTGAGGGGCCGTTGAGTCGACGTCGTCACCCTTCTTAGCAGGAGAAGATGATTCAGCACCCCACCACCTCTCAAGCTGCTTCTTCGTCTCTTCCTCCCCATTTCCATCACCGTCAGACTCTGTTCTCTCTCCTGGCCCATGTTTTCGCTGTTTGGGATTCGTCCTTTCCCGAAGAAACTCCACTGCTCCTTCTTCGTTCGCAAATGGAGTCAAAGTGCCGTAATAGCTATTCTTCTCCCTGTACCGCAGTATCCTCGCCCGTGTTTCTTGCTCGTTGATAGAATATTGCTTGAATAGGTCGGTGCAAGTACTGCAAAAAGCGTCTGTGTACTCTTTGTTGGATGTTTTGATGCATTTTGAAGGCGAAAAGAGGAGGGAGATGAACGTCGGGATGAGGTAGCCTGATGCTGCTGTACATTTTATTGTGCTGGAGGTGGTGTGCAGACAGATTAGGTGGGTGTTCAGGGTTGTGTGGCACATTTTGCTTCTGGTGCTTTCCTTCTTACGAAAGTTCGGTGTTGTTTTGAAAAGCGCTGTTCTTGAGATTTGAATTATGAAAGCGTCTATTGAGATGGAGACAAGAAATCGATTGGTTGCGTTGATGTGGCGGCGTGGAGTTATTGTTCTCTTGTTTTGGGTGAAGTATTCACGTTTCTTTGTTTGCTTGGTGGTGACGTGATCTTGCTGTTTCATACTGGATATTGTTTAAGGTGAATAAAGACACAAAAACCAATGGCCTCGTTTCATAAAATTTAATGCCGGACCCAGGTGGAATGCATGCCAAAAGCTCCTCTTCCCAAGAAAGCCGCAAGAACTTTGCCTCCTCCACGGATCACACTAAGAAAACATAGAACAGTCACTTTATTATATCTAAATCTAGTTTCAGCATACTGTCATTTTATAAATGCTTACTATTGAGTTTAGACGAGGGAACAGAAGACAGGAAAGAAACAATCGGGGATTTCCTACAAATCCAGAGTTCTGGTCAACTTTCTTGCTTCATCCTCCTTCCTCCTTCAACAACCTTTCAAAATCCCCACCATCACTTCAGATAGATCGCCCCTAACAGCCTTCCAGTACACCAAAGAAAGTCTCCAACTTATAGGACTTTTGAAACCATATTAAGTAGCCGCCATCATGTGTCGACAATACAGATTCAGATTCCTGGAATGTGGGCACGTCTACGGCAATCTATTGTGGGGCTTCCGATTGGCCCACCACCCACCCGGTTGCGTGATGGAGGAGATAATTTTCGAGCGGAGTCAGCACTGTTTTGACTGTCTCTTGAAAGAAAAAATACATGCCACTCGTCGAAACTTCCCCCAGCGAGTCCGACTTGTAGATCTTTCCCTCGCCGCTGATCGACTTAACCGTATTCTCACCTACCTCCGACAACACCCCGACGGTCCTCAACATATCGATGAAGATAATCTAGCTGCTCTATGTTGTGAGCATCAAAAATTATCGGAAGCTGACAGGTTATATGTTGAGCAGTACGAAGAGGATTGCGACCAATGGCTCTGGGCTGTGAAAGATGCAGCAGAGGACTTCGAGGATCTCCACTCCTGGTGCTCAGTTGAAGCTTTAATTCAAGGCTTCTATTATCAGCGAATTTTCGTTTTAAAGCTGAGATTCGCGCATCTCACCGCTCTGGTCCAAGATCGGGAAAAGACTTACACGGACATTGAGAAAATCGTCCATGCCATGGAAGATTTTCGCACCCGCGTCAAGGAAAGGATCTATACAATCCTCACAGAAGTCGAAGATAAGGACTTGACCAAAGATGACAGTTGCCCGATCTGCTACCGCCAGCTTGTTTTGAGTCAAGCTAACGATTCCGATGGCCTGGTCAAAACACCTTGCGGGCATATCTTTTGTAAGGATTGTATCATTAAGTGGCTGCAAAATAAGCACACGAATCTGCCCATATTGCAGAACGAACTTACACTTTGCAAGAGAAGATGCTGCTAATTGGGAGACCATTCGTCATGAGGTTTTTGGACCAATTCGCCATCCACCGGAGGTGCCTACTCCCTGGTGGGTTACCATGCTCAAGAATGAGTAGATTGTATGACTGGAGAGAATAAGTCAACAAGTTACGAAGTACATCATCCTTAAAGGGAGACAGATTATCGACATGACCAAGGAATCTACTAGATGATACGAGAATACAATTATATGCCTAAATATACAGGTGGGCAGCATCAACGCAGAAATTGCATTATGCTTTAGTAACGGATCAGTGGCTTAGAGAAGTAGGTAGGGCGAAGAATATAATTATTATATGACATACAAAACAAAAATGAAAATTAATGCGTGATGTGAGACATTGAGAGAAAGAATGTGAAATATAACTGTGACAAACTTTGGACAAGTCAAACTCGGATTTTGTTGTCTGGACACTGAAGGGCGAGGGGTGAGCAGGAAGTTAGAAGGGTCAAATTGCAGATATGATGGGCAAAAACGGTTCTGTAAGATCAAAATCATTAGCTTATCTAATGTTTGATTGTCTAGCATATATTTTGATATCTATTCAACTCTATCTTCCACCTTTCAAGTAATCCCACTTGCCAATCGGAGCCCCATGGCTCCTGAACAATGCATAAATCATACTATTATGAAAATAGAAATTCGGCACTCCAAACTCTTGCACATACTCAATCCCCTTCATCCTAGTCCCCAATTCCCTCACCATAACATCAGCTTTATCCCTCGCCTCAAACTGCTCTCTCGTCGTTCTCTGCAGTAACTCAATCGTGCTCGCGATCCGCTGTTGCAATTCGTCGAATGATGTCTCGTTGTCTGCGTTTCTCGGCAACGGCGTATCCAAGACAACAACGATGAGGTTTCTAGCAATGTTGCAGATGTTTTGGACTTGGAAAAGGAGTGGGTTCATGTCGGGTGCCAGCCGCCAGTTCAAAACTTCGGTTTCAGGGATGTTGTTTGTTTTGGTGTAGGTGGCGCCTTTGGTGAGGATGTGAGAGGTGTTTTGGAGGGCGCGGATGTATATTGGTATAAAGCCATCGTGGATGTTGACTGAAGACATGTTGAATTTGGTTGGCTTGCGTCTGGTGTGACGTTTGGGTGGTTGATGTAATTGAAGTTCTCGATGGGATGCAATGGATAGAAGCATAGATGAGATGGGAGATTTCGGTGATGATTGAAAGCTATTTGAAAATTAATCCGATTGCTTTTATATAGATTCGTAGTCAAGAAATGAGAGACTCGACGAGCTCGCAAATAATGGCGATAACCGCAATGTGGGAGCCGGCGACAGGGGGGTGAAGCCTAACCCCGTACCCGGGGATTGGTGGGGGTGCCGGGGTTTGGTTACAAGCACCGCTTTTGGGCGGTTTTGCAGCCTATTTTTAGATACTTGGGAGCCGTGCTCAGCCCTGCGTTTATATCCGTTTCACTCACTTCAATTTGGTGCAGGGCTTGGAGAAGTTGAACCATAACCTTATATAATTCGGAGACGCTAACTCCGGAAGCTTATTTCCTTTCCACCTACTAAGATACGACACATGGGAAAAAGAACCAAGTGATCAAAAGGCCTTGGCAAAAGCATCGCATTTCTGTCTTTGGGTAATCCTTTAACCTTCATCGTCTAATCTTTACTCCTTTACGTTGCTCCCTCGCGCTCCAGTGTCCCACCACCCTACATCTCCAGAACTTCTCCTTCATGAATTCCCAACTCCTTCAACACCTCCTCTGTAGTAAGAACCGTGCAAAACTCTCCCTTCAAACTCTCCAAAGAAACGCCATGTATTGTCTCAGCATCATATTTCCCACCATGTTTTGCCCACGCAGCAGTAGCATCTCCAACCACCATCAACTGTCCCGGAACATTCTCACCCTTCTCGTTAACATGCTTCCCAACATCCAAATCGCTCGCATGTCTAACCGTTGTTCCCAATGCATGATCTACTGGGAGCCCCGCAAAGTAGATCTTCCAGCACTTCTTTGCCCTCAAGTACTCGCCCAAATCACTTCCCTGGAACGCCGAGCTCGTCGTCTTTGGAAAGACAGTTTCATGGGCTGCTGGGTGCGAGATATCGTGGAATGCCATCCCGGGTGAGTTTCGATGGAGCGGTGAGGCTGAGTTCAAGGAGCGGTGGTACACGTGCACGATATGAGGGCCTGCTGGTCCGTGGATGATGCGAGGTCCATCCTCTCCTTGGAGGGAGCGGAAGGCCTTGAGGAGCTTGATGACGTTGGCTTCGTATGAGGGGTTGCTGCGCGATGTTCCCCAAAAGGGACCATCGAGGGCGCCTGCCTGGGAGTCTATCATGATAAAGGCGGTATGGGAATGATCGATCGCCATTCTGTCACCGTTTCTATGCTCTGGGAAGTTGAGGGTGGTCTAAATTCTAAAAGTGAAGGGTCTGAATGGAAGTATAAGATGCGATAAGATTTCCGAGAAGATAGTGATCGATGTGTGATTTCGGAGTCTTTTGGGAAGGTGCGGTATCGAGCTGCCTGTCCTCTAGTCGGGCGCCCGGCCGGTGCCGATCATCCTCAGCCCCAACTCCAGCCTTTAGAATATAATCGTAAATCTTCGAATTTGCGAGCTGAAGCGCTTTTGTTGCCAAGGTCAAGTTTGTGTGGTAACCGGGAGCTGCCTCGCTTAATCGTGACTACTGCAAAGCGGAAAGGGGGAGAGTTTTATTTATCACGTGATCGCAAGTCAGGTGTTCTTCCCATCGTGGGCTATCAGGGAAGGCACAGCATTGATTGCAACGGTACAGACTGGAAATAATCCAAAAGAAGACAGAAGTCGAAATTCTGGATCCTGCACTAACAAGACACCTTTTAAGAATCGGGCCCGGCAAATGCGAGCACGAATACAAGCTATTATGCCAAACGTCCGATCAGACCTATCAAAGTCGCTGGGGAACCAGCACTTAGAATAAGGTGAAATGATTCGCCTGCAGACAGCTCGCAATACACAAAACTTCCTGTTCACTGGAATCGACGTACTTTTGACACACGTGTAATGTACACTGAGAAGTCTGCCTTGCCATCTTCACCTCCTGAAATTTATTCTGTTCTAAGCTAAATCAGAAGTCCAAGTCGCAGAAAGGAGCATGTTTTCCGTAGTATTGCAAATTCTAATAAGAATGTGGGGTAAGTTCAAGTGGTTCGAGATGTGGAATGTGTATTACTTCGATATTTGGACGAGAGTGTGAGAGGGGAGTCCGCGGCCAGTTGCTACGTAGCAGGGCCTGTGTTACATATAAAGAGCAGAATTTAGCCTCCATAAACCCAAAAACCTAGCTCAGAATTACGACATAGAAAATAATTCTCCGGAAGATGAAATTAGGCTTTGCGGAGAGCCTACATCTACGCCAAGGGTTGTGCCTCTGAAAACACATGAAGTAAGAACTCACGTGCTTCAATTTCTATGCAAAACACTACCTAAAAGTAAAAAGAAATGAGTTTTAAGAAATATAAAATAGAAATCCAATGATAGATACAAGTAAAGAGGTCTCAGCGCCCTATTCTCTTAGACTTTCTTTGTAAGCGCAGAAGAAGACTCTTTTAGGAGTCCCTCATGACTTGAAGAGGAAATTGAATATGATTCTCAAACTCGTCCCATTTGAGAACCAAAAATCCTCGCAAATCGGTATCTTCAAGAAGCTTACAATCAACCCTGTGGCCTTTCTCTTTCCAGCCAGCTGCCTGGCAAGCCTTGTCACCCTCTTGTTAGCATCCAAGACAACAAAATAAGGAGAAGACACTCAATAGGGGTCATACCTTGTCGCAATACCAGAAATTCGAGCACTTTACGCACTTTAACAAAGATGCTGCCTTCTTACCACAACCGTGACACACTCTCATACCATCAAATTCCGTGGAGAACTGTTGGACGCGGTCGTTCAACGCGAGCAATTTATGCAGTGATAGTGGAAAGATCTATTTAACGCATCATTCGGTCAGCGACATAAATCAAGATATAGCTTGGCAATTTCTGTAGTACCTTGATCATCAGGGGATCCTCATGGCGGATACCGGGTTCACAATACAAGAATGCGTGCCGTTTTGCGTAGAGAATTGCAACAGTGTACCCCTTTTGAATTCGTGAATGTGCTAACTCACTGCCCCGGCTATCGGTATAAAAGTATAAGGGAATTTTTACACCATCAACATCTTCGATCTCCATGTGCAGGCGAATGACCGTAGCGACATCTAGAATCTCACCCAAGAAGCACCAATGACGTCGCGGTCGGTAAGTAAACAGGTCACTGCTCTCATAGAAGTCTGGGTCAACCTCGTTCTCGTCCGGGAGGTCAGCGAACCCGGGGAAGGTCCTTCGGTTCCGTAGATCTGCCAGCTGTCCTGGGCGTTTTGGCTTCTCCCTCTTCCAAAGCCAGTCTTCGAAGTCGTTCGGTTCAAGCCCGCAAGGGACTTCATCTACCGTCGTGCTCCACTTTGTTGAGACTCCATATAGCTTGTACTTCGAGGGTTCCTGCGCTAGAGCTGTGCAATCGATCACTTGCTGGCTATCGCTACCAAGGGTTGTCTTCCAAGTAGAAACTGCCCTATTTGCGAAGATACGTCCTCTCGCCAAATCGCTGTTTGCGATGGCAAGCCAAGCTGCATTGACATATGCTTGCGCAAAACCGACATCCTCTCGTTCTTGCTCGGTATAGAGATGTACTTGTTGGTCAAGGTAACGGAGGGTTCGCAGTTGGGATACCAGAATACCCTCAGTACCGAGTTGGTCGATAACACCGTCCAAGCGTTGAATCTCCTCCAATCTCCTATCGCTTTCGTGGCTCTGATCCGGTGGTAAGCAGCAGAGACGGCACGAACATGTAAAGGCAAACTTTTCCTGGAGGGCCTTCTGCCGAGTTTTGCGATTCTTGAGAGGGCTTAGGTATGTTATGGTGATCTCTTCGCCTTTTTCAATGTCTCTCAAAGCATGCACAGTGTGTCGTCTGATCTTCTCGTTCCAATTCTTCTGTGCATTGTTATCGCAAGCGTGGTTGATGCGACATGCTTCTAGGAAGATTGCCCATTTCTCCCCGATAAGTTCGGCTGGTAGGGAGTTTGTTTGAAAGATCCCGAGATACTGTTCAGAATCATTCTCAAACGGATATATATTGTGCATGGATAGGAATGCTTGCCGCTGGTGTTCGCTGAGGGTTTCGACTTGCTGGCATATGGATGCTTGTAGCCGATTGCCTCTAACCTGTTCCTCAATTGTAATCACTGCCTCTTCGGAAAGGATTCGTGTGCCCTTCGAGATCTTTCTCATTGCAACGAGACCTTTCCCTTTCCCTGGCACATCCTGCAAGGCGTACCTGAAGTTACTCATCGTACTCTGTGTTGTTACATCTCTTGCACTTTCCAAGCTTCCACTATTCCCATTTGCAACAGATATTGCCGCAGTCAGCTCAGACAAAGGTTCTGTGTTGTCCCGCTTGTAATCAATCGTGCCTTTGCTAGACATGCCTTGAGTCAGTACTTCGAGCAATCTGAATAACATGTCGTGGAGGAGAGCGTACCGTGAAGATCTTGTCAAGGGACACGAGTGGCCTAATGCCGTGCTCTTTAACCCTCTTCTCTAAAAGATAATAAGACAAAATCTCCAACCTCTGTCACTACCCAATAGAGTTTAATAAACGTAGAAACGTCGAAAGTTCATTAGGGGTTCTAAATGAGGATTTGAAGCAGGTTAAAAGAAGCAAAAATTGTAAACGCATGGAATTAGATCGTTGTTTTGGATCGGCAGAAACAATATTGATTCGCCCAACTGGGACGAGTAGCGACAGTGTCTGATGTGTCAAGCTGGCCTGCTGTGTAACAACACGGACCGGAAGATTGGCTACGTACAACGCGTTGCTACCCAACAGCATCTGCAGGATCTTTTCACTACCAAACGAAACTTTCGATGAAATGGTTGGTTCGTCAAGGCCTTCAGCTGAGTTCTGCCACTTTTCGCTTATGATCAGGCAGAAGTTACATGATTCAGTGGGTTGCATAAGCTCACTCTCACCACAGAAATACTGACTCGTGTTTAAAACCCTCAGGAAGCAGGATATGAAGATGAAAGTAATTAACTGGAGAGATAGGATAATGGATTGGTCATTTTGGGATTATTCTTCACGAGAAAATTGGGTGCTATAAAGTGGTGCAAAGAATATTTTGAGACGATATCAACAATATTTCAATTTAAATCGAGACTTCGTTAGCCGACGCAGACAAGCAAAAGAGATAGATCAATATCAATCATTGCCACACTGTTCATGCTGTGAATCTTCCCCAATCAAGTCGTCCCAGCGAATGCAATTTCCTCGTCATAACAATATGGCTTCGATGAGGTGAGCCATTTGGGACTGACTTCTGCGTTCTCATACCGCACAAGTGGAGCAAGCATTCTGACACTGTGTCCGAAAGGCGTGTTTTCAAACACTGTAAAGATCTCATTCCTCTTCAAAACATCAGTTGTGTTCTTCCAAGCGGAGACAACAACAGAGAGTAGTTCTAGCACATGAAGGTCGGGCGTCATCGGATCAAAGTTGTGGGTATCCTGGATCTTCTTGACGACTTCAGGTGAGTACAAGCTGAAGTCTTCGTTGACTTGGACACAGTCTGTTGCTGTCAAAGAAGCATTGCCGTAATAAGAGCCTCCGTGTCGTGCGCGATCTCGGAGAGCCATCATAATGCTGACCGTTGCAACAGCCCCACAGCACATATCTGCAATTGGCAGGGATGGAAGCACACCAGTTCCTTCGGGAAAACCGTAAGCTTTCCCGCAGACATATGAACAGCCGGATGCGGCGTCTGCGATCTGTTGCCATCCTGGTCGCTCGGCGTAATAACCGTCAGGGCCGTAGCAGTTGAGATCAAGGTAAATAATCCCTTTTCCCCTACGGTTGGCAATCTCAAGGAGATCATCGAGGCCAAAACCCTTTCTCGCCAGTGATCCCTGCCGATAAGATTGAATAATAACATCTGCCTCTTCCATGAGCTTGTAAAGATGTTCCTTGTGTCTTTCCTTGGTCAGATCCAAGGCGCAGGTTCGTTTGCCCGCTGTGAGAGTAAATTGAAGCAACTTTAAAAAATGCCATGTCAGCTATATTTCTCATTTAAAATGGAAGCTCGATCTTACATTTGGATCTGGCAAATCGTGACTCTGAATTCGGACTACATCTGCTCCAAAGGAAGCAAGAGCTGCCCCGCTTGCAGGTGCAGCGATCACTCTTGCCAACTCAATGACCTTGATTCCAGCCAATGGTCTTTTATCTTCGGTGACAGAGAAAGGAACAGGCGGTGTCATCACCGCTTGTCGTTGAACTTTGTAGTTGATCAGAGGATGCTTCCCTAAGAGCTGCCCCATCAGAGTTTCCCTCCATGCCTTGGGCGTGTAACAAGTCTGACCAGACAGGCCTTTCTCCATGCATTTCATCTCGAGCTCCCTGGCAGAATATTTCTCGAGTTCAGCTTTGATGAGCTGGTAAGCCTCATCATTTGTCTTTGCGGGCCCGTCCGGATCTAAACTGAAAGCACGTAACAATTCGGGTGGGTTCAGTGAACCCATAATCTGATACCATACATCGGGGTCCTTGGTTGGATATATCGCCCAGGTTCTGAAATACATTGGGTTGAGGTCCAAAGCACCACGGTCAAGATTAGTCCACACCTTGGACGCTTCTCCAGATTTGATGAACTCTCCAACGTACTTCCCATCGAGTGTGACAATAGACGGAGTTGCAGGGTATAATGCTGCCTGGTCCGTATCAATGGAAATTTTTCCAGTAGCGTTGCCCCTCATTGTCGAAATTTCACTGCCAACAATACCTGCCATAGCCTGAAGAACAGCAGCCTAGAAACAGGTTAGCAAATAAAAATAGAGTGGTGTGAGTATCCCGAACAAAGACTTGACTTTTCAGAGGACCTGGTATAATTGGATAGTCAGCACCGTGGAAGTGGACATTGTCGAGGATCGCTGGGTCTGTGGTGAAGCCTGGCGTTGTCTCGGCGAGGTGATGAAGGATACGGGTGCATTCTTGAGGCACAGGTGTGAAATCGACATCTGTAAAAGTACCTGGACCGTAGATATCCTTTTTGGTTGGATGAGAGGCCATATTGACTCTCAGATTGTTGCTGGTAGGTAGAGTCAAAACCTTGTACGAAGAACTCAATGATGGAGGAAATTTAGGAACACCGTAATGAATGCCAGGAAGATGGAACAGGAGCTTCATATAGATCACGAGAAAAGCCACAATATTTATTGGCGACAGTTTTGCGACTCGACTGACTCGTGTTGCACCCTCGGTAGTCATCGGACCGAACATATCATTAGGTGCGTACACTGATTTCTGCTCGCGGCTGGGATTTAGCTCACCGACAGTTAAAAGAGCCGTATAAATTAGCCTGATTACGTTCTCCAATCATGAATTTCGATACCTAATCTGTCGTTTATGCATACTTCTCCTCGTGTCTAGGAGAAAACGGAGGAGACAAGAAATACCTCCTTAGCATCATGTGTTAGTTTGCTAGAAGATAATCCTTAAATTCCGTCATTTGGACTACTCTTGTAAAGTTTGAATCAGTGATGGATTTTATACAGGCGGTACTGATAGCAAGAGCATTTGTTTCACGCCCTGGTAGTCCTAGACCAGAACGAAATTCATTTCTTGAGTACGCAGTGCCGAAACCTATAATCAACCACATATAGCATTGGATACATCATAGCTACCCCCTTCTCAAGATCCCATGCTTTTCTTGCATCTGAAATTGACGTACTGATTGAGCGAAGGTCCTTATCAATCCTCAATATTATTTCAGTACGTTTTGATTGCAAATATTGGGGTCGATTGAACAGGGAACTTTAAAGCCGTAGCAACCAGAATAACACGATAGTACGCCATAATGACAAGCGCCCAGACATCTCGAGTTCCCATTCCCAAAAATCTGGCGGGCATCATTGGGAGGAAGGTTCTGACAGTAAATAATAGCGAGAGCTGCTCCACCAATGATGCCTTAGGTGGGAAATCTGGCAAATTCTGGATATAGCATGAGAATGTTAGCGCAGCCTTCCCTAATTCTGACCCCACCGCTAGCTCATTCTGCAATTTCTTGAGTGCTCCGTACAAAGGCTCCAATGTGGGCAGTGACTTATCGGGGATTGTGCTGTACGAGACCAATGATTTGATAAGGGTGGAATTGGGCCGAGAAGCTCGGGAAGCTGTGACTGCTCCTTCCAAGGCCGCATGAGGGTAAGAACCTGTTTAAGCTAGTATCAGTCCCCATAAATTAAATAATGTAAGGACCAATTACATGAGAGGTGCCTTGCGAGAATTTGGGAAATGAAATCCTGAGCACAATTCAGCATGTATTCCGAAATTTCTTGATTTTACCTTCAAACCTATCGTTACATTGCCAAGCGAGCATGATTGAAGTAGCCAATCCTCCCGTGCAGGCGGACTGGCAATATTTTACACTTAATTATTCGTAACATAATCAATTATTTCAGCAAACCTTTAGCTTACCCAAGCCTTTCAAATTCGGTAAGTTTTACAAGATAATTCAAATGTGCTGCCCCAAGGCCTAACAATGCATATTTAACAAATTCGAATCATCCGGCTAGTCTTGAAAATCTGTTGACAATAAGTAAGGGCTGAGACAAGAACCACGAACCATTCAACTAACCCAGGAAGGCTGCATGTTCCGAAAGCCATGAGATGGCCTCCATTCTTTTTCAAGTTCGGTTACGATTTGCGTAACATGATGTGTCATGCGGAGATCCTCCACAGACTCGGTAGGGGATGGGTTACTACATAGCGGTAAATACTCAAGGGGCGTCGCTCTGTCTAAGAAAGTTGAGATCTGTTCCAAAAGGATACTCAAGCTCGAAGTATTGTGGAACTTGGCGGTGAATTTGCCCGAGGATTCTAAGAAGTCGCATTCTGAACCCTCTCTTATGCAATTTTGACTGAAATAACATAAGAAATGGATATTTGAATGAGGAAGATTGCTCTGACCATTGGGGATGAAGTTCATCACAACGGGCGTGCCGGCGCCTGCAGGTCAAGCAACCCGCTTTTGACTTGACATGACTCGCGTGCGAGCTCGGTTTGAGCTAGTCATCCTTTAAAAGTCGGAGACGAAAAGGGATGTGTAATCGATGATATCTAAAAGAAAGGTAAAGATTTCAAGGATGTGCATTTTGATGTTGAATGGCCTTGGCATATCTAATAGCTCGCAATTGCCTTTCAACGAACTGCATTCTGGTGACAGGCCATCCCCTCGCGAAATTGCTCTTTTGTTCAAGTATTGTGGCTTGTTAGGCTGATTCCGTATGTGCATATGCATAATCGAGACCGGATTCGAGTTACACAGCAGTAAATAGTCGGAAAAGGCACGGATTTCAATTGGTTACCTAGAGCACTAAGTGAGATAGCGTATTGGGTAGCATAGATTGCTGGTATTGGTGAACACTGAATCGTGAATCCTTAGAATGGGCGGACTTTCCCGCCGCAGCGCTCCTTGGAAGATCTAGACCCATGCGATATCTGACTTGATCTGGTCTTTGGTTGAGGTTTAGTTTAGCCAACCTCGCGAGTGGCTAGTTGCAGATCATCGTGTCTGCAGACAGTTGGGAACAGTGTTTTGCAATTTACCAACGAACAAGCTCCATGCCTTGATCTGGGCGTTGCGTTTCAAGAGGGTGTCCTATAGCCCAGCCTTACGGTAGGGCGTTATATGCCAGTGTCCCTTGGAAACGTGGAAATTATAGAGCTCGGTAGCGAGAGTGTGGTAATAGTAGTGAGTAAGTGGAGTGGTGGGTATGGTGGGTGTGGGCGAGAAAGAGGAATCGAGGATACTTGGTCCCCAGGATCAGTAGATGTACCCATGCAACAGCAAATGTTCGCGGGCGCCAGGGTACAACTACTGATCCCTAAGACCAAGTACTCGTATTTTTAGGCGAGGTGTGGAGTGGGGGTAAAGTGGGGGTTAAAAAGCGATCGTGGGGGTGTTGGAGAACCTCGCTAGAAAAAGGGGCTGGTCACATGATCCAATATACACACGAGAGAGCAAGGCATGTGAGGCTATTTCCCCCATGCTTTCCTAAATAAGCGCATCGGTGAAGTGTATCTATTCCGTTCTTGACCCTCCGGCTCCTGAAAGGTCTTCTTAATCAGGATACAGAATGAATCATTAGGTGGCGAACTAGTGTTTCAGATATGTGTCAAATATCAATTTCCTTCTCCCATATTACTTCTCTCCTTTCTACGTCCTCTATTACTACTCTCACCTGATCGTTTGAATCTTTAATTTTCATTTAAGCCTTGATCCGCACCCAAATATCGACCAATCATGCCCCCCTTCCCAGATTTCTCAAACCCCACCCTCTTCCCCACATTCGCCTCCCTCCCCCTCGCAACCGACGATGTACCTCCTAACTCACCGTAATTTCCCTTGCTATCTCCATTCCCAAGCCCTAGTTTACTTGTACAATACTTGCTCACTAACCTCTTCTAGGCCCTACAACCTAATCGGCACAATATCAGAAAACATGACGCTCTCCACCTCGCCAACATTTATCTGCAAAGACCCTTCTAACGCTCCTTTCGCACTCACGTTGCGCATCCCCGCTTCTCAGGTCAAGCAGGGAGTGCAAGGGGGTGGGTATGATGTGAGTGCGTTCAAGAAGGGGTTTACTGTTGTGGTGCTGAATGCGAGGAGGAGTGGTGTTAGTGAGGGGAAGCAGGGGTTTGTCGAGGTGCCGGTTGGGGAGGTGAAGGTGAGATCACGTGGAAGGGTTGGGTGGGGATTTGGCTAATAGGAAGGATGTAGATTATTCCTGGGAATGTTAAGAAGTTGATTGAGATTGGCGAGAGCAGAAAAGAAGTTGAGAGGAAGAGGGGGCAGGTTGCAGGGAAGGAGGCTTGTCAAGCCTGTGGGACAGAGAAGGAAGAGCAGAAGTTGTCGAGATGTAAGGGGTGTGAGTCATTTTGGTATTGCAATAAGGTGAGTGAGAATGAGAGCTCAAGATGGACAGGCTGACAGTTTATAGGAGTGCCAGACGTTGGACTGGAATGAGAGGGGTCATAAAAGCGCATGTAAAGTTTATCGGGCAGTGAAGGCAATATTCCCAGAGGCTGCTGGATAGCTTGAGGACTGCAAGATTACAAATAGAGATGCATTTCGAAGGTCATCAATAGGATGCAGGATTTCCAGGAAAACAAAAATCAATCTTCGAGACATCTGTGTTGAACAGACATCGACCAGGAGCTAATGCTCAAAACAAACACAAATCACAGTACGCAATCTCCGACTGAAAGAAACCGCCCGAGATCAAGATGGAAATCATCTCCCCTTTCTCCATCTTTCGACCGTTACAAAATCAAAGCCAAACAACAGATCAAATGGAAGCAGAAACACCCCGCAAAGTTCAAGCAGAAAGGAAATCCATCACGTGACCTAGAGGCCGTCGACTCCCATTTTTGGTGGTCTAAGCTAGTCAGCGATTAAACATCATGAACTTTCTTCATGTGCTTGACCATATCCCTCTCGCGGAACCACCCTTTGGTGCCAACACGATCACATCCGGGATAGGAGCACTGGAATGGAGATGGATGCTCCTTCTTGAGATGAACTTTCAGAAGCTTTTCGGTCTGGAAGGCGTTGGATCCAGTTTTATTGCAACCTTCGAAGGGACAAGAATGTCCAGTGGAACCATCAGCATTCACATCTTGGGCATCGACGTCGATGTGATGATAATTCCGGATGTGTTGACGAAGGTGGTCCATGCGCTTGAATCCATTGTCTCCACGATATCTGTGCACGTTGATTAGCGAAGGTTCAACTTGGTTCGCTCGGAACAAGTGCGTTCAATTTCTGCCCTTCGGCCCCAGCATTTTCAAGTGTATTGGAGAGAAGGCAAGAGAGCCTAGACTTACTTCCGGCAATGCGGACACGCATGGCGTTGAAGGATGCTTCTGTGAGTCAACTGGTGTCTCTTCAAATCAGCGATCCTAGTGCACTCGGAGCCGCACTCGGGGTAGAGGCATCGGTAGGCTGCATGCATGGTTTCGCCTCCATGCTGATCTAACCCATTGTGGGATTTAAAGCCTGAATTGCATTGTGCACAACGGTATTGCTCATTGGGATGCTGATTTCGGAAGTGTGCCAAAAGTTCGAGAGGGTCGACCTTGACAGAACAGTCTAGAATCCCGCAGCGAAAAGAATAGTGTTTTGTGTAGTACGCATGATAATCGGTTTTCAAGGCGTTCAGGCTGGGATACTTTTCATTGCACTCCAAGCAGCCGACAGGTAAGTGACCTACCTCCCTATTACGTGTGCAGTACACTTCTGGATCCTCAAAGCCAAGAACTTGTTCGGAATTGTCAAGAGGTGCATCACAAGTCGCACATTGCGAGTTCAAGTACAGCAACCGTTGGGTAATCCTTGTGCGCGTGAGTAAGCCACCTCAAAATCTCAAAGGTGTAAACAATTACCTCGATGTTGCAAGGGGCTCCGAAGCGTCATTGGTAGACCTACGGTCGGATGAAAGATCCGGGTTGAGGTCTGAGTTCTCAATGTTACCACAGGGGGTGGAATGGAAAGATGTCTCAACTCCACGCACGGACTGCATGTGGGAGTCGAGAGAAACATTCATATTCGTGCCCGCGATGGCAGTGCTCCATTGGGAGGAACCCGACCCGCGACCATACAGGTTGAGTGCTGGTAAGTCTTGGAGGCCGAGGTGTTGAGGCTCAAGTTGAGGATGTTGCCACCAAGGTGCCCTTTTTCTGTGAGCATGTCTTTTTTTTTACTCACCAGAAGGGCTGCTGGAGCTCTTCTTGTTGCAGCCAATCATCCCAAGCCACCGAGTCGTTCGCGAAATCGTATTGGTCGCTCATGGCGCCGTGGCTGCTAGGCATCAGCGGCTGTTTCAGAAAACCACGCAATCCACTTACTGGAAAAGGGCTGTCAGGTCAGCGATTTGAAAAGCAGCGAGAAGTTGAGAAGATTGACAGTGAGGTGTGCAGCAGATTTTCGAGACCGCCAGGCACCGAGAGTAGGCGGGAAAACGGCAGCTCATATGTCCACTAGGTCGTGTTGTCGACAACCTCTCGCTGCTTTACCCAGTCTGCAGATGAAAGCTGCAGAAAAGGGCGAGAGCTAGTCCGCCTCACTTTTCTCTGCCACTTGATTCGACGTGGACCCTCGCAAAGAGCTCGAAGGATCCGAAAGCTCAGATTGCGCCTGGTGAAGTCACTCGTGAGCTCTTTGCACAGCAGTCAGTGCGACGATATGCGCATCTTGATCGAGATTCACTACAACTCGTTTTCGCGCTCGAGAATTCGCGGTGATGCCAACGACCGAGATGAACGACTTCAATCACCAAATGGCAGGCAGATAGTGGAGGGAAAAGTTCAAATTTCACTCGAACACTGCCATGTGTGTATTCGCCCGGCTTGATCGCTTGATCCAATCGCCCTCATAAGTGAGAGATGTTCTGGTGACTGTGGAGGGGCGCAAATTGTTTGAGAAGACACACTGACCTGAGACACAAGTCACCTGACATGCACATAACCTCCTTTTTCATGGCTCCAGTTTTTGTTTGTGTCCCAGATTTGTTTATTCGATCGAATGAGATGCCTGAAAATGGTCAAGTGAAGGACGCTAACTTGCGCTTTTAAAAAGATGCATTTCAATGTTTCTGCCATATCGTCACCTTGCTCTCTCATCATCTTGCAGGAAAGAAAAAGAAAGAAGCCTTTCGTTCCTCTGTCGCCTCGATTATCTCCACACACAGCACCACCACAACTCCAGCTCCTTGAGCGGTACGCAACCCAAGACCACCACGCGTGCCGGCGATGCGCCAACATAAGTCGACAAGAAAAGCACCAAACAGGCAATTAATACAGTCATCGCCAAAACAATAGACCCTGTGACTCTGCAGAGTCCAGCCTCACTCCGAGATCAATCCTAAAGCTGATTTCTTACTCTGTCGCAAGCTCCCCACAAGGATTAGAGGTAGGATTGGGTACTCCATCCCAAACTGCCGAGTCGTCGACGCCGTCTTCGACAAAATCCCAGAGCATGGCCATACATCCCTTGCTCCATAACCCTACAACCCACATAACGCTGAAATAACCCTGATCTGGCCCTCCTCCGGATTAACATTCCCATCATAAAACACATATCCATCTCCAATCTTAGCACCCACAACCGCCGCCTGCGCCTGATCAACATATGCCGGCGCGAAAACCGCGCTCTGCGTAGTCGCCTCCGGTACCGGGACGAAGATCTTCTCTTGTGCTCTTGCACCTTTGACGTGCAGGACCTTCATACTGTACGGGGCAGGGAAGCTAGTTGAGCTAAGTCCACTAGGGAGAGTGCAGGCGGGATTGAAACGGAAGGTAGTGCGGTGGTAGTCACCATGCTTCCATGGCAGACCGAGCTTGTTGAAAAATTTGTCGAAGACATCCATGTTTATGAAGCTGGGGAAGTGAAGGCCGATGATCAGCAGGCCGCCTTCTTTGACGTAGGCAAGCACTTTCTGAAGGACGGAGGCGTTGGCGGATTTGGTGAGACCTTCGTCGGTAGCAATGATGGCTCGTGGGGTGTTGGCGGAGAGGTAGGTGATTGCTCCTGAGGCTGATTTTGCGCGTTTGAGAGTGGCTTTTGAGGAGAGTTCGTCAATTAGTGGGGAATAGAGTTCGTCGAGGTAACTTTGCATGGAGAGGCTCAGGAGGAGGATCTCAGGTTTTGCTGGTGATGCCATGATGGATGAGAAAAGTGGTGATAGCCGAGTCGATGTTACGGTACTGCTCAGATTCTTGAGGAGCTGAAGGAAGAAAGTGTGCTGGCGTGTCGTTTCACTCGGGTTCGTTGGAACAGCACGGTTATTTATTTACGGCTTGTTGATTGTTGGCGAGGAAAGGGGAATGTTTGCCAATAATTGAGCAAACGGAAGGCGCGGTGAGGTCACCTAAATTTTCATGCACGTGACTTGGCGAGTGTCAAGTTTACCTAAGGTACCTCTCGAAGTAGAAAAGAACTTTGTATACTCAGAGGATTATGATTTAAGTGTCTATTCATACCTCTTCTTAATCAAAAGTGTTCTTATTGGTAAAGAGGTAAGGATTTAAAATGCTGTCTTTCTAGTAGTGAGTCTCATTCTTTCCTTGCAGCAATTGACTTACGGCCACAGTATTTGCTATCAAACTTGGATCTATTTGCACATTGTGTGGGCGAGGACTTAATAAAGAGGATTTAGCTCGGGATTTCTAGGAAATAGCCAGAAGATTGCCAGATTGAACACACATCATGTAAGGAAACGTATCATGACTATCAGCATCCTTCTCTGCAATGACATTATTAATACACAGCATCAAGTGCAGTGAATGTTGGCATTGCAGTTCTGCAAAGGTTTCATTGTGGAAGCTTATCTGATTTCCAGACTACAGCATCACCTGACTCCTGCAGACTTCAGTACTCAGTGAACCACACATCCTATTAGCAAGTGGCATCTAAGGTATCTCAAAAGTCGCTCTACCTAGCCTACGGGGCTTCTCACATATATTAAAATATCTGCAAAAGTTCAGGTCAAGAACCAACTGCTTCGGCAGCTCTCAGCGCAATTGCAAACCGTGACTTCAGATCTTCCGTATCCTCGAGACCAACACTAATGCGAAGCAGGTCCGCTGGCACGCCGAACCCTGCAGCCCAATTCAATTCCAAATAGTGTGATAGGATAACATAGGGTGAAGTCAAGGTAAAGTTTGTACAGAGACTAGGTCCTTTAGCGGTCTCGATACGATCATAAAATGCAACCGCCTGGTCCTTCTTGTGGAAAGTAAATGATAGCAAGCCACCATACCCGCCAGTTGGTATTCGACAATCCTCATAAAATTGCTTAGTGGGGCTATACTTGGGGTAGTATACCTCCTTGACAAGAGGATGTGCTTGAAGAACATTGCAGATGGCTTCGGCATTGTGATTGATTCTCTCAATCCGAGGCACGAAGTCACGGCTATTGCGCTCCATGAACAGAATGTCCTCGACCCAATAGTTTTTCTCCTCGTAGTCCGCTTCGAAAGCACTCTTCAAGCGCTGGTAGTACCTTCCTTCAAGGTTCAGAATAGCGCTGCCGCCCATGACATTACAGTCTCCCGAGAAAATCTTAGTGAGACTGCTGACAACCACGTCTGCATTTAAAATACTGCAATTTCTTGTTCGACAGCTCCACCACCCTCTCCACCGCCATCCCCCTCCCAGTCCATCCCTCCCTCATCATCCCCCTCGCTCTCCCACCACTCCTCGACCGCCTCCACCTCCTCTTCCGTCTCCACACCCCCTTCCTCATCTGACCATCCCATCCCCTCCCTCTCTCCCTCCTCCAACTCCCACTCCCGCGCCACTCCCCAACGGCGAACATTTTGGTACCGGTTGAACCGGCGCAGCCACGCCTCTCCCTCCCACTTCTCCTCTCTCTTCACCATCTTTTTGGTGGTTACCCACTTCTTGAAAGAGCGGGATTTCTTTTTGTGCTCCCCCTCTATACTACATGTCAGCCTGATGCTACCGATAGACCCAAACATAGCCTGGAAATTGAGCGACGAATTGCAAGAAACAGACACTTTAGACCCCTTGACAAAAAGAATTATCAAAAGTCCATAGGTTAGACATAATCTGATTAGGGAAAAATCTAAGCTAAGTGAATGATACTTACTCTTCTTAATGCTACCCGGAGCGGCAGCACCCTCCTTCTCCTTCCCCTTTCCCTTGCCCTTGGCCTTCTTTGCCTTTCTCATCTCCCGCAGGAGGGAACGCTTCTCGTCCGAAGGTACGCCATGCTGGCGGCGCCGTCCTTGCTTTTGGTTTTGCTTCAGTTGCGTGTTAGCATCCTGGTCCAAACGCGCCAAGCCGATTTGTGAAGGCAAGCCCCAAATTAAGTTTTCTCTGCTTCAAAAATAATAATGTAGCAATAAAAGAGATAACTTACTTGAGAGGGAGCCATTGTGATAGCGGTAGCAGTAGCAGCCGAGACGAGAGTTAGGAGTGCTTTTATCTCAACTGTTGTTAAGAAGAAGGAATGAAGGAACGCGACGTGCAGAATTTTCACTCAAGTATATCGCGAAGTCAAAACTTTAATTCACTGATAGTCGATCTAAGCAGGCTTTACTGCATTACATTATTCTCGATCCTATTCACTTAACTCGCTTACTTGTTGGTAATAAAATTAACAAGCGAGCGTCGTCTAGTTTCTCAAAAACTATATTAAAAAGAATTTGAAAGTTCTAATATAAAAAGAAAACGCAAAAAAATATGTATTGCATACTTGGAATTGGCCAATTTGCCTGGTGTAATGAATTACACATGAAGTATGTTTCTTGAGCATCTTTCCGTAGCCAACTTCTCGCACTATCAAGCCAACCCGTGAGGGAAGGCGACTAGCAAAGGGGGATTCACTTAGTGGAAAGAGCTCTATTTGTGAACAGTCAACTGCTTTAATAAATGGGGGGTGGGGTGAGGAGGGGGAAACTTCCGATCTGCGCCACGGGCTCATTTGTCTGTTTGTGGTATAATCGCTTAAAATATCATATAACGCCCACGCTGAGAACGAAACATCAGACGAGGTCGTCAACAACCACGGCGAAGTCATAGGTGTCAGCCAACCTTCTAATTCGCTTCAAATCGGGGCATATTAACATGGGATTTCCAGGGAATTCGCAAAAGAGGGCCAGGTATCGTTCGCCAGCCTCCAGGCGAGCTTCCAAGTCGTCTAGATCTTCCGATGAACCATTTCCGTAGAAAAGACATCCAGGGCCAAACTTTTGCAGAATTTTAAGAGCATCGACGTAAGGGAAACCAAATGATATACTCTTCAGTTGACCCCCCGACTCTAGCAGCATCCGGTGAGTGTTGAAAATGGCATTCATTCCGCAGGGATAGAGAAAAACGTCGTCGTTAGAAACTCCTTTCACTCCGCGCGAGTTTGAGGTCATCCTGGTGGGGCTTGGTTCGACTGCAAGATCCACTTGGCCTACCAAAGAGCCAGCTATGCGCCGACAGATGGCTAACCTGGCATTATCGACAAACGATATATCCAAATTTCGACCAAAACGCTCCTCCAGGAATTGCGTGCTTTCCCGAGTCTCTGCTGTACCATTCTGAAGAGGCAGCTGAGAATTCTCGACTCCTTCTGAGGTAAATTTTTTTCCTGTTAGGAAAGTCTGATCTACAGATCCTCTTTGGTATCTCTTTGGACCTCTTTTCATATTTTGTATTGGCTGCACCGGCGTGGAATTTACCAGCTTGCCATCCGAGAAGAGAGGATGACAGAACTCAGCACGTCTGCTTGAGATACCATCACCAGAGTGTTGCCAGTATTGCTTCGCTATTGGGAACAGATCTTTGTGGAAGATTACAGCTGATATCGAGGGCAAGACCTGCGCAATGAGCTTTGAAGTTTCTTAGCTCTTATCGAGAAACAGATCAATTATCTTGACGTCCCGTGTGAAGCTGGCCTCCCCGTTGGTTTTTATGAAGCCGTGGCATCTTTGAGCGGTCTTGCTAGATGGGAACAACATAGCCTTCTGATCTGGGGTTCCGTATTTCCCAATAATGTCATCCGCGAATGCCACAATGAGTTTGTGGATGGAGAATCTGGTCACGGGATCAGCTAAAGACTTCTCCTGGCCTGGAATTCCTGGGCAATACCGTGGATACCCAGTTGACAATTTGTCCATAACCCGCTTTTTACCCTCCTCGTAACCCACGTTATCAGCCCAAGTAGGCAGAGACATACTCACGGCCTGTGGAACGTGTCAGTTTTGTTGACTCACAACCTTGAACTCAGCACCCCCAAAGGCGTCTAAAAAACACAACTTACATGGGGTGTGAGGGGTGGAATTGATTCTCCAAGCTCTAGGATTGACATCTTCAAATAGTAATGGAAGACGCTATATTTGGTTGTGAAAAGAATGTTAACGTGAGTTTCGTGTTTGGTACACGTCAAAGTTCTGTTGTCATAGGCGTTGAATCTCCAGCAGGGGGGCTCCGATCCCGGGGTGTGGCTTGGCTACAGTACGACGACCCCAGAGATCAAAATCCTTGAAACCGCAAAACCGCCTTTTGTAACGTATTCTATATCTTGCAGAGTATGTAGAGTGCCTCCAAAGACCAATCTTGAAGTATATTGCTGATTTTTGAGGTCATCTTATACTTGACCATGTTTTCGTATAAGTCGACCTATCGCGTGGCCGTGGCAAGAAGTGTAGATATTGGAGATAAAGTGCTGAGGATATGTTGTCGTTGGATATGCTCGTATCTGAATTGACGTATCCTCAAATAAGTCTTTAAATGGGTTGAAAGAATGATCGCAGAGCGGTCTGAGTCAAATTCTTTGATAGTTTTGATCTATATGTAGCAGCCCTTGTATCAGAGAAGATGGATTGCTTCACTCCGAGCAAATACTTATCCATGTTCTTTCATGAACAGTATATCTATATCCAGAAATCCTATGCATCCTGTATCCCAATAATCATCCTTTAAATGGGCCCCTGTAACCTGTTCCACTTGCGCAGACTGAACCCGCCCATCTGACCTTTCCTTTCCCTGCAGGAATCTAATGAATAACAACCGCAACGTGGTCATCCATGTACCTCCCCACATCGCCCAAAAAGCAACTCGCAATAATAGCTACCGCCCCAAAAGCAATACTCGTATAATAAACGTATGGATACGCCTCACTGTATGCAAGCTGTCCAGCCTTCACAACATCCATCCAAACCGTCACATTGCCATTGATCTTTGGAAGTTTCAGAATTTCATTAAGTAAAGACGCACCAGTGAGCTCAGCAGCCTGGATGACAGTCGGCAGATCGAAGATCTGATTGTCGGCAAGCGCGACAGCGATGCCAAAGCCGAGCTTGGGAACGAACTTGTTGTAGAAGACGTTATAGTACGTCGTGTAGCCAATTGCTCCGCCGAGAACGCGGATTGCGAGCGTCAAGGCTGCGACGGTAGCGATTAAGTCATCGGGGCAGATGATGGTAGTGATGATTGATGCCGGGACAACGATGCCTCCAATTCCTAAGCCGGCGACTACGAGGATCCCGTACACGGCATTCAGATTGTCGAGACGGGCGGCGGCGAGCGCACCGCAGCCAGCAGTCATCATGCAGGATGATACTATCATGAGGAGACGGTTGCCACCCCGGAATGCTGAGAGGAGCCAGAGGACTATGCAGGCACCTGCTAGGATTGAGATGCCGATGGGAAGGCCGCGGATACCGACGCCGATGGGGTCGTGGCCGTAGACGTTGAAGGCTTGCGTTGGCCAGAAGAGGAGGACGGAGAAGAAGTTTGCACCGGAAATGAAGGTGATGACAAGAGTCAGGGCCAAAATTCGAGGGTCCTTCTTGAGGCGAGAGGGGAACATGGGGTACTTGGCGCCATATATCTCCCAGAGTACGAAACCGATGAGGAAGACAGCCCCAAGGAGGAGTGGGACGAGAGTGTGTGCTGATTTCCAGGTGTACTGGTAACCACCCCAGAGAAGGCCCGCGATGAAAAGGATCATGCCGACGATAGAAAGGAACCCACCGACGAAATCGATGCGGGAGATGATTTCACGGTTAGTGAGGCCGGTGGAGTTCACACGGGGAGGTGGGAAATAAAAGATTGCAGTCATGACGAGCCCGATGAATGCCCAGACTGCACAAAGTAGACCCACGTATCGCCAGCTGGAGTGGTAGGCGATGAGTTGACCCCAGAGAACGGATGGGGTGAAAGGAAGGATGGTAAAGATGAGAACTGCTACGTATTTCCCGCGCTTTGCTGTCGGGGCCAACTCTGAAGTGGCGGCGAGAGCTGTCAGCTCGTTAATACCAGCTCCAGCTCCTGCTAATGCCATGCCGGCTGAGACGGTTAGCAACGATGGGGAAGGTATATGCGGTTCTCTGGACATACCGATGAAAGTGTTCATTGTGTGCGCTGTTGAGCAGACGATCATGCCGAGCACGATGAATCCAGCACCACCAATAGCGACATATCGTCGACCCAACAAGTCTGATAGTGCTCCAACAAACGGACAGACTGCTGCCAAAGCGAGCAAATTTGCAAGAATGAACCACACCCATCTATCCGTTCCTCCAAGGTCTGCGTAGATATATGGTGGAATTCCGCCTGGTCAGGTCAGCAAGAAATCTCATTTGAAGGGTTGACCACCTCACCGAACAGGTAAACAGGAATTTGGGAGCCGGTCCACAGGAACGCCATTGCCAGCAACGACATAAACCGATTAAAGGTCATTGGCGGTTCGTGTTCATGGTCTTCATTGTCTCCGTAAGTTCTTAATCCATCTTTTTCGTAGTAGTGATCATTCCCTGGAACTTTCGAGACGGTCCTGATAACCTCGAGATGCTCAGGACTGGGCGGAGCAGCCTGCTTGTCCAAGGAGCTCGATGAATGGTCCGAAGTCTCCGGGTACTGAGTGTGATTCTCCATCTTGTCCTGAGTATCCATCGATGAGAGATTATGGCTGTTCCGTTGCAAGGGGATTGGGTGAGAAGTGAGGTGGAGTGGACTGGACTGGCAGAAGAAAACTTCTGGGAGATAAGAAACTTAAGTATTGATATTCAAACACAACATAGGACCCACCTCCACAAACCCCCTGACAATCACGGGCCACTCGAAAGGAGGGGGAGATCACTTCAGAAGGTTGGCAATTGCCTTCCCCAGACATGGGTTGATACAGGGGCTAGGGGCGAGGTTGAGCCCCTGTTCATCCAATAAGCATGGGTCCCGGCATGCTTTGCCACACTTTGCTGAATATAAACTTAACCCCTTTCGTTCTAATTTTAGGGTCTCCGAGGTACTTCTCCAACTTTGGAGTAGACCTTGTGGAATATTGCTGGAGTCTGAGGCGGGGCAAAGCCTAGTTCACGACTCGAGTTACGTCCATGGTCTCGATTGGGACTACCTTCCAGTCGACGGATAATTGAAAAAGAAAAAGCTTGGGGCTTACCATGGTCCAAATGACTTGGAAATTTTGCTACAGTTTGGAATTCAACAAAGTAGTATCAGCTGGTGCTGAAGATTGCACGCGGTACTGAAGGCATGTGCCACAGTACACATGCTTGATTCTCAGGTTTAAACGGCCGTGCCGCAGGTCAGCGTCTACAGATAGCCGACACCAACGGGAAATGTGCAGGCCCATGATGGGGGGGTATCGGGCTGAAACCCGTTGTGAGTTTGCAGAAGCCTTGAAGGAAACGGGAACAAGGATAGCCTGGTATTCGTTTCCCGTTTCCCGTTATCTTTTTCGAATCTGGGACTAAAAGCTCGGTTGAGATTGAAAGTCGACGGTAGTGCGAATAATCCTAAGTACAGTCCTCGAATACTGTAGGCTTCGGGAGACACCAACAAGGAGGTTTGGAGACCGACGTTCCCGGAGTTAAGTGGGATGGAAAGGGGCGCCAACGAGAGCTAGACCGCACGAACCAGTCAAGAAGCATCATTGAAGGTGTCGCCCGGAGAAAGATTTCGCTGTTGAGAAGTTTGTGGGATCCGAAACGGAAATTCGAGTCGCTCGTGACATCTGTAATCACGGATGGAAACTTGCGAGGATTTGAGCAATTGTCCTCATCCACGGGTAAGTTCCAACGGTGTTGAAGTACAAGGAGGCCATAATCCGAGCGCCGCTCCAGTGCCACTTCCGTCGTGTCTTTCAGGACATGTAAGAAACCTCGAGAATTGAGTTTCGTTAGGTTAATGGCCAACGATGAATGCATGTGAAGTCGCGAGAAGACAACGCGCGTAAGTGGCGCTACATTACCAACAACTTCTTCCCTCTAATTCGGCATTCCTTTGCCTTGGAAGTCTAGATGCTCTAGATGGCTGCATGATTTCTCAGCGAACGTTGACAAATTGAGCTTCGTTTAAGACATTGAACGCGATCATGACTTGCAGGACGTACGAAAAAAACCTCGGAGATCATCAACGCCGAGGTGTTTTAAGCCTAGAGCGCGGCTCGAATGCGGGCAGATCCAGCTAGGGTAGATGCAGGAGGGAACCAGTCGTATCATGGGTATGCTCGGACGATGCCTAAATGTGGTTATTCTCCGATTGTGGGAATGAGGGTGAGGCTTGACATGTGGAGACGTGGAGAGTGTTCCGTTCCCCAAGGATTCAGAGGATGTTGACGACACGACTCCTTGGAGTTACTGGCATACTGCGCACTGTGAAACTCTGAACTTCTGAAGGCGCATTATTATTTCATGTGCTTCGCATGTGAGGACGACGGAAGTTTGATGATGTGTGCATGCATCGGCATCCTTCATCAGGGATTGGAGGTTGACCGTGGACAGATATTGTGATTTTGATGCGTTGGAAATGAGGACCTCGGCAAAAGAACCAATATCGGCTGTGCTGAGATATTCTCGTGCTGAGCTCAAATAGCGAATATTTCAGCACCGACACCACAGTGCCGCACGATGGTTTTACTCTTTTCCTTTGAATCTGATGTTCAGGGCTGAAACGGTGATTCTAAAGAAGTAGCTTTCTTTATATCCAGCAATTATGTTGTTACATTATCCCCAGCATACGTACTCAGGCTGGAGACATGGCACGTGCCGTAGTCTACGGAGTTCTCATTTCGGGATCTCCAACCAGGTGCGGTTCCTCCTCCGTCTCTTGTAATCTGTCGTGCAGCGTGCTATCGGAGTTCACATCATTCCAAGACCTTTGCTTGCCAGCTTCTCTTCTCATTTTGGTTTTGCTCTCTCGTTATTTTGTTGAAAATTGCCCCAAGTAGAGGTCTCCATTGATAGCTTAGCTGAGAAGTGAGCGCAAGAGCAGCCAGCCTTGCTAGTGTTCGAAGTTTCTCCCCGCAACACAATCAACGATCCTTTCATTGGGCTAAGTTTGACGGCTATTTGATGAGCAGTGGCGTATAGCCAGGTCGTGATTCCTAGACTTGAGCTTACCTTCTCGCCAACAGACCTCTGCCTTCCTGCCTCGCAGTATTCTGGCGAACCCTGTGCGCCACCAAATGAGAGAGATATATTAGTATTTGAATTCTGATTTCCTTATTATTTTGCATTCATTCTGTATTGTAGCAAGCTGACAATCCGTACTCGGTCAATCTGGGTGGAGTGGTTAAGTCACAAGTGGCTACTCCTTACCTAGCCAAAGACAATAACCACTCTGCAGAATTTCAGACTATAGCGACTGCATTCATCATCAGTCTGCCTTGTGGCAATGCAAGCTCGTTATGTTTGATCACGATGCTTGTGGATCTTTGCACATCAGTGGTGGTTTAGCATGCACTACCATCTGGCAACATACCTGTTAACCACTCTACATCATTCATCATGTCTGCAATTGGTTGCAGATCATCTTCCTAAGGAATTCGATGCACTTTTTATTGGTGTGCCCTGCATTACATGATGCATGCACAGTGGTTGGGTCAGGCTGAACGCTCCCACTTTTTTGTTCATCAACGCCCTGCTACAGTGGTTACATTTTCTTTTTCTGATCTGCTGCCATCGTCGATCTCCGCTGCTCCTTTTCCAAAGTTTGACCTCTCTCTTCTTTTTTAAATACAGGATACGATCGGGTTCTTTCTATATCACTAGTATTCGTTGTGAAAATACCCGAAAATCAAATTGACACGTTTGAAACGATACCGTTCAAGGCTGATTCCCGAACCCTCTCTGTTTCCTCTACTGAGCTCGACTTAATTTGTGCTCACCGTTCATCATATCTTTCGGATTCGGTATTTCTGATGTGATAAATCTGGCTCAAATTGCGTACGCAACCTTTGATGGCGCCAAACGAGCGTGCGGCGAACACAGCGAGCTTACACAGGAGTTTCGGTGCCTCGTTACTGTGTTGAACGACGTCCAGTCAGAAATAGCGGATCCTGACTCTCCTATCAACATGGCCAGAGGGCACAGACGCAAGGAACTCAAGAATCATATCGAAGGCTGCTTGCTGCATGTGCGACAAATGAATGCTATCTTGACCAAGTACAACGGACTCTCAGACGAAGAGCGTGGCCACGGATCTTTCTGGCAGAAAGTTCGCTTCGGAAATGGCTCTGTGAAGGACATTGCTCAGATTCGGCTCAAAATCGCAACGTACACTAATGCGATAACTTTATCGCTTACGCTCTTGTCCTTAGGCGAGCGCGGAGACGTTGAGCGACAGCTGAGTCGACAACGGGGTGAGCTCAGAGGTATTACAGAATCAGTCAACATGGTGGTGGCGAAATTGAACGCAACATCGTGTGAAGGCTCAATTTATAGCAAGTATACTGATGATGATGTCGGTTTCTGGCGGAACCTTCGACTATAATTGGTCAAAAAGGGTTACAGAAGCCGAGTTCTCCGCAGTTCTGAGAGCTTAATACTCGCATATGTCAAAGAATTGGACTCGAGAGGAGTATTTAATGTCGAAATGAGGCACTCCCAATTATCTGTCGATGCAGAATTGTATAAAGAGGGTTCAATCTTGCCAGAAGTTGGTACTGATCAAGTCGATGTCGAAGCCGACGCTCAAAATGGAGATGAAGTCTCAGGAGTTGGACACGAGGAAGAAGATATCTCAGGACTCCCAATTGATGAAGCCAGTTGGCTTAAGGAAATCAGTGCTGGAAACAAAGCCCATCAATCCCGACAGCCCACTGTGGAGGATTTTGAGCAACTCCCAGAATTTGATCAGCAGGAAGGAGGAGAATCATCTCAGCCGCTGAACGATAGTGGTCAGGCAGAGGATTCAGAAGAGGGGGAAACTTGGCAGGGAGAAGAGGATATGGACAGTGAGCAGTTCTCACCAAATACATCTGAGATGGCCGAAGGAATTGAGTACTTGGACGAGCTTGGTCGAGAAGAACAAGAATTGTTGCAAACCATGAGCAGCAGGGAAGACACCACGAATGAGCAGACAAGTGTGTACAACTTCCAGCCATCGGGGGAAATTCGCCTTCACATCGATACGATGGCTAATTCCCAAGTGCATCAACTTCAAGCGGAAGACTCGCATCGGTCGCATCTGAATGAGCCTCCGACTGAGGAAAATGGCAACATATCCATGCCAAACGAAATCTCTGATCAAGATGACGATACACCTTTGGACACAGACGCTCTGGCCAAATCACGCGATAAAGCATTTAGAAAATTATCGTCTGAAGAGAAGAAAGTGATCATCACAATGCAAGATCCCACAGGGAGGAAATATTCATTGCCATTCTTCCTTGTCAAAAAATGGGATGTAAGTTCAGAAGTGGTGTCACTGTCATCTGTACCTAACTTTAAATCAAGGGAATGCAGTATCTCATCGAACAAGCCTTTCTGAACGTCGAGGACATGGGTCCTCGCGTTTCAAAAGGCGAATACGATCTCGTCAACATGGACGGAGCAGTCATTATTCCCCATCTCTGGGAGATTTTCGTTGAGCCGGACATGCTTGTTACCATGCAGATGTGGCCTCCTCCCACTCCACAAACGCCCCCTGCTCTCCCTGTAAAGCAGCCTCCACCTCATGTACATTGGACGCCGCCTCCGTCTCCACCACGCACGGCAAAGCAGCTACCACGTCCCGCTCCGCCGCGTTCTTCTACACGAACCTCATCGAAGCCACGACCGATCACGATTATCAGACAAGTTCGCAACACGAGCCAGACTTCAAAAACCCAGAAAAGCAACCAGAATTCAATGCGCCAATTTGTGAAGTGGCCATTGTTCTGGCCATCAAGTCCATCTAAAGCAAAGCCAACGAAGTTGAGACGTCCACTGGGTCCACCTCCGCCTCCGCCACCTCCACCACCTCGAATATACGTGCCTTCATACAACGAAGACACGTACGACTACGACTGCGACTGCTGGGAGTGTCGATATTCACAGAAATATTTCCCTGCGCAACAACCAGTGTCACAATTCAAGGCGATATGGCCACAAGCTACTAACACGGTGCTTTCGACCGAGAATCTTACGGAAGCCGCAAGCGACTGTGATGAGAGTATTTTAGATGTGTCTAAAGTTGAGCCTATTTTTGAATTGGAAGGCGAGCAGATTTATGAGCTGGAGTAAGGCGATGTAGTATCATGCATATGCCTGTGAGATTACCACAGGTATAATCCCACGAAAAGAAGCAGAAAAGAAAGAGAAGAAAGAAATTGAAAGACGGAATCTCGTGCCCAAGCTTCTTAACTGTAATTAACTTAATATCTTTCAACATTTGAGTGTTACTAAATTATATTCATGAACTTCCGCTTCAAATTAGGTCGAGCAATGCTCATAAGACCATACCCGTATGTCACTGATGAAGCAGCATACGAAGCCACTAGGAATCCGTCGCCTCTAAACTTATTACATGCACTTGATCTTCGGCAACCCTGTAGATATGGCCTGGACTTTTATGGAATATCGCAACAGGATTATTGAGTACTCTAGGAAAATATTTCTGCCTGTTGATGCTTGCAAATAAATATCAACAGCTATCATGGCTACTAGGCCTCTTTCGATGACGCGAATCAGAGACCACTTAGCTTGCCAAAGTTGAACCCTACTCTTGAAAACGGGGTCCTCCTAGTTCCAAGAAGCTTACTTCGTCCATAAGAATTCACGCAAGAATTCATGAAATAAAGCGGTATAAGCACCACTTTGCACCGGAAGAGGCCAGTTATGGAGGACAAAGAAAATTGCTCGACTCCTGCCGCGAAACATCCCAGATCTCTATCTAGAAGAAGCCATGCCTAGTCCAGCGCCGTCAAAGAAAACGATCTTACTATGCAGAGCCACCACGTCTCATCTTCCCTCCTCTCATTCGATTTTCCATTTCTTCCGCTCATAACACTCGTATCATCATCACCTCCACCACTCATGAATCGTCAGGTCAAGTCGCAGAATCAGGTCATTGCATGTGTTCTTGTCCATTCTTTGGCTGTTGCGATAGCAGCTGGTTCGTCCTCCTTCCATCTTTTGGCAACGTCGGGTGCCAGTGGGTCGTCTGGGTTAGGGGCACCGAGGAGGGCTTGGATGGACAGGAGGATAGTTCGGATTTGTAAGGCAGGTGACCAGTTGCCTGCAAGCAGTGACGTTAGCTAAATAAACTGCACACAGAGGCTCCAAGAGGAAAAGATCCAATGTACTCTTCAAGACGTCCAGACAGATACGCCCCAGCTTGTCAATATTTGGGTGGTAGATCTTTGTAAGAAATCGGATCTTGGGTGGAGTCATGGGATAGTCATCTGGGAGAAATAACTCCAGCTTAAAGATCCCACCTAGGTCAATGTCAGGATATAGAGCCGCTGCAGATTGTTCGGGCGCATGTACCTTCATATGGGGACTGCGTCGGGCCATGTATCATAACATCGAAGTATCGCAGATTGTCTTCGTGGGGTACGGCGCTGATACCTGGGACACTGTGGAAAGATAAGATCAGCTTTGTCCTCTGCATGGTATTATCTGCGTGCTCACGGCTCTGCCATTAACCTCTCCGTCTCCTTGATGATTCTCTTCGGCAAGGCCATTTTGGCAGCTCAGCGGTTCAGTCTAGCTGTGAGGATGGGTACGGATCAGTCCAGCTAGAGACTGGCAAAGACTCGAAAAGAGCTCAGAGTCGGTCCTGGGAAATCTGGGGGCGATTTGGGAAAGGTTGGCGGGGCAGTGCAACTGATCCAGTGACCTCTTCTTCTCGAGTCAACTATTCGTGTCGCCTGGGAGTGAGTTGGGAAGACCGAAGAAGACCTGTGCAAATCGTGATTCAAGGTTCCCAAGATAATCGTCCAAACCCGTTTACGTTTGCGGTGCTTTGTGGTCCCAGACAAGGCTCATGAATGCGGACGTTGATTTCTAGATACGGCATGTTCCGCCTGTCCATGAGGCTGTCGCGCTACGCCCGAAATGGGAGCTTCCTAGACCTCACCTCAAGGCACAAACTTTAGGCCTCCTTCTCCCAGTGATAAATTTTTCGGCCTCCGCTATAATCGACTCTCGGTCGCCTGCTTCGCGTACAATAGAATCTGGGTAATTGCGGCTCCGTAATCTTTTGCCGGTGGCGCCATGCAGCGCGGAAACTCGCAGTTGGCCCTTGAATAGTGGAACCGCCTTCCCTTCATAGCTCCCAGACGATGCAAGGACTTCGAGGGCAAGATGACGGAGGAGTCGAGGAAAGGAAAGACTATCAAGTCTGCTTTTGACAGCCCCACATTCGAGGAAAATGTGTCAATTCACGTCGACCGCAAAGTCGGCTCTGCAACCATCTCTCCTTCCGGACGAGATGTTGCTTTGGCTTCGTATGCGCTGGCCACGACTCCAAAGAAACCCACAGCTAATTACTCTATAGCACTGATGGCCTCGACATTATTGACCTTGATTCTCCCTGGAACCCTCCTCGCCATCTTCGACATGGACTCCCGTGGCTGGTTGCAGACGTACAGTGGTCGCCATTTGCGGTCAGGGATTACTGGGTGGTCAGTACAGCGAACCAAAAAGCGTTGGTTTGGAACCTGAACATGCAGGAAGATGCTTCCCATGGGGCTATCGAACACACACTTCAGGGTCATACGAGAGCAATTACTGATATCAATTTCTCGGCACACCATCCAGACATGCTTGCAACCTGTGCCGTGGATGGCTACGTACATTGCTGGGACTTGCGTCGGCCGAGACAGCCTGTCCTTACGTTCTGCGATTGGTTTGGTGGTGCTACTCAGGTGAAATACAATCGGCAGGATTCGCATATCCTGGGTTCTTCGCACGATCGCTGGCTGCGAATTTGGGACGATCGAAAGGGTGCTGCACCTCTGAGGTCCATCAATGCACATGAGTCGAAGATATATGGCCTCGATTGGAACAGAACAAGAGCAACAGGTGTAGTTACTTGTTCACTGGACAAAAGTATCAAGTACTGGGATTATGGGAATCAGTTGGACGAGCCCGAGCGTATTATACGAACCGACTTTCCAGTATGGAGAGCTCGCCATACACCTTTCGGATGGGGACTTCTGGCTATGCCCCAAGATGCTCCTGGAAGCTTGCATCTTTACGACCGTCGGCTGAAAGAGGGAGATGAGAAAGATGCCCATTCTCCAGCAGTCATTACATTCCACGGGCATGGCAATCACAAGGTCAAAGAGTTCTTATGGAGAAGCAGAGGTGGTATCGCAGACGATGGCGTTGACAATAGAGAATTTCAGTTGGTATCTTGGGGCGAGGACAATGAGCTGAGGCTTCAGCAAGTCGATGCAGATGCTCTGGAAGGGGTGGGTTATGTTAAAGGAAGCCAGGTTCGCAAGAAATTGAACGTGACCCGCAAAGGGGCCGTCTACAAGACCTTTCGAACCGTCGAAAACTCGTCCCCTGAAAAGAAGGCTGCTACAATTACGGGTCCTCGCCCTGGAAGTGCTGCCTTAAAAGTCAGCGCATTGAGTGCTGCTATGAAGAGGATGAACATCACGAGCTCGACTCGAAATCAGATGGCAATGCGAGCTCCTCCAATGAGAGGGAAAGACAAATCTGGAAAGAATGATGATCAAAACCAGAAGCAGATTGGATGGATGAGCGGAATTAAGTTTAACAGGCATGAGAGCGCTTCTACTTCACAAAAGAGGTCTTCATCGAGAAGGCTGTCACTTCTAAATCCCGAGTTTGACGAGGAGGAGGATTGGGATTCTCCGGAAAGCTTGCACGATGAGATCATGCGCATTCATGCTCAATTACCCAAAATTGAGTTCAACGAGGTCAACATGGACAAACGGACGATACATGCTTCGATGAACGGACCCTGGGGTGACGATGGTCATCCCATAAATGTCAATGTTACTGTAGTATTCCCGGAGCAGTATCCAGAGTCCAAGGCACCAACATTCACCCTAGGCAAGACAGCTTTGATGTCAGATGAGATCTACAGCAAGCTAAAGCGGGAAGTTCACCAAATCGCGGCAGGTTTCGTCGCGCGCAAACAGGGCTGCTTAGAGGCAACCCTGTGCTATCTCCTAGGAGAAGTCGATTTGGAGACGAGCACGCTTTTCAAGGATGTTGATGATCTTGATGATATGGATGCTCTGGCCGACGAAAGTTCTAGTGATGATGAAGATGAAGACATTCCCGCTGGCGCTTCAGCAATGATGTCTCAAGAGCTTGATTCGAGTGCGACTGGGGACATGCTAACACCTATGAACCGAAACGCAAATGTTCCGCTTCCCAGACTGTGTGGGGCTCGATTTTCAGCCAACGGCAAGCTCACTTGCTTTTTCCCACCCAAAGAAGACAAAGTCAAGTCTCTTTTGGAGACTTTAGTTGCGAAAAATAATGCTCGGTCCAAAGGAGAACCAGTATTCCCGACTTTCGGCCGTTTAAATAACGGCAGCTCTCCTGTCCCTCGGAAGACTACCATGTCTCTTACCTCTGATACCAAGGATGATTCGGACGCCTCTGATGACTCCGAGGTCTCATCTTCAAGCGACTCGGATTCGACTCAATTCCGCATAACGAGGTTTTCGATGTCCGAATATTTACGCCGAACTGGACATCGTCCTTATAGAAAAGGATCTCCTACTATACTGTCGCAGAGATCAAGCGCTGGTGGTACTGGCACGGGTACTGGGACCGGAACGGGGATCAGCAAAGGACGGTCTTTGAAGCCAAAGAACATCGTCTCCTTGCATTTTATCGGTGATCTACTACCGTCAAAAATGGAACTTGCCGCTGATTACGCTATTTTTGGTGATGGTCCCGATGTCTGCGAGCATAACGCCAATGCTGCTGAGAAGCATGGCTATGACGATCTGGCTGATGTATGGAGATATGCTGCCATGTTGCTGCATAATGAGATTCCTTTGGAGATCCTTGATCAGGCACATCGCCGCGAGCCAATATTGGTCATTGCCAAAGATGCCGTGAAACGAAATCGCAGCTACAGTGGCTCTGATAGTGGAGTTGATGTTTCGTACGACATTCGCCAATACCCGAACCCTTTGTCTGGTCGAGTCAAATGGGGAACCAGTCCACTTGCTCGAGAACTCATCGCTGATCTGTTCACTTATTTTGAGAACAGAGCAGACATTCAAATGTTGGCGATGCTATCGTGTGTATTCAGCGAACCCTTCGCAAAAGATGCTATTTCCCAAGCAGAGCTACACATGTCGCAACCTCAAACTCCGCTTTCGATGAAGACCCCAGCATTCTCGCTCGATTACTTTCCCACAGATGCTGCTCAGTGGAGCATGTACTCCCGCACGCCAATAAACTCAGTTGTATCTACACCAAAATTGGCGCAAACCCCGTCTGGCCTGTACGGGTCCTTGGGTTCAAATGGTCCTTGGAGCAGTGATCCTGCCTCAGCTTCATATTCATGTGGAGAAACGCCTCCGTTGAGGTCAAATCGAGCAAGCTCGGAAAGGCTAGACCAATATTCGCAGAGCTTATCCACGTCTCCAGAAAACTCGCGTACTGTTCGCCGTGCCAATTCAGGCTTGGCTTCCAGCTTGGCCGCCTTCTCGCGCCCATTCAGCATGACCTCTTCCTCCGAGTCTCCACCAAATCCTCCACCAAATCGAAAGCGTCCAAGCCCAGTGGAGAACATGCTAAGCTCGCTGAATCCCAGTGCCATTACATGGGGTGGTACAACGGTACTGGGAAGTGTCAAAGAGCAATTCACTCCTGATAGATCTTCATATTCAGACGATGAAAGTACAGGTGATGACCTGCAGCCTACACAATGTGAAGGCATCAGCATTACCATGACAAATCAGAACGCTTTCGACGATGAAGGTTGCATGAGTACTCCTTTGCTTGACACGAGCCATGCACAACTCTACGCCAACTACCGAGGATCTTACGCCGAGCTCCTCTATGTCTGGGGCCACCCTCTTGCACGCCTTGAAATTCTGAAGTTCAACGGCTTAAAGGACTACTTTCCAGAGGTCGATATTCCGGATAATAAATCTTTCGCGGCTTCCGTCCTCTCAACCGACACCCACAACGCAGCCCACGACCAAGCTCCTCCATCTCCCATAATCCTTGGCAAGAAGCTCTCTGATACCCCCGAACCAGGCTTAGGGCAAGGGCTCGACGTAACCGGCTACTGTCTCAAACACGAATCACGCCTGGAACCCCTCCTGTCCAACCTCGGCGGTGGTGCCATCGGTCGCTGCGAGCGCTGCAAAACCATCCAGCGCCAGCTCCGCTGCACAGTCTGCTGCGAGCCCATCTCCGCCCTCTTCTCGCCCTGCCTCTCCTGCGGCTGCGCAACCCACGAGCACTGTCTCGCCGACTACCACGCAGACGGCAACACGTACTGTCCTGGGGGCTGTGACTGTGATTGTGGGGACAAGGCTAGTAAAGGCGTGGTGGAGAGCTGGGAGGTCATGATGGGTTCGATTGAACGGATGAGGATTCTAGAGATAAAGAGCACTCCGGGTTCGAGGGCGGGCAAGGAGAAGCAGCGAGAGGACTTGGAGGAGTGGGATGGAGAGGCGCACGCCGATTGGGAGGTTTCTGGGTTCCCGCCTGTTACTGTCGGGGGATTGGGGAGGGCTAGCTCGACGCTGAGGAGGTTTGGGCAGGTTAGGGGTGGTGAGTGGGGATTGGGGAGTGGTGGGAAGAAGAAAGCTAGTAGTTTGAGGAATGAGAAATTTTATTGATTGGATAATTTAGGATGGGTTGTGTGCATGGAAGGTTGGCGTTTTGGTGGGGTTGTAAGATGGGAATTGGGATTGGGATTGGGATTGAGATGTATGAATTGTTCCTTGGTCGGCTCTGGGAAAAGCTAGGTTTGCATCTTGGATACGTAGTGACTAATGTTTCAATAGAATAAAAGTTCTATGATCCCGGGTTGAGTGTCCTCCGCATTTACTTCTGAGATAAGATTGGGATCACATACGGTATGAAGCTTGTTGCAATTTGGTTTATTAAGGCAGCGCTCTAACCCATAAGGAACGTGACGAGTATGAGCAAAGCGCAATCTGAATCTGATGAACAAAGGAGCGTGATGATCCGCGAAAAGTAGCAAAGCAAACTCCAACAATCTGACTGGTGGCCAATTTGGTTAATCCCCAATAACATCACTCACCGTGAGCTTCTCGTGAAACTGTGAGAAGTGGTGGTTTACACCCACCAAAGCAAATGCCTCCCTCCATCCCCAATTAAGGAGAAACAGATCTGGCAGTCGTGTCCTGGCCATCCCACTCCCTTCCAAACACACCCAGCAGGTTCCTCGCAGCAATCTCTCCAGTCTCGAAAGCGCCATGGACACAGCCATTTCCAATCTGGATGCAATGCTCGCCTGCGAACTGGAGTCTGAGGTTGCGGTGCTCGTCCAGCGCGTTGACGAGGATTTCTGAGTTGTCGCCAACTTTCTCGACACTGTAGGAGCCGAAGCCGGCGAGGGGGTCCTGCGTCCAGTGCGTGGTTTCGATGTTCAGGAGGTCGGGGAGGTCTTTGTACGGCTCTGTGCGGAGGATCTTGAAGAGAGGTTCGAAGAAGGCGTACAATTCGGTTGGCTGCATGGATTCGATGCGTTGGGTCAGCGGCTCGGCGACTTGGATGCAGAGTTCCTTGCTTCCGGACATAATCCAGAGGTTCGAGGTGACGGTTGCATAGGACAGAATTGAGGTCTCGTTGATGGGCGTTCCGGCGGGGATGGGAGACGGGTAGTACATGAACTGATCGTTGTCTTTTGGCCAGAAGACTTCGGAGAACTCGACAAAGACCTTTCCGAGAGCGCCATAGGAGAAGTTGTCGATACCATGTTTGATTGAGGCTGGAAGCGGTGGAGAGAACGAGATCATGTTCTTGCGAAGGCATCCGAGGGGAACGGTGACGATGACCGCGTCTGCGGTGTAGGCTCCATTCTGGGTCTGGACAACAGTAGACGAGTCAGAGTCTCCCCAAGTGATATTCTTGACTACTTCACCCAGACGGATCATGTTGGGATCCTTGAGCAGCGGTTTTGCTGTCCAGTTGACAATCTTGTCGTATCCTCCCTTCATGTAGAGATTTCTTTCGGTCATGAAGTAGCTCAAATGCTTGGCTGATGCATTTTCGATGGAGGTACCAATCCACAGCTCGACTTCTCGGGTTGCTTGTGGGGCCCACTTTCGCTCGGAGGAGGTGATCAGAGGATGTTTGGCAACAAAGTCGTCAACGGAATCTTTGACGGAGCGATCGGGTGCGGTGGGATTCTCGTCGTAGTACCACTCAATCCAGTCAGCAAACTCATCAGCAACCTTCTTTGCCTTGAACTGAGATCCGGCTCTTCCGTCCCGAGTATAGTAGAGCGGGGTTCCGTCGTCATAGTAATACTCAATACCAAGCTTTGGAATCAGCTGGACAAGTTTGTTCTGCGAAGTTTCGTGCATCCACGCAGCGCCTAGACTTTGAGTGTGAGCATGATCTTGCCAGGGAGAAGGATAAACAACCCACAGATTGTGTGGCGTCAAGCACCACCCACAATTGAAGATATTGTCTAGTCTAGGTAAAATTTACCAATGTCTCTGGCACCCTTTCCGTCCCTTCTGCTCGTGCAAATGCGACCTCCGATGCGGTCGGAACGGCCCTCGAGGATGGTGACGGCGATTCCATGGCGTTGCAAGACGGAAGCAGCTCGCAGTCCAGATATGCCAGCACCCACTACGATCACATGCTGTTTCTTGGACGGCTCGAGAGCGTATTTCTCAAGTGTAGCATCCACTGCGGAGGGCATAGCAGTGACGGTGGGTGCTGACACCTGGACTCCTGCAATTACTTTGTTTTGACTTTGACGATGGTTTGTTTCGTTTAGATTTAGAGCGCCAGGAGCTGATATGAATAGCGTCGACATACTGACTCAACATCTGCGTTGTATGGGGGGAATTGGACTTGAGAGGGTGGTATGGGTGATTGGTTGGTTGAGGGCGAGGCTCGAGCTCGATTTGATGATTGAGGTTGGAAGATGGTTCAAGAGGTGCGAAGTGAAGCAGTCGATGTTATTGAGCGGTGCAGCAATCCAAGACTCGATTGTGTTGGTGAGGAAGGAAGAAGAAGAAGAAGAAGAAGAAGAAGAGAAAAACAAGAGTGGCGGGCGAGGGTGAGGTACATGATCAAATACTTGGTAGGTTCGTCTTTCATCTCGGCGAATTGGGCAGCCCCACGCCGACCCACGCTTGCCCACTCCAAATATTGGCTCCATTCACGTTCCTGACACGCACCACGCTTCTCCCACGCCTTGTCGCCAATCTGCCGTCGCCTTCTCGAAGACGCTCCTGCAGGGTCAGCCAATCTCGGACGGGACCCTGAGGGGCTCGATTACGATGACCGCATCGACAGGCTCCACAAATATCTTATCAGTCACTATGCGCGTTCGGGCAGGTACAGCCGTGACACAGCATTGGCCGTCGCGTGGAAGCCATGGCATCGGGTCTTGATTTGTAGGAATGCTGTATTTTGCTGCAACTTCAAGACCGCGCAATGCACGCCTTCACTCTCGGATCGGCAGCGGGCCAAATTAAGGATGGTTGAGAGCTCAGGTGAGGCTGTCTAAGACTTGGAGATGGACGGAAGGAAGCAGCACAGCCAGAAAGGGAAGCTCAACTCAATATGAAGTTTGGTGGTTGGTGGTTGGTGGTTGGCGGTTGGCGGTTGGAATGCCAAGCTGACTAAGCCGGGCCTCCCGACCTGGTGGACGGTATGGACCAGTTCTGCAACGGTCCAGCAAAGGTTTCCCCCATCGCAAGCAAATGGACATACATTTGCTTGCACCACAGTCGAGATAAGATGTACCCAAGGGCGGCCGCTTGATACTGCATGACCACCGTTAATGAGGCGTTCATTCTGCGTGAGCATTGGGAAGCAGAGGGCAGAGTAAGCGTAAGCCCTCCTGCAGCCACCCAGCTTTGGTTTCAATCTGCCAACCAGAACAAGCGTTCGCATATCAATTTCCATTTGTCGTCCAGGATTCTGACAAAACATAATGCCGGTTTAAGCTGGTCCGGTTATTGACCATCTCGGGCACACCGCCCTCCTGGAATGGGTGGACGGCAATCCGGCAGTAAAATAATGTGCGGGGCGGGAACGTTAGCGGAGAGGTGGAAAGGCTTGAAACCTTGCAAAGCTTATCAGCGGCCGGGCCAATAGCCAACCCCGCAATCCAAGCCAAGGATGTTGGATGCGAGTTCCTATTCCAGAGCGATCGCCGCCTGAGCTCTTATCTCCACCCAACATGTCAATTTCCATCCATCCCTCCTTGCCATCGCCCAGCTGCACCAGCTGAAGCTATAAACACAACATGACCCCTTAATGACCGCTGTTGGAGCTGTTTTGCAAATCTCCCCTCTTCCAAAGTCTTCACGGTTGCTGACGCCATTACCCGCGCTTCTTTTACCCCACTTCTTCAAAATTTCAAAAGCTTCAATTTCAATCTTGCGTCAATTGGGATAGATGGCAGAAGTAGACTTCATCCCAGGCACTACACGCCTCTTCGAGGAACCAGATCAGGCCGCTACCTCCCATCTGAAGAAGCATGGCGACATCATTCTCTCTCCCCAACCCACCAATTCTCCAAACGACCCTCTGAATTGGTCCCTCCCCCGCAGGTGCTGGCATGCTGTTCTTCTCTGCTTCATCACCGCCCTCACGGCTGCAACTTCTAACGATGCCGGATCAGCTCAAGATGGGATGAACACCGACTTGAATATCTCCTACAATTCCATGAATACAGGTGCTGGGGTCCTGTTCCTTGGAATTGGATACTTCACCCTCTTGATTTCGCCCGCGGCATGGCTCTACGGAAGGAGGATCACATTCCTCATCTGCATGACTTTGGGTGTCATCGGTGCGATTTGGTTCGCAAAAGTTCAAACCACAGAAGATTCAATATGGAATCAGCTCTTCGTCGGAGCATCTGAAGCTTGCGCAGAAGCCAACGTTCAGCTCTCACTCTCCGAAGTCTTCTTTCAACACCAAAGAGGGGCAGTTCTAGGTGTCTACGTTCTTTCCACAAGTATCGGAACCTACCTCGGTCCCCTCATCGCCGGCTTTATTGCAGACCGAATCGGTTGGCGCTGGATCGGCTGGCTCTCCGTCATCATTTCCTGCTGCACAATCGTAGTTCTCTTCTTTACCCTGGAAGAAACACTTTTCGACCGCTCCGCCTACGACGCAGGCACCATCGACGGTGTTCATCAAACAACTGGAAACCCAGACGATCACATCAGCCCTCAGCAAGAAAAGACCGCCCATCTGGACAAAACCTCTTCCCCCGACATCCCGGCCGAATCCGTCCCCGAAAAGAAGAAGACCTACTGGCAACGCATCCAACTCATAACCCTAGCACCCAACGTCATCGGCACAGGTGCCCGCCAATACCTAACCCGCCTCCTACACACCCTGCGCGTCTTCACCTTCCCCGCCGTCCTCTACTCCGGCCTCCAATGGGGCGCACAAGATGCCTGGCTAACCTTCTACCTCACACTCGAACAAACCAACTGGTACAACCCACCCTGGAACTACGGCGACGCCGGCGTAGGCATCATGAACATCCCTTGTCTCATCGGTGCCGTAATCGGCTGTTTCTGGGGCGGTTGGCTCTCCGACGTATTCGTAGAGTGGTATGCCAAGAAATTCCGCAATGGGATTCGAGAAGCTGAAGATCGTCTCTGGATGATATATCCCTGTGCCATCATTTCTCCGCTTGGGATGTTTCTTTTTGGCATCGGGACGGCGTATGGCTGGAATTGGCCCGTTCCTTATGTCGGCCTTGGATTCATCGGTTTCGGATGGGGTTGCGCGGGAGATTTGAGTATGGCGTATCTCATGGATGCGTATCCTGAGATGGTGCTTGAGGGAATGGTGGGCGTGAGTGTTGTGAATAATACTCTTGCTTGTCTGTTTACTTTTACGGCTAGTCTTTGGCTGGGGAGTGGGGTTGACAGTACGAGGTGAGCATATCCCTTGCGAGCTTGCGAGACTCCATCCTTTCTGCGAGAACAAGAGCCCCATGTCCGGGGAATGGGAGGATTTTTGACCAAAGATAGCTAACGAGAGACTAGAAACTGCATGATCGAAATCGGCGTCCTCGATTTCATCTTCGTCATGCTGACCGTCCCCATGATGCTCTACGGGAAGAAGTGTCGGCGCTGGACACTCACGCGCTACGAGGAGTTTGTCCGGATTCGGGATACCCTTTGATTTATATTATATTATTTTATTTTATTTTATTTTATTTTGGATGCCATACCATGCCTTTACTAGCTTGTGGATGGATTTTCCCCGGCGTGTATTGTAAATAGCAAAAGGAAGTACTACAGCTACGCTGAAATAGCTGTATTCTTGATGGATACCTTGATTTGAATATCTGAAAACCACCTTTTCATCAAGTATTCAAGTTACCTTCTCTCTATCCTCACTAATACCTCCTCGCCGTTTCTCTATATTTCAGGTATGAAAAAATCGAGGAATAAAAAAAATCAAATAGTTGGGTTTTTGTCCCTTTCCACCGTCTTGCGAGGCAAAATTTCCCCTATTCTATCCTATCCTCCCCCTATCCTCCCCCTAATCCTCCCCGCCACCCTATCCCCAACGCATCCTCTAAGCTTACTCCAACTGCTCCCTCGTAAATCTCCATTCCGTCGCATCACGCATCCCCTTCTCCCCCGTCCGGAAATCCACAACCTCAAAGGCACCTTTCACAAACCCTACCCTTTTAAAGCCCGCTTTTGACAGGACGCGTTCGCTGGCTACGTTCTTGGGCTCGGTCTTGGCGAGGAGGGTTGCTTTTTGGACGGGCCCTGGGTTTTGCATTAATAAAGGGGAATGAGAAATCGGTCAGGAAAGGAGGAAGTGAAGGAAAGGGGATGGAAAGATTGAGGGGAGGGGAATTGGGAGGGAGGGGGACGTACGTGTGCTGTTGAAATAGTAAGTACGGAATAGGATTAAGGCTTCAGAAGCATACCCCATCCCCCAATACTCAGGTAAGAGAGCGTATCCTACTTCTGCGGCTGCACCGGAGGGGGAGAGACGGGGGATGCCGAGGATGCCTATCATTTTTTCTCCAGAATTTCCTTCTTCCGAGGTGGAGTTCTTGAGGATTATGGCATAATTCTCCATAAAATCTCTCCCCGGCCCCGGAAGACGCGATAACAGAAGGGCTTTTGTTTCGGCGAGATCTTTTGTTGGGGGGGCGATTCCTAATTCCTTATCAGCTAATAAACTCGCTCCTTATAACCAATGAGAAGAGTGGGATTTTGAGGTGTGAGGAAAGGGGAAAGGGAGGGACATACGACCAGCGGGAAATTCTCTCGTCCGAATTCAGGGCGTGGTAGGCGTTTAGATGGGAGAGGGATAGGGGGGAGAGGTAGAGACGGGCGGATTCTGCGATTGGGGGATGGGGTTGGGGTGGCATTTTGGGGTTTTGGGGTTTTGTTTGATTTGAGTTGATTTGGAAATTGGGAATTGGGGATGGAGGGCTTTTGGGATGGGTGAGATGAGGAGGGAATAGGGTTGAAGTGAGATTGGAAAATGATGGATGGGGGGTGAGTCAGCTGTTTGGTGGGGTTATCACGTGTCAAGCTATACCTTCCATTGTCAGTGGAGGCGGTTTTTATCAAGTAGCTCTTCGCATTCAATTAACTGTCTTTTGTATCCTGGGTGAGGTTCTCCTGCTTTTCATAAATTCAAGTACAGTACTTTTGTGGTGTGAAAGGTGCGGGGTAAATTCGCTTCATGGCGGGGTAAAAGATTGAAGCGAGGCGATTCAGGGGTTAATTCACACATACCTGTCAAGAAGCTTTTGAATCTAGACCTCCAGGAATGGTATTAGGTTTTTATTCCTCGTTGAACAGAACGTGAAATTATTGCCTTTGCGTGGAAAGCCACAAACCGGCCACTGTTTTCTCCGACCGACTGAGATGTAAGATTTATTTACCTACCTTCCTCTTTTGGGAGGATGACGTTCTTAAGGGGTGCATCACGTGGTGTGAGTCACTACTATGAATTTCAGTCTATATCGAAATGGAGCTTAAAAATTAGATATGATACGACTTCTTTTGCATCCTCATCTCTAATTGATATTTTCTCGTATACATGTACTTGTAATCTTACATCTCTCATTTGCGAAAAGCTCAATATGGCAACCTACGCCGCGACGTCCCCACGTCTACACCTGCAAACCCTATCTGAAGAACTCCATCTCCACGACTTACATTTAATAAATTCCAACCCACAGGCAACGTTCTGGTCGTAAGCTTCCCAGCCCCCGTCACACCACAATCATTAAACAGTTAGGACCAAGAAAGTAGCAACCGATATCGAGACAACCCGCGCCTACATCCGCACTTCTTTACCTACAGAAGAGCAACCTTGGAATGGGAGATGGGCCATCTTACTCCGGCAAACCCCAGAACTTCCGTCTGAAAATACAGCTGAAGTCGTTAATGGTGAATTTGCGGAAAGGAAGGAGGGAAAATTACGCATGATAGGCATCATAGGCCTCCCCCGAGAGCAAGAAATAGGCTATAAACTCCATCCCGACTTCTGGGGAAAAGGATTCATGACCGAGGCCCTATTACTATTTATCCAGATGTGGTGGAGCATGGAAAGTAGGCTGTTCTCTCTTAATCATAATCACACAAGTCCTGGACAAATGATGAATGAAAGCTGATTTGGTGAAATGGATAGTTAATAGGAAGTATGATAGGTTGTTAGCGGGAGCTGATTCGGAGAATAAGGCGAGTCAGAGGGTTTTAGAGAAAGCTGGGTTTAAGAAGGGGGAGTTTAAGAGGGGGTTTTATGCGAGGGCTACGCTGGGGGGGAGGAAGGGGGATATGCAGTTTTATTATCTTGAGAGACCAAAAGGTTTGAACGGGGAAGTTGAGCTTGGGAGGAAGAGCGAAAAAGAGATTATATTTGGAGTGAAAGATTGTTGATGGAAGAATGATTGAGTAGTGGGTGTGGGGAGTTTGGGTTCAGTCAACTACGTTGTCAAGAGATGTGAAACTTTAATATTTATTTTGTTACAAATAGAATTATAGACGAAACTAGGTTCAGGAAGAAATCTTGAGCTCTGAGTTGAGTTTCGTGCTCTGTGTGACGGTCATCATTCACTCTGGTCCTTTAAGGGGCCGAAATGACACTTATAAGGTTGAGGAGAACCCCGTTACTGCATCTTTAACTTGATCACACCAAAACCATTTAAGAGATAACCCCAAAAGGTTTTTCTCAACACCTGATCTTCTCATCTATTCCGTTACTAGCGAATTGCAAGGCCCTGGTTAGCTGATCGAATCGTGGCACCTTGGGCTCGGTCTTTAACAGCATTGGCTCTCGTCTTAGACTCTTATTTAACGAGGAAGGTTCTCGTTAGCGAGGAGCTGGGTGATTCTAAAATGACGAAGATAGCGATAACCAGGGTTAGACTTAACTGAATGAGGGACGTGAAATACATCACTATACATTTTTCCTATGAACGCATCGAGGTTTAATTTATTTGTCTTGGAGCCTGGGTATCTACTCGTACATCTACGTTATCACGTCCCTTGATTCAAGATTTCGAAGTTCAGGAACAGCTCGCTTAAGCCATGTGTTGTTGTCCGTAGCGGGCGGGTGCGCCTTCACTAAATTGCACTACAGAGTTATTTGAGTTCATGTTTAAAAAGCGAGCCGATGGTTCACTTGAACTATTCTTACTATAAAAATTAATAAAGGTAAATGAGAGAATTAATAAAATAATATATATAAAATTGATTAAAAGTAATTAATATTATTAACAAAAAAATTTAAATTATATTTTTCTTTTATAGCCAAGGCGGCACGGCGGTGGAGACCCCTGGCTGAGCTGCTACAGGAACACTAAAAAAAGCGAGTAGTTCAAGTCATCATTCAGATTCGGACTGCTTTAGCTTGAAGTATGAATAAGGCGCTTACGCGATCTTGTAGTATGTTAATGTATCCTACTTTAGACGCAACCACTTCGAAGTACATTGTTTCAAACCGATGTAGTCGCAATTGTAGTACTCCGAATCTAAAATAGTTTCGGGGCAAGGTGGTTCGTTACAGCCCTGATGCGAATGCCAGGAGAAAAACGTCTGGGTGAGCAAGTCGGGGTCGGTTCTATGTTCGCTTTTTGCTACTGTAAGGTTACAACGCCTCCTCGCTAATCAAAACTCAGCCTCCACCATTCTTCGCGAGGCATACCGACTCGATGACTTTCTCCATAATAAGGTTGGACTGGACTGCTCCTCGACGATGATGCAAATCGTCAGGCGCCCAGGTTTGCCTCAACGGGCTTCTGACACCACTCTTCATCAATATGGATCCCTTGTCCGTCGCAACTTCGGTGGCCGGTCTCCTAGGTGCTGGCGGCAAACTCGCTGCAATTTTGACCCTGATCAGCCGTCTTTCAGATGCGCCGCCCCTTTGCAAGGCTGTCCTGACCGAAGTGTGCGATACTGCAGCGGCTCTGCGACAGGTTCAGAACTTCCTAAACGATCAGTTACATGTTCCTTCAGAACGCCGAGAGCATGTCCTTCTGGAACATTTTGCAACAGCCCTCACTGGATGCGTGATAACCAAAGATGAATTGGAGTCATTGCTCGATGGCATGGGTTTGGTCTACGCAGTTGGCGACATTACGGGAATCTTCGATCGAGTCAAGTGGATTCGCAAGGAACAGGACATCCAGCGCCTGGTTCAACGACTACAGAACCACAAGGCGTCTCTTGACTTGATTTTAACAATTTTCCAATGTTCTTCCGTCTCTCAGATCCAGGATTCGGTCAGCAGGCTATCTGCCCTGATTGAAGAGGCAGTGACCAATAGTTCGGTACTCTCAACGAGGCTAAGTCGATTGGAAGGAAGCAGTACCTGGGGGTATCCTACCAGTGAGAACTCAATAATTAATGACGCTGAGCCTACCAACGCGAACGACCCAGAAGAACCCGATGGGGACGATGCAAGCGTTCGGACAATTACTCAAGATACAGCAGACCAATCTCAAAACGAGAGCCAGATAGTCCCGGCGTCTTTCGCTTTTGAAACAGAATTACAAGTCTCAAGAGTATATCGGAAACTTGAGTTGCTAGGCTCGGACGGCCATTCTGAAACTTCAATCACGACTTCAGCTAGACAAAGGACTGCAGCCTCAATATTCTCGAAACTCAGTCTAGCCGATATATCCAACCTAGCGCAATACTCCTTGCCCATCCTCATACAGGAAATCGGAAACAGTCGGTGGTATATCCAGGTCGGGAGGATGTCGGAATCTGGGGAATTTGTAGCTACGACATCTGGAATTAATTTCAACGTGACGTTTTTGTACGGGAAGAGAAAAAGCTACATGTTGAAACCAAGCGACAGCACATATCGATTGAAAGAGATGATTGAGAATGATGAGGGTTGGCCCCCAGACGGTATAGTCTTAGTGTATACGCTGCCTGGTGGGACGTTACGAAAACTTCAAGACGAGAAATCCTTTAGCGAGCAAGGCATAACGTCTACCCATCCGACTGCGAGAGTTTACCTGCTTCTACGTTATCGTGGAACAGGTAGTCATAACACCGATACAATAAGTGAAGAGGAAAGGCAGAAATTTCGTCGTGTCATTCACCGAGGGAAAGATGGTGTATTTGAGAGATTTTATGGGGGTTAATAAGTTTGATAACTAAAATATGATCTGTGTAGGTATCGAAGTCATGAGGAAAGAGTCATAGACTGTCGCTCATGAATCAAGAATAGTACCCTTCACGCATACAAACGATTCTTCCTGCTCTGACACACTCTGACATACTGTGATCCCTCTTGATGGCCTCTTGCTGCCTCAGCTATTACAGTCATATTCTCTATAAAAATAGATATCACCTGAAGGCCTCTCATCAGAAGCGGGAGAACAGACCCAGGAGCTTGCCCATCATGTCGCTGTATTCACATCACTCTACTTTCCATTTGTCCCCACAGCAGCCGTCGCGGATCTCGCAAGGTTTTTTGCAATTCCCACAATAGTGGTATTTCTCGAAGAGTATGATGGCTTTGCCATCGATATGAGACCTACTCTTGTAGGAAATCGAGTTATTTTTGTGTACGAGTAAACAGCTTGAAACAAGACGAATCCATTCGTCCTTTCTGAGAATTTTTTCGGACCTGATGATAATATGATGTTGAGTTTAGAAGTTTACTACCCTGTCTGGGTTCGATGAATTCCATTCCTTCGCTCTCCACTTCTGGTACGTCTTTCATTTCTTTCATCTGCTTATATCGTCAAACAAAGATTCGATTTAGCGGGATTTAAGATTCGGGGCTCCTTTGTCAAATGCCGATTGTTGTATTGTTCTTTGGAGGAAAGAAAAGGGTTCAAGGATTAGTTATTTCACGCGAGCCACTTTAACTTTGCCAGTGTAGCGAAGGCCAAGAGATCTTAGCATTGATCCCAAGAAATTAATATGCATGCAACCAATTGGTTGCCGCCATATTTTCGTTGACAAACCGCCTCTTCTTCCGGTCCTCTCACCGACCTCGATAATTAGGCATTGCGCTGACAAATGCCGCTACAGGGATGCGTATACCATAAAGTGAGGTCTGAAATATGGGGGTATTGAAAATTGTGATAATCTTTTTTAGGTTGAAAAGTGGGCAGCTGTACGGGGAAGCTTAAATACTGCACGAACATGCTAAACTCTATTAAGAACAGCTAGAAACAAAGGGGCGAAGCACGTGATGTGGAACTAGGCACGCTTCCGGGGCTCTCCTGGTGTTTATAGTCAAATTATTTAAAGGAGTTGGGTTTTAGTATCATAGGAGGCAAATATTTAGTAATCTAGTACTTGAGAAAGGAAGGTACTGAAGAGTGGTGGTAAAACGCAAATGTTTGCACTTCCCAGTACGGTTACTCTTTGTCACGTGAGCAGCGCTGACTTTACCTACTTTTACCTAAGCAGGTACTCGTAGGCTCGGCTCAGGAGTGGCTCAAGCGCCCAAAAGAGATACAAACCTCCTCTAGCTGAGGATCCTAGATAGTTACTCAAATACTTCTGTAAGTTTTGTACGCATGAATGCACCGGAAGGTGGACGAGAGCTGAAGGTGAATGCCTGAGGCGTCAATAGAATCTGCAACTTGACTCGTTAGGCGTCGTTTCGAAGACGTCGGGCATTAAGAATGGGCCAGTTGCGTGGTTATGTCCCCTATGACTTCAACATCTCCCCAAGGCTCAAATTCTTCTTCGACATTTGTGATTGACACCCATAGTTATGGGCATGAACTTAGAGCTTCCGTGCACCATCACCGTTGCCTAAACTATGTCTCTGCAGCCCGGTCTCAATCTCCTCTATGAGCCACAGCATGGAAAAGTGGTCGTTGAGTAAGTAATTAACCGATATTCCGTTAAAATGGCCAATCTAAACAATCTGGCAGCATTGTGTTTGTTCATGGTCTGGGTGGCGGCCATTTGTCCACATGGAGTGAAGGTGACGTGTGCTGGCCACGAGACTTGCTCAAGGAAGATCTAGGGGATGCTCGTATCTTTTCGGTATAATCTTGAATTCTGATGGACTCACCACAGTAATTTAATATGATGGGTCTGTTTACTAACAAGAACTTAGAGTGAATATGATTCAAAGGTTATCAAGTTAGCAGAGCCATCGTCCAGCACAAGCATTGCAGGTCATGCAGAGAGCCTGCTCAACGAGATGGGCCGAGCACGAAGTCACTTAAGAGTATATCTGTCACACGAGAATCCTCGAACTGGTTTCAAGCTAATAGCAAGGTAGGAGCCAAGGTACATCATCTTCGTATGCCATAGCTTAGGCGGCTTGATAGTTAAGCAAGCGAGTTCTACCTTTAATATTTAGCTTTCGCGCAACTAATCTCTGTTCCACTAGGCCCTTATCAGATCTTCGGAGTATTACTATAACTCGCAACCTTACCATACCGTTGTGGGATCCATATTCCCATCAACTCTTGGTGTAATCTTCCTAGGCACGCCTCACCGAGGCAGCGGCAAGGCAACCCTCGGAAAGATCATCGCTATTGCTTGCAAGGCGTTGGGAGCCAACTCCCATATTCTGCGAGACCTAGAGAGAGACTCAAGCCTCCTAGAGCAACAACGCAACTCGTTCGACTCGATCAGACCGCATTTTCAGACTGTATGTCTTTGGGAAGAGTTACCCATGAGTATGCTAGGGATGGTTAGTGAGATCTTTATACTACAGTCCTCGAGATCTGAAGCAGAACTGAACAAGATTAGATCGTGCCTGAAATTTCGGCTTCCATTGATGGTCCCGAAATCTTGAAGGAGCATATTCCAGGTTCTAATCACAGATCTATTGCGAAGTTCTCGTCTCGAAGTCAAAAGGGATATCAAATTATGTTGAGCTACCTAAAACGATGCCTGGAAAAAATCCCGCATGGTAAGTAGTCAGTCCAAGCCTTATCATCACAAGTGCGAATCAAATTGGCATAAACTAAACCGAAATTCTAGGAGCGCCTGCAGATATCGCGGACCGGTGTTGGTTATCCTTATTTCTAGCCAAGGAACTGAAGTAGCTGAAAAAATTACATAGGCATTCTCGAGTCCCTCAAGTTTCCCGGTATGAATCAACGCTATGGCAACGTTATGAGAGCACACCGAAGTATTGTAGACTCTCACAAAAGCACCTTCGATTGGGTCTTTTCAGGGAAAGCATCTGGCTTCGTCGAATGGTTGGAGAGCAATGACGGACTTTTCTGGATCAACGGGAAAGCGGGCTCAGGGAAATCAACACTCATGAAGTTCATTGCGGAAGACCCTCGATTGAAAGAACACCTATTGGCTAACGACTTATCTCTTCCCGTCCTATTTGAGAAGTTCTTCTTCTGGGCAGCGGGGTCGCCAGAGCAGAAGTCTCAGACTGGCCTGATTAAGACCATTTTGCATGGCCTCCTGAACAAACATCGTCAGTTAATTCGGATCACTTTCCCGGACGAGTGGCCGCTGCTATATGAAGCAGCTGGAGAGATTCGCCAGGAGCTGCTCAAGCAACAAAATACTAGCGCATCGATGCCATCGAGAGTTCAAGATCTGCTCCTCATGTCACGAATCGACAAACAAACCTTGTCGAAATTATCTAACCTGGCTGAGTTGGTCTGGACGCGCGACCAAATGGTGACATACATAACAAACATCTTCGCAACTAGTTCAACTTTCAGAACTTTCCTTTTCGTTGATGGCCTTGACGAATATGACGGTTCTGCCGATAATCTCGCCGAGCTAATTGCCCTACTTAAGACTTGGGCCAATATGCCCTACGTCAAGATCTGCGTCTCAACCCGACCATGGACCATTTTCGAAACACAATTTGGGAAAGAAAACGTTCCTTCCATACGACTACAGGACTTCACTGTCCACGATATTGCCGCTTTCGTTGCCGATTCATTTAACAGTTCACCGCTTATGAAGGTCCTTCAGGAAGCGAATCCAGAAAGGATTCCAGACTTCTACAGCAGCATTGCCAAAAAGGCTGAAGGTGTCTTTCTTTGGGTTCGTCTAGTTGTCAAATCTTTGATGGATGGACTTCTCAACGGCGAAGAGCTGTCTCTGCTTCAAGAGCGTGTGAACGAGCTGTCAGCTGATTTGGAAAACTTATACTTGCAGTTACTTCAACGCATCCCAGAACGATACTGGGTTTCTTCCTTTAGGTTGTTCAAAATTATGCAGGTGGCTAACGGAGCGCCTCGCTCATTGTTGTTGTGGTATGCTGGCGAACGCAACTATGACCCTCTCGATTTTCAGTCTAGCGCTGCCACGAAACAAGCGCGGTGCTATCAGGTCCACTTGCGACTCATGAGCCAATGTGCGGGACTGCTCGAAGTACGTACCGCCAGTGGGCTCGACCTGGCTCCAGGGAGCGATGAAGATCCTGATCTCATGCGACCGAACACTACGTGGAGCTTCAGCACACAACAGGACTATATCAATTCATCGGTACATTATCTTCACCGTACAACACGAGATTTCTTACTCAAGGACGAAATACAACAGCTCATGAGTAGACGACTTGGAAAGTCTTCGTTTGACGGTGAGAGCTGGTTAGCAATCCACGCCTTCATTGCAGTTCACGAAGTTCGCTCTCGGATCAGGAGAGCCGGCCAAGCTTTTGCTGGCTGGGGCAATTTCGGATCAGAGCTCTTCCAGAAACAGAAACAATTTAAATCGCTTTTGTCGCAGTGTCAAAACAAGGAAGTTGCGAAAGCCTTAGGCTCGCTAGAGTTGGAGGTGGGCTCGTTTGACGATACAAATTCGGACATCGTAACAGATGGAGACAGACAGGAAGGGGTGCTAACCAGCCGAAGGGAGGATGAATTGAGAAAAAGAGTTCGGTTGGCGTTAAAGTATATTGATAGCATATAGTATTTCCTAGTACTTCTTTTCATCTCGCCAAAGCCTCCTGAAACTAATTATAATCACGGTAGAGCTGTGTCACTGATAATTCTAACTCAATCCTATACACCTCTTGCGATAAAGTGTCGTCTAAGTGACCGTGGCATGGCAACTAGGCTTTCAAGCGTTTCTAACCAACCTATGAATCCAGGGCCCATCTCTGCTTTCCATTTACGTGAACGTGTTTGATTTCAAACCCTACGATAAGCTTAGACAATGATGAAAATGTGATGTAGAGCAGCGAGAAGAGACTGGCGGTTATAGGAGAGGGCTTTAAGTCAAGCGTAGAATTGCCTCTCTCGTATAGAAACTGGAACCTCTTCGCAAGCTCGAACCGAACCTCACTAAGCATGTTCCAGCTAGCTCAGTAGAATGCTCAGTAGCTCAGAATATAAGTCAGGGTACAGCAGAGATTTCAAGAGATACACATTTCCGGTCCGGAAGTTGCTCGAGTATCGAAGTTCCGGGTGGGAATCGGGTGGCGAGCCGGGACGGGTATCTTTGCCGGGTAGAGCTCGGGTATCTATCATCATGGTCTTGTATCATTGGCTTGAAGCATTCTTACGGCATCCGATTTTTCACTCCCCAAGCGACCTTGCCCATGAATGAGAAGTATATATTGAATCTCTATTCCCAAGTTTGCGGCACACAACTTCGTCTCATTCGCTACTGTAAATTCTCAAGTGCACCGAAAAACTCAATCCATGATGACTTCCCATCCGTTCTCCAACGAAGGCATGCACTTCCAAGATAACAGAATTACTGAAGGTCTCTATACCGAAGCAGCAATTCAAAGCACCAAGGACCTCAATTTGAATTACGATGTGATCGTTATTGGTGCAGGTTTCACCGGCCTCACCGCAGCCCGTGACCTCTCCGCAGCGAGCAAATTAGTGCTTCTAATTGAAGCACGAGACAGAATTGGAGGACGAACTTGGGCTTCAAAGTCTCGTAGGCACTACTTTGAAAGTATGCTTTCTATTCACCATTCTTTCACGAGAAATGCTGACCACTCCATAGTGGGCGGAACATGGGTATACTGGACACAACCACATGTCTGGTCGGAGCTTAAACGCTACGGCCTCGATAGAGAGCTCAAATGTTCCACAGGGACAAGTATCGAGGTTCAAGATTTGTTCCATAAGGCTGGCCCAGAATCCCCCCTTAAGCAGTACAGCAATCACGGGAAGGGCGGTGCAAACGAAATCACGGAGTCCGTAATCAACAAGTTTCTCGATGTTGATACATTTGGTGGCTCCAAAATCCTTAGCCGACCCTATGATGCCGATATAGTTTCCCAAATTCCGCTCAAATACCTGAAAATGACAGCAAAGGACCGCCTCGACGAGCTCACCGACATTCCGGAAGAGCACAAAAGTCTCGCAGCATCGATATTTGAAACGATCGGTGTTACACCTTGTGATAAAACACCATTTTTCGAGTGTCTACGCTGGTTTGGTCTTGCTGGGTGGTCGTGACAGTTACAGTTACAGGGGTGCAATACACATGAGGTGAAGCTTGAAAAGTGAGTATATTATAATATCTGAAGAAGTTGTCTAAGGAGCCAAGTGGGCGACTACTCGGGGAGTTTATATCCCACTGGAATAGTCTAATCCCTATCGGGAACGGCTAGTATTAAAGGAGAGAGACACGTGATATTCAACTGATAGACCCCTTTAGATTTTGCCCTAAAAGGCAAGATCTGGAATCTAAAATATTATTTCCAATTAAATAATCTTATTTAATTCTATATTTTGAGTAGTATATAAATCTACTACTTTTCGAAAATATTTAAATATTAAGGTAAAATACTAAACTGGAAAAGCTATAAATAGGGATTTATAGATATAACTATTCGGGCATTTTAATTCCTTTAGAACTATAAGAATTCACGGATCTTCAAAAAACCGGAATTATCTAAAGTAATATTTATAAGAGTCTAGAAGTATAGTAAATTGAATCTATATTTAAAGGAATAATAATAAAAATAGGTATAATAATAAAAATTCGATTAATAGTGAAAAATACTATAAGGAATGATTATAATAGTGAAAATTTATTAAATTATATAATAGAAAATTAATAAAATGAATAAAAGTAATAAGATCTATTATTCCAAATTCTCGGACTTAGAGTTTGAGTTCTTATAATCCTTTAGATCAGGTGAAATCAGGTATTTAATATTAATTATATTAATCATTTTAATGAAATTATTATATTTCTGAATAATAAGTAATTTGATTAGTCTATTAGTAATCATTTCAGATATAGGCTTCTATTTAATATAGATATTCCCTTAACTAATCTTTTAATATATCTATAACTATTAAATATTAATATACTTGAGTTTAGTAATAAGTTTAGAAGAGTTCTTAATCAGGAGTCTAATTGTCTAAAGATTATTATATAATATAATAAGGTTCTGATTAATATTAAGGTTAATATTATCGAAGAATTGTCTCTATTAGAGGATCTATAATATAATAAGGTTCTGATTAATATTAAGGTTAATATTATCGAAGAATTGTCTCTATTAGAGGATCTATAATATTAGGTGAATAATAGTAAACAATTCCGCTTTAATAGTTAATATAGTAATAGTCAATTAGAGATAATTTAATTAGTCAAATATACTATCGAATAGTTTAAGGACTATACCTTTAGTACTCCGGCAATTTCGTATATTATTAGTGAAAGTGATATTACTAGCTATTATAAAGGCAGGCTCTATAGGAGAGTCTTCGGGATTATTAATAATATTAAACACGAGAGTGGGAATAGTAATACTATTATATTCCAGTGTGAGATATTTAGTATTTTCTAGATAATTAATATAGTAATAATCGACTGTCAGGTATTATAGACTAGAGTTCTTAAAATTCTAAACTAGTATTTTTATATAAAAAGTAATATCCGGGTATATAATCAATACAGGATATATTAGGGAATTAATAAATTGGGAATATTAAAGGATTTATTCTATTATAATATTATTAATATATAGATTAGGAAAAGATACTATTATAGGAGTCTTGGACTTATAGACTAATAAATCAAGATATTGGAATTGATTATAGAACTTTATAATATAGGTATTTTAATATAATTATATTTTATAAACCTTTTAATCACGGATTACTCGAATATCTAAAAACTATTTTAATTTACTTATCTTATATATTTTAAATACTTTAAGGAATTCTATTCGGAATCTATTATAGAATAATTAATTTAAAGAGTAGTAAAGGATTATAATATTATTAATATAAAAGAAAATAATTAATTTATTACTTATAAATAGATAAGAATAATCGGGAATAAGAAAAAGGCCAAGTTTATAAAAGTATTTATATATAAGATTATATTATAATAATAGGGACTTGAATAGACTATATAGAGTATAGATTAGTTATAAGTAATAATCGAGTATATAAAATCCATTAGAATAGTATATATATATATTCTTATTCAAGAAGATATTATAAAAGATATTTATAATATTAAACTATTAGATATTTAGATTAAAATAAATTATAATAGTTATAAATACCCGAAATACTTTTATAATAAATATAATAATATATATGTCTTATAAGTAATTCCTTTAAAGGTTTTCATAAACTATAAACTTGACTTTATACTTTATAAGAAAATTATTTTCGTTTCCTTTATAAGTAAAAATCTATATTAGAGAAAGAATAAAGGAAGTTATATCTGAAATTAATATTATTTTGAAAGTGCTTTTATTTCAAAGAATCTTATACTCGACTTTTTACTCTTACTTGAATTGAGTTCCATATAGATGACTATCTAGTTTATAATATTTCTTGAATAGTATAACGACACGCGTTATATACTTATTGCACTACTGGTTTCAAGTTAAGGATCCGACGTCTGGCAATGCGACGATGTCTTAAATTAAGGGAATAGGTCTCAGGCTTACGGTTTAAGAACTTCTCTTCCTTCGACCTTCTCTTCTCTCCTTAACTTTAAGTTTTAATTAGACCTTGAAATTGAGATCTTTGGCTTATAACCTCTATTCCGTTCCTATTATTATAAATAGAATAGATAGATTATAAATTTGTAATTTTAATTCCTTATATATTATTTTTATTAAAATAATATATAATACTTTAAGATTGATTCTTTTATAAGATTCCAAAATAATAATTTAATTATAAAAACTACTTTATAATTATATTTCTCTTTAATAATATTTAAAGGTATAATACCTTTACTAATTCTTTTATACACTTCCTATTCAAATAGTATAAATCTATAAAATGACTTAATAAATAATGGCTTTGAGATTATTAGAGATTAATCTCGAGAAGAATTATATGAACTTAAAGAATTATTTAATATAATCGATTTTGGACTTAGTATTGAATTTATTTTAATAATTAATAAATCTGATTAATTAGTTATTATTACTTATAGTGAAGAGACTTCAGATAAATTCTTTATAAATTAATTTAATAATATAATAGTCGAAGGTTATTCAAAATCAGGAGTCTCTCTAGATATAGAAAGTGATATTACTAATATCTTCGAATTGGAAATATTATTTACTATAATTATATTACTATAGGATTTAAGAATTATCTCGAATAAGTATAAAGGTAATAGTATCTTTTAATTATTAATAGTCTCTTTAATATCGGGAATAAGGATTTCAAGAATTTGGATTATATTAATTAATATTTCGAATTGATTATTTTAAGGATTATATTATTTTATAATATTAAAAATAATATTATAGATTAATATAATTGTTTTTAGTTTAGATATCTAGATTTTATAAATATTATTTCTATTATATCTAATATAATATCTAATATATATATAATAATTCAAATATTATTTATATTTCGGAATATTTTTAATAAAAGAATAGATTTAATAACTATATAAAATAAAATAATTTAAACTAGATTTGGAAATTGGATTATTAAAATATTATTTAATAAAACTAATAAATATAAATTAATTAAGGGAATATATAAGAGATCTATTAAATAAATAAACGGTTATAGAATATATTTCAGACTATAAAACCTTAAAGAGATTCACTGATATTCTTATATTATAATTACAGTCTATAATCACTCTTTTAAATCTTTTAATATTTCTATTTTAAACTTATATATATAATAGTAAATTCTTTATAATTAAATTATACTCGATTTTGAATTTGTTAAAATATTAAATAATTATTTTATTATTCTTATAAAATATTTATATTTTAAGTTTATAATATCTTTTAATATATTTTAGTATATATTTAAAATAAGAAAGAAAGTATTATTTCCTTATATCTAATAAATAATATATAAAATATATATAATTTATTAAATAAATAAAATAAAATATATAATTTTTATTATCTAATCTATTATTTATATTAATTAGATCCCAGTATAATTTCCAGAATAGTATAGAATAATAGAATATAAAATAATAATAGAATATACTTTTAGTATTATTAAAATAATACTCTTTATATTTTAAATCTAATAATAAAAATATTATAATTTTAATATTTTAATAGATAATTTCAAGCTTTTTTAGAGTTTTAGAATATAAATAACTTATAATTTTATATTACTAATCTAATATATTCTCTTTGATTAATCTGGAAACACGTGAGGAATGGACCTTGAAATTGATTAATAATACTATAAAGGAACTCTTCGATTTTAATTACTTTAAGATTAAATTTTTAATATACTCGAGAATCTATTATTTAAATTATATAAGTATATCTATCTAGTAATAATAATTCCCTTAACTATTCTCTTATATTAGAGTATTTGAATAATTATTCTAGAAGATCCTTTATTAATTCAGGAATTTGAGAAATATTATAAATATATAAAATAATAGAATATATATTATATTTTGAAATATAATAACTCGACTATTCGGGAATCCTTTAGTCTAAATAATAATACTTATTATTTTATATAATTTAATAAATATTATAATATTATTAATAAAAATAGTATTTTCTTTATTTTCTCGAGAAGACTAAAATAAATTAAAATTAAAGTATAATCTAGTATTTCTAATATTATAAGTGAAACCTGAATTCAAAATAATACTATTCTCAAGGGGATAATCGAATTCTATTAAGATTTTAGGATTATTAAAAGTATTAAAGACTCCTGTCCTAATTAGTCAAATTGAGATATTATAAATTATTATATTAGTTATCGGGCCCTTTTCTTTCTATTTCTTGATCCCAGTTAATTTCGAGATTCCAGACAATTCTATAATAGTAGGATTTAGTATTATCGAATTTTATACCTTTTCCTAAAGATATTAAATTATATATAATTACTTATCTATTTATTTTATACTAATTAGTATTTCGTTAACCTTCTTTTGAATATTGGAATTGGAATACTATCTGGCTAGTTAATATTCCGGAATCAGATAACTATAATTAATAAAGAGATAGATTCTATGCCTTTAAATAATAGATTTAAAGGTTAGATTTTCGCTTGGTTCACCCATACTAGAACAGGGGTTTTTACTGATAAGGGAC